>CM069444.1:43479905-44040926 GCA_035610835.1 Ophiura sarsii
TTTCTAATCCGAGATTTTAACCACCCATAATCATGTTGATGGTGCTAGGGCATCTAGTACAACAAATGTCTTTTGATCACAAATCTGTTACTGATTATAGGTAGCTCAAATTCGTATCATAAAAAGCAAATAAAGCCCGGTTTAATAAAGGCACATTATATGATATTTGCCTATTTTTTCGGAATTGGTTGAAAAAAACCCCACATTTTTCCTTGAGATTTCTACACGAATGTCATTTATGTTCTCAAATTGGTTGCGGATTGACCGTGCAGTGATACTGATATATGATACGTAGCTCAAACTGTGATATCGTCCTTTAAAAAGTAAATCAGGGCACATTATATGAAGATACTTTAGCATATAATGGCTAGTTTGTCCACAATTGAATTGGTCGGTAAAAAAACTGTTTTTCCTTGCGATTTCATAGGGAATGTCATTTATGACATCAAATTGGTTGCGGATTGACCGATCATTGACACAGATATTATACGTAACTCAAAATGTGATATCGTATCCTAAAAAGCAAATCAGGGCACATATGATAGTTTGTCTATTTAGTCCCTAATTGGTAGAAGAAGAAAAAAGTGTTTCCTTGTGTGATGTCAACGGCAACGCTATTTGTCGTCAAATTGGTTGCTGATTGACCGATCAGTGACACCGATATCATACGTAGCTCAAAATGTGATATCATATCCTGAAAAGCAATTCAGGGCACATTATATGATATTTAGCCTATTTTGTCCGGAATTGGTTGGAGAAGAAAAAAACACGATTAGGTTTTGCGATTTCAATGTGAACGTCATTGTCGTCAAATTGGTTGCGGATTGACCGATCAGTAACACCGATATCATATGTAACTCAAAATGTGATATCGTATCCTAAAAAGCAAATCAGGGCACATTATATGATAGTTTGTCTATTTAGTCCCTAATTGGTAGAAGAAGAAAAAAAGTTTTTCCTTGTGTGATGTCAACGGCAACGCTATTTGTCGTCAAATTGGTTGCTGATTGACCGATCAGTGACACCGATATCATACGTAGCTCAAAATGTGATATCATATCCTGAAAAGCAAATCAGGGCACATTATATGATATTTAGCCTATTTTGTCCGGAATTGGTTGGAGAAAAAAAATCATTGCGATTTCAACGCGAACATCCTTTATGTTGTCACGTTGGTTGCGGATTGACCGATCAGTATAACACCGATATCATACGTAACTCAAAATGTGATACGTATCCTAAAAAGCAAATCAGGGCACATGATATGATAGTTTGTCTATTTTGTCCGGAATTGGTTGAAGAAAAAAAAATCACGATTTGGATTTGCGATTTCAATGTGAACGTCATTGTCGTCAAATTGGTTGCGGATTGACCGATTTGTGACACCGATATCATATGTGGCTAAAATGTGATATCGTATCCTAAAAAGCAAATCAAGGCACATCATATGAAATTTTGTTTATTTTGTCCGCAATTGCTAGGAAAAAAACCTGTTTTCCCCGGCGATTTCAACGTGAACGTCATTTATGTCGTCAAATTGGTCGCGATTGACCGATTAGTGACACAGATATCATACACAGACTCAAAATGTGATATCATATCCTGAAAAGCAAATCAGGGCACATATATGATATATTTAGCCTATTTTTCCGGAATTGGTTGAAGAAAAACCCCAATTTTTGCGATTTCAATGTGAACATCATTTATGTCGTCAAATTGGTTGCGGATTGACCGATTAGTGACACTGATATCATACGTAGCTACAAATGTGATATCGTATCCTAAAAAGCAATGAAATTTTGATTATTTTGTCCGCAATTGCTAGGAAAAAAACCATGTTTTTCCCGGCGATTTCAACGTGAACGTCATTTATGTCGTCAAATTGGTCGCGGATTGACCGATTAGTGACACAGATATCATACGCAGCTCAAAATGTGATATCATATCCTGAAATGCAAATCAGGGCACATTATATGATAATTAGCAATTTTTTTCCGAATTGGTTGAAGAAAAACCACAATTTTTGCGATTTCAATGTGAACGTCATTTATGTCGTCAAATTGGTTGCAGATTGATCGATTAGTGACACTGATATTATACGTAGCTACAAATGTGATATCGTATCCTAAAAAGCAAATCTGGGCACATTATATGATATTTTCTGGATGCATGATATGGGAATTGCTCACATAAAACTCTAATATGTTTCACACTTGTTACAAGCATTTCCCTTTTTAAAGGGTTTTTTATTGTATAATACATTTAACAATGCGCATTTATCTCATAGATTATTGTACGTTGTTGTTATATTCACATCGGGAGCTTTTGATAATTCAGATTATGACCCAACATCTACACATTACTGCTCAAGGCTCATTTCACGGCAAGGGAATTAGTATCTTTCAATTTCAAACCACGTTCAAACCGGGTATATGTATAGGGAACCCATTGTGATAGAATCAGATAGTTTATATATTATATACTACTGTGCCCGCAGTGTCTTGCAAAGTTTCCAATACTTCTGTTCCTAAGGTGACCCTTACTGAAATGGAAAATCAACTATACGTATGGGAAATGGATCGAAAATTAAGCAAAAAAACAGCTTTAAAAAGATGACTACGTCTCATGGTCTGCATTCCATGCAGCGTCAGAAGCTGTGCTGGATGACCCACCTGCCATTAATCATGTTCTTCTGCCGTTGTTCTACGAAAAGGCTGCGACCATGGCTATGGTCAAACACGGGATGGAATTGCAAATGCAAATCACAAACTTCCTCAATCCGGGGCAACTCCCTGTCACAGTATTTGATCAACCACTATTTGCCTTGGCAAAGTTTGTTCAATGGACCTGGCTGCTGACCATTGGAGAGCAACACTACGACGTATAGTCACGTTTGGTGGCCTTCATATTTAAATGGGTCTATGGAATACCATAGGGGAATTTCTAGATAACTCTCCTTTGACCACTGCCTGTGTGCGAAGCGGGAGTTTAACCTCTGGCACCTCCGATTCTTCCTTAAGAAGCTCGCCTAACTAGAACCAGACATTATTATAAGGATTTTATAGACATAGCCTATGTAAGACAAGGAGACATGGCTCATCAAGTAACAGCACTTATTCAACAAGATGCCTGGCAGCACATAGATCCTCAAGATGGTACTACATTTGAAGTATGGAAACTGATAATGGTTGAAAAGAGTCCAACCTTTCAATATTGGAATAGGATTCTTGAATTTGCAATCCTTGTTATTATTTCCCCCTGCGCCCATCGCACCAGAGACTTCAACATATATGTGGATTCCTTAGAGGCGCGGGATCTTTGCCATGGACCGATGCCCGATGAATTCCCATACGGGATATGAAACCACCGAGTATTGAGGAAGATTTGAAGCAGTTCTGGTTAGACATTGAACAAATTCTCGTATATGTCAATGGACCAAGCTCATGAACAAAACAATGCCACAGTGAAAGGTCCAGGTGGTGCAGTGGGAAATCCATCTGCCTTTAGAAGATGGGTGGAGGCTGGACCCGAGCAAATGAGAGCTTGAGTTTCAACCAGCATGGACAAGGCCTGTCTACCCAGGAAGTCTTTCAACAACAGGTCGATAGCCTTAGTTCAACAATGGGTAAACTTTTTTCTGGAGGATTGTTCGGAACTTCTTGTCTTAGACACTCGGAATTGTATCAACGAGAATGTTATTTCAACTCTACGTAACATTGAGGATATCGGGAACACCACGTATCGTGAATATGTAAAGGGGGTAATTGTGGATAAAAATGTATCCATTCATCAATCAATCTAGAATAATTCAATGCCTCTTTTCAAGCGATCTAAAGATATCAAAGACAAAACAGCAAGTGAAGGAAAGGAATTTGTAGAAAAGTAGGAGGCAATACCAAACTGCCAAGAAACTTTCGAGATTTTCTAAGAGATTCTAAGATCAAAATAGAGTTGTTCAACTTCAATATTTCAAAGATGTCGACTTGTCAGTATTCTGCCACTCTGGACGTCACTCCTTGGTGAATCAAAGGCCTGTCGAGAACTACTCAAGTGTGGCTGCAAGAGCCAGCCATATTGTTTAGACAAATTAGTTAAATTACAAAAATGAGCAGTAAGAACTGTTTCTAAGAGTCATTTTACGAAGTCATACCGGACCTTTATTTGCCAAAAATAATTTTCTCACTGTAACTGATATGCACACACTTGAACTTGGGGTCTCTATGTACACATTTTCAATAAATGAACTCCCCACGTCATTTAAAAATTACTTCAAAAACGCCCTGATCATGCTGATGTTCACGACTATCCAACAAGACACGTTAATGATTTTAATTTGACAAACAATAAGAAATCATTTTCCGACCATGCTATTGAACGCGTGATCCCATTCTTGGAATTCACTTTCAAAATAAAAGAATCAACATCTGTGAACCATTTTCGAAACAAACTTAAGAAAAACATCATCCAAAAATATGAATAATTCGCTTTTGGAGCTCGTCCTTGTTTGTCTTGTCTTGTTTAAGTCGCTGTCAGATTTTCTTTTATTCATGTATTAAATATGTAACATGTACTGTATTGTATTGTATTAAAGGGGTAGGCTATTTACAGGCCTTATTGGCTTTTCAGCCTACTCCTCCATACGCTTTTGTTGTTTTTAAGTTTAATATTTTTGATGTAGTGTTGTTTTTATGGAAATAAATTTGATTTTATTTTGATTTTATTTGATTTTATTTGTTTCCGCAGCTGCAAGTGTCGAAGAGCCGGAATATCATGCAGCCCTGTGCAATTGTGTGTGGGGTGTGTATGTGGGGTGGGGGATGTAACATTGAAATAGCTCTGAAGCTTTGATAGGCGTGGTCGATGCGTATACTGGTATTTTCAGAAATAGTATGTGCACCATATCTCTCTGAACTGCTTCGTAAAAAGTTGAAAATGTGTGTGTTTTTTGCATTTAACAAAGGCCCTATTGTGAGAAAAAGGTGGGAGTGGTTTATGTAAAAACTTATTATTGGTCTGTCTGTGACCTCGCATGATACAGATATGTATGAATTCCTATACTACCTATCTTCTTCAGATAAGCTTCAATTTAATAACAGTTATTGCAGTTTTTATATTGATCAATATTTAAACCCCCTTAAAAGGGGCGTATCTCATGTTACATAAATCATTGATATTATTTAGTCACAGAGTATCATGTATAGATTGTAAGCTTTAATTTGATACCAAACACGACATGTTTACTCACAGTTTATGTTAAACGTAATGTATTCATCATTTTAAAAAATGGGCGTGGCCAATGACCACAATAACAAAGTCTGAATTTTTGGCACCCCTTATAACATGATTAGGTATGTTTCAAAGAGTATGTGTGCCAATTTACAGAGCTGTATCAAAAATGTCACGATCCAAACCGTACCAGACTACACTATACCTCATGAATAATCGCGATAGCTGCGTACCAAGTGCGTTCCAATCAAAATAATCGTTAGATGAGAACGCGCACGCCGAGCGCGGGTTACTAATAATTGCCCGAAAGTACTGCGCCAAAGTGTTCCATTGTTTTGCTCACTGACCGACCAATCAAATTAACGCCTCACGCCCCTAAACTGAATATTCAATGAGTTATGAGGAAACACGATTAAAGCTTATTTATGATTGGTTGAATGATAAAAATGTTAATGAGGGGATGACCCGACTTGGACTGTTTCAATAACTAAGAAGGGGTGGACAAAATAAACAGAAAACTAATTAATTATTAGCAAGATTATATCGGTACAAATCAACGATTTGGATAAAATATGCATCTTTTTCAGTAATGAATGAGAATAATGACTGCTTAACAACTGTTTTCGTGAATTTGTTTTGAAATCCTCGGGTTTTGTTCGGGTCATTCGGAATTGTCCCTCGGGGGTTTCGCCCCTCGGGACAATTCCTCAGACCAGAACAAAAACCTCTGATTTTAAAACAAATTCACGAAAACAGTTGTTAAGCAGTCATATTGTTTGTAGTGTTTGTGCAATATTAATACAGGGTGTCTCAAAAAAAACCGTGCACGTGTTTACCCAGCTTAATGACCGTGAACTTATAAAATTTGGTGTAACAATTGTATACATAGTAATAGCCATAACGGTTAGCTTTCATATTCCGTTTATTTCATCTGATTTGGATTTGTCAATCTTGAGATATGACCAATTAACTAAAGCTACCTAAAGTCGACGTTGTGCCACTTTACAGTTTGCAATGAATAGAAAGGGTTACTCCGGAGAGAGGGGTTGTTACCACCGGGGTTACCACCCCCTAAAAAAATCCAATCCGAAATGCAGAGTATGCTTATTTGGGTATCATGTTATAGCTAGAGGTTCCCTCTATCCATACATACTAAAACAAGTACAAACATCCCACGCATGACGTCACAATGACGTCACCAAACATGGCCGACCTCAAAATCCTGCCGTATTCGCTGGACAGTGAAATATCATGGAAATCTTCGCCAAAAAAGTTCTAAATATCGGAATTTCACCCGATTTTTTGCTTATAAGTGATGGAAATGGTGCTTCTAACATAGGCCTATGCTAAAATATTTCAGGAACATACAATAAAAATATTTTTCAAAATGGCGATTTAAAAAAAAAAGTAAGGTGGCAACCACCCCCCTACAATCGGACTTTGACGGCTTACCCTACCCCCGGGTAAGGTGGCAGACTCAATTTGTTTTCGTCAAAATGAGCGCAGGGAATGTAAAAGCGATCACCTAGACGCCCTAGGTCACTGTTTTTTGCGTTTTAGCGCAATCGGCGACCACCCTCCCATAAAGGGACGAGGGTTTTAATGCTTATCTTTTAGCATTCTTTCCGTAAAAGTGGCACAACTTCGATTTTAGGTAGCTTTAGTTAATTGATCATATCTCAGGATTGACGAAACCAAACTAGATGAAATAAAGGCATATGAAAGCTAAGTGTTTAGTCTATCAATATGTATACAATTGTTACACCAAATTCTAGAATTTCATGGTCAATAAGTTGGGTAAACACATGCACGGTTTTTTTTGAGACACCCTGTACATCTTCGGAGTCCTTTTCTTCATATAAGCAAGCATTTGACTTGAATTTAGGTGTTTGGTACCATTGGTAGTATTTTATCAAATATGCTATCTACTAAAGATAGCAGCATAGCCTATTGCTAAAAATAGTATGCAGAAATCTAGAGTTATTTCATTTTGGAGTGCCCAACATTCTTTTATTCAAAAAACTATGTTAATTGTAGCAATGACAAGCTATAAAACTTATAGGCCTAGGCTAAATGATTCATCCCAGGTTTTTTCTCTTTATACCGCCCCCCCCCCCCCCCCCCCCCCCACCACCACCACCACCGGATGAAGTCATAATTATATACGTCATTAATTGATTGGTTAAAAGTGGGTCACATGATCAAAAATAAACACGCTATTTTTGCTAAAAGTACTATTTACGGCTCCCAAAAGTACTATTTACGGCTCCCCAAAAGACTATTTACGGCGCACCAGTGCGTTGGTAGTTTCACGTGGCGTTGTACTCCGCGTGACGCGAGAGAGCGCACGATTTGCATCCCTGGGCGCAGCATAACGATCGTTTGATGCACTGCCTTTGATTTGAACTTTTAAAACTTTTAACTGATGAAGATTGGAACTTACCGGATGATTTTTGAATTTGAACTTTATGGAACTAGATATGAATGACGTATATAGGTGTGGGTAATACGGGACCTTTAAGACATTTGCATAATTAAAATACAAAATAACTGACTCAAATTCAAGCAAAGTTTGTTATTTGTAATCTATAAACCTTTATTGTAATAAAAAAACCCAGAGTCATACTATGTTTGGTTGGCTGTTATCATCAAATACTGACGTCATCATAAATGTCCCATCTTACCTACACGTGAAGGTAATATGGGACATTGTTTTGAGGACATTGTTTTGGTATGAAAAGTTATTTGACATATTTATTTAAAGAGTAACTTTTAAAAAACCATAAATAATGGTCCAGTAATCCATTAAAGAGATAATAATGCATGAAGAACATTGGTACAAAAAAGGTACATTGCTACAAAAAAGAAAAGAAAAAAAGTAGGGTACACAGCCGTTTTCGCCATACGTTTGGTAAACGTTTATGAGGTCTAAACGTTTACCAAACGTTTTTTAATGTATTTGATAAACGTTTATTAAACGTTTGGACCTTTTAAACATTTATAAAACGTTTGTTGGTTTTTGTTTATGCAATGATTAATATTAATGTTTATTAAACATTTTCACCAAGTTGTATTTCATACGTTATGTTATTTTCACCAAACGTTTGCTAAACGTTTACGAGTTCAAACGTTTGCCAAACAATTTTGATTAACGTTTAACATACATTTTTAGCTTTTAAACGTTTATGTTACGTTTATTAATTTTTGTTCATTTCGCGATTTTAATATTAATGTCAATCAAATATTTGTTTCGAGGTGTATGTCAGATGTTCTCTTATTTTCGTTGAATAAATGTATATAATTTTACATTCACCTTTGGTTTTGCTCCAATAATCGTTTTTGAGATGATTATTTTTCAAACGTTGATATTAAATTGCTATAACATGTCTATTTGACATAGAGTTTTTGTGTTTTTTCAAAACAACATCACAGATTTTTAGAAGTTAGACCCGTTGGACCAAAAATTGCATTATATTAAATCGATGAAAACGCTGAAAATATTACTATTTTCCCTTTTCAACCATCTGGGCTCTGTTGCATAAAAGTTCAGATTCATCTGAACTTAGGAAGAGCATGGACTTATCAGATTGAGTGATTCTGAATGCTAGGATAAGAAGGATATTTAAATTTGGCCTACGGTCTAAAATCAGAAAGATCAAATTACTAATTATTCTTGCAATCTTCTTTATTTTAAGAAGAGTCATAGGCTGAATATAATTCTTCTTACATGGAATATAGAACCTACAAGTTCTATGCAATAGGCAAGGCGCGGATCCAGCCAAGTTTAGGGGGGGGGCGTTGCAAATGGAGTTGCATAATGCAATTTGACAGAACAATGTTCTCTATCAAACTAAAAGCACTAATTAACACATGCACTGGTTACGTATAGACATACCTATAATGAAAATATAGTTTTATTGTCATGATTGATACAAAATAGAGTACAATATATTACAATACAATCATTATTATATACGATAATACGAGACATGCCAGATAGCTACGTTTTATTTCTATGGTATAATATAATAGAGTAAAATGAATATTACGATCTTTAAAGGATCTGACAAATTAGCTGCTGAAAAGTTCCATTTGCGTTGCTGCTTTAACCGAAGTCATAATACGAAATTATACATTCAGTGATGAAAAGTATTTTCAAAGTTTGGCTCAATACACGCAAACAACTGAGTTACCTTTAACTTGTATGCTTGTACTTGTAGTAGTACAACACAAACAATTCCTGACCAGATGATTGGTATTAAATATCTTAGACGTACATTAAATGAGCAATTGTTTCCCTATATGCGTACGAGGCTACATGTACGTGATCATGTGATTAAGTGAATAGGACGAATGCTTAACAACGGATCCCATTTAAAAATGATACTATTAGTATTACGAATTATGAAATAATTTAGTTCCATCCAATAATAGGCCTAAAAAAAAACGTGTGATAAATTTCATGGAGTCATAAAATCCAAATCAATCGTTAGTTTAAATCTAACGGAGATTCAAAATGTTCGTCCGTTCGTGTCCGCCATCGTCTGATTTAGTGGATACTTTTACCATCGGGATATCCAAGGGGGAAAGGACTATAATTAGTACCTTAATTATGCCATTTATGGCACGATTCATGTAAACATTTACCGGCCCAGGCGATTTCAACAAAATTGTGTTTGTGAAACCAACTCCAGGCACAACGCGCTTGCCAATTCGCCCTTTATGCGCGCATACCTCGTGCGCCCCACGGCCCGCGCAGTAGTACGCTCGGCTTAACGCAGTTTGTTGTGGAAACTGAGACGCGGTGCGTTCGATGTTCTTTATTTAGCCGGCATTTTACCTCAAGCGATCAACCAATGTGTACGTGCAACGGAAAAGCTCCCGGTTTTTAACGACGTGTCATTTTCATAACGATTTTCATGCACATTGCACACTTCATACATTGTTTGGATTAAATTGTTACTTCATGCTCGTGGAGGTGATATGTTGCGCAGATTTTGTGTAAGTTTTCGTGTTTTAAATGTCGTTTTCATGCGTTCGTTAGTATTTTATCAGCCCAAAATCGTATCTCTTCTTTTACTTTTGTTTGTTTTGAGGCGTTGTTGTTGTTTTCTTGTGTGTGTGTTTATAATTTAGTAAAGTTCCTTGCTTGCTTCTTTCTTTGTTATTGGCCTCGTTTTGTTTGTTTGTTTGTTTAGGTTATTTTAATTTATTATCCCTGGTTCTTTTCCTCTTTGAGTTTCTTGTTGTCTTGTTATTGTTGTTTTTACGTTCTAATTAAATGTCAGATTTTTTCCTCTTTGTGATCCTTGTTGTCTTTTGTTTGTTATTGTGGCATATTTACTGTTTCTCGAATGCTATTTTTTAATTTTTTTTAGGTCCTTTGGCTTTGTTTTGTATTTGACTATGATTTTGCCAGTTGTCACTTCGTTCTTCATGATTTTGCTTCCTTCTTCATTTTTTATTGGGGGGGGGGGGGTATATTTTTCTGTAGACCTATTCGTATTACCTTAATATCTACCGTGTTATAGACGTAACATACTTAAATAGGTGAATTGTTGCGCAGATTTTGTGTAATTTTTAAGCTATTTTGGTTTGTTTTGAGGCGTTTTACGTTTTGTTGTTGTTGTTTTTTCTGTGTTTTTAATAATCTTTTGTGTTTGTTTTGCTAATTTTCTTTCCTTGCTTTTTTGCCTTTGACCTTTTGTTTTGCTTTGTTGTTTCATTTTGGGAGGAGGGTGATGTTTGCTGGTTTCGTTTTTGCTTTTTCTGTGTTTCTTTTTTGTTTCCTCTTTTTGACACTTTGTGTGTTGTTTTCTTGTTTTTCGTTTGCTTACCTAATTGTTTATTATTTACCATTTCTGTTTCTATTAGGCCTAGGCCTAATTGTTTTTTGTTTTGCCTTTTGTCACTTTGTGTTTTTTCTCTGTTATAGTGTTAACGATCGTAATTTCTGTGTGAATTTTTGGTCATTTAATGCGTATATAATGCCTAAACCTGTTAAAATCAATGTTTTTGTTTTTGTCAAAGCTCACTTTGTGGTGGGTTTAGGCCAATTCACTATAGCATTACAGCTTTTGTTTGTTTGCTTTAATAAATAGCAATTTTACGCGGAATAGTTCACACTTTCATTGATAAAAATAAGAATGTTTGCAAGTTTATTATAATCTTTAACACTTTACTTACAGTTTTGTTTTGTATTGATTTATAATAATTATTTTATGTTTCACTTTGTGTTTATTAATTATTAACTAATAACAACAACAAACAAAGACACAGTTCCATAAACCGTCCCAAATTCTTTAAAATCCGTCCTAAAAAGAGGAGGATAAACACCAAAAGCATCAAAACGCAATTACATACAGGCTTTGGCCTACAGGTTTATCATGAAATCAAAATATATAAATAAATGGATAATATTAAAGCGCTTAGCATACCAAATGCAAAAATCTTATAATAATCATTAATAAAGCAACATTAAACAATTATAGATATTACATTGATTTGTTAATGCAAATGAATAAACGTTTCAAAAACAATTAAAAAATACCATATCAACGTTAATTACTAAACGTTTAATAAACGTTTTACTCGATAATGGTTTGACAAACGTTTGAAAATAAACGTTTGACAGACGTCTGACTCGGTACAGATTTATAAACGGTTTGAAAATTAACGTTTGACAAACATTTTCTAAACGTTTATCAAACGTTTGGCGAAAGCGGCTATGTAGGTGTGGGTATAGGACCTTTAAGACATTTGCATACTGTCATGCTGGCTGTCCCATATTACCTTCACCAATTGTGAACCCACGGCTCCCATTCAATGCATTATAACACCAATGTACACTGTACTAGCGAAGCACACACATAATACATGTTGGACCAACACCTGAAACATGCTTAATAATGCAAGAATTCAGGTCACGCCCCCTTTCCTTTTCTTAACCATCATATTCTATGAAAACACTATTTTTATAGATGAGGTGACATTTGTTGACATTTAGGACGTCCTCTGTTGGTTTGAGACAAAACACACCGGGCAAGAGTTCCTATATTACATAGGCCAGATCAGGTTTTCTAACTAGATTGTGGTGTCACAGCAAATTGTTATCAAAACTGTCTTTAGACTTGCTTAGGAATGCTATAAGCTATCGCATTTCACACAAAAAACTGAAACTAAAAGAAATTTCATGTTGTCTTCATTAACTTTACTGTATATTCTGCCTGGAGGGAAACAACAGAGGGTGTCCCATTTGTAAATACATGACATCATAGGTCACCTCATCTATATTAGACCAAAAATATGGGTGCATTTCTCCTTACCTTGACAGGTTATGGGGAGGTAGAGAGAAGGAAAAGGGAAAGGGGGAGAAAGGAAAGGGAGTAGAGGAAGATAAAAGGGAGAAAGGAAGAGAAAATCTAAGGGATTTACTTAATTCCCATCTAAATGGCAACTTTGCCCCTTGCCCGGTTTTATGATGGGCAATTTAGTATAATCCTGGTCGAAGCCGTCTGGGGGGCACTCTGACCTTCTGACCCCCGGGAGATACGCTACTGGAAATTAGACCCTGAACTTGCTGTTTACTTACACTTTGAGGTTCAAAAATGTAAAAAAAATGTTACCCGCCAGTCGGACGGGTACCTTTGCATCTTCACCCGCCCGACACGAAAGTAACCCGCTATGGGTGGGCGGGCGGGTCTTATTTCCATCGCTGGTCTCAACGCGACCGACATTACAACAGCGCGAATCTAAAGCACCATTCAAACTGATTTTGTTCATTTTGCTTCTCTTTTATTTAACGTTGGACCAGAGGAAAATCTTATTATTCATACACTTAATACAAACAATTCTTGTGCATAATATGCTTGCATTTTCGTATCGGGGCCCCAAACAGTTGGTTATAATTTCACATTTTACTGCTCACACCGTGTTTCTTTTAGTATTCGTCATTTGGATTCTCAAAATGGATGCCAGTATTACATTACGGTAATTTGTTAAAATGTGCCCCCCCCCCCGATTTGCTTTTTGGGATATTATATCACATTTTGAGTTACGTTTAATGTTTTTTGATAGAACTAATCAATCCGCGACACATTTGACGGAATAAATGACGTTCACGTTGAAACTGCAACGAAAAAACTCTTTTTCACAGCGTGGCCTAGGCCAAAAGGCTAAATCTAAAGTGTGTCCCCCGATTTGCTTTTTGGGATATTATATCACATTTTGAGTTACGTATAATGTTTTTTTATCGAACTAATCAATCCGCGACACATTTGACGGAATAAATGACGTTCACGTTGAAACCGCAACGAAAAAACTATTTTTCACAGCGTGGCCTAGGCTCAAAAGGCTGAATCTAAAATGTGCCCCCGATTTGCTTTTTGGGATATTATATCACATTTTGAGTTACCGTATGTTTTTTTATCGAACTTATCAATCCGCGACACATTTGATGGAATAAATAACGTTCGCGTTGAAACCGCAACATAAAAACACTAAATCTGAAAGCGCATCTTAATTTCAAAAAAATATGATAACAATGATGGATTTTAGCAAGTTTTTAAACCTAAACAATTAATTAGAACCACTTAAGGTTGGTGTCAACCCTGTTTGGCGCCAAATTTATCAAGCACTGTAACTTTTAAATTATAAATGTGATGTACATAAAAGTATACATTTTTTGTAATGAAATGAGTCAGAGAATCCATTTTTGGTATCAAATTTTACTAAAATTAGTGATTTTTACATTTTTGCCCAAAAATCACCCTTTTGGCGCCAACAATTTTCAGACAACCTAACAATATCAGTTTTTGATTAAAAATTCCAAAATTTCACCAAAATCATCTAAAATCAATTATCTAGGAGCGTTTTTTTTTTTTTGGCTTAAAATTTGTTTGTTTTGAAAATATTGACCAAAAAGTGCCAAAAAAATGTTTTGGCACTTTTTGGTCAATATTTTCAAAACAAACAAATTTTTATTTCGCTCCTAGATAATTGACTTTAGATGATTTTGGTGAAATTTTGGAATTTTTAATCAAAAACTGATATTGTTAGGTTGTCTGAAAACTTTTGGTGCCAAAAAGGTGATTTTTGGGCAAAAATGTAAAAATCACTAATTTTAGTAAAATTTAATACCAAAAATGGATTCTGACTCATTTCATTACAAAAAATGTATACTTTTATGTACATCACATTTATATGCTTGATAAATTTGGCCCAAACAGGGTTGACACCAGCCTTAATAGTAAAATCGGGCTTGTATGAATGGCCACCGTCACATATAAATAGCTAAACACTGAGTAAATGAACAAAGAACATAAGAAAATGGATCTAGCAGTGATAACATGTTTTTAAAAGTCCCCCGTCCTAACTGGTGCATATCCCTTTTATCTATAATCCTTGGTTACGTAGCTTGCACGGGAAGCTTTACCGATATATCGATTAGGGATTAACAGAAATATCTGCTGCCCTCTGTTGTTGTAGATTAGTTATAAATCGGACAATTTACACGCGATCAAACAGCCGTGTGCACGTGTTGACCAACTTGTTGACCATGAAGTTCTAACATTTGGTGTAAGATATTTACCTATGTAGAAAGACTAATACCTGGCTTTCAGATGCTGCTTATTTCATCTGATTCGGATTTTTCAACTCCGAGATATGGACAATTAACTAGAGCTACCCAGAATCGATGTTGTGCCACTTTACAGTTTCAAAGGTTTAGGCCTACTCATAAGATTCAACTTCCACTTGTACGATTGCCCTTCACAGTGTTATACAAAATAACATTTTTGTATTGAGATTTATTAGGTTTAAATAATAGAATGAGTGCCTGTGTATCCAAGCAGAACTGAATATAAAGATGTTTGTTACATGATTCGAACCAGTCCTTTTGACGAGGTTTCACAAAATGTTTATTGAGCCTATTTCAAAACAAGACAGACATCTATATGGCTGGGTGCGGCCTCTATCTTCATTAGAAGAGGGTGTTCATGGTCTTAAAATATCATGAAACGAGAAGTCCAGCAGAAGTCACCAGAGACTGTTTACCATACATTTCCCAAATACTCACGTACCATCTAGGAATACACTACCTACAAATGAGTATTGGAAATACTTGGTAGATGGTACAAGCACCAATATGAATAAAGAACATTCTGGAAGACTAAGATATGAAGTGGCAGGGCACAATAACACATTGATAGCGTGCGGCGTGCACTTCATATCGCAGAATAACTGCTCGTAGATATTCCTTACCAGATATTCCAAGGACATCAATTTGTTTGTTCCTCCGCCTCTTTTAAACAATTCTGGTCAAATTCCCACCCCAAAAGACGATTGATGCCCATGGATAGACCAATGTTAGCATCGTTTTGACGCTTATAATAATTCTTTCTGTAAAAGTGGCACAACGTCGATTTTGGGTAGCTTTGATAAACCGGGTATATCATCTCTGGATTGACAAACCCAAATCAGATAAAATAAACGGCATCTGAAAGCTGAGTATTTTCCCTTTCAGTGTGTATAAACATATTACACCAAACTTTAGGACTTGATCGAAAGGCCTACTGGAAAGAAGCAATGAACCAGCGTATCTCTGAAGGACAATTCATATGACATGTAAAAATGAGTTTATCGCGGGCGCCAACCCGGCCAACCAGCAACACTGTTTTTGCTAGTTTATACAGCTTGCACTGTAAAGTCAATGGTATAACTACTAGTCGGGTATCTACAGAGGGTTAGTGTGCACCCCACCCAGGACTCCCCAAACCAACTTTTTTTACTTCCTATTATGATCCTAAGACATAATCAGGATGTTAACAAAAATATTTTCATAATGCTAAGGGGTTATGCAAGATGGCGTCCAAAATGGCTGCCATAACTGGTCAAATCTCATAAAATGACATATAGCAATCAAATTGTATAGTGAAAGTATAGTTTTAATAGTGGGATGTATGTATTAGACCACTAGACACTCATATCCAGAACTTTTGCTCTGTTAACACACCTAAATCCAAGATGGCCGCCTAAATGGCCGCCAAAATTGGTAAAATTCCATATATTGGCATATATAAACCAACATGTATGATCAGAGTATAGTTTTAACAATGGGATGTATGTGTTAGACCACTAGCAACTCATATCTAGTATTTTTGCTTTGTAAACATACCTTAAAACCAAAATGGCCGCCAAATGAATGGTCAAAAGTGGTCAAAATGCCATAAACTAGCATAATATCAACCGAAATGTATGATAAAAATATAATTTTAATCATGGGATGTATGTGTTAGACCACAAGTAACTCATATCCAGTATCTGTGCTCTGTTATCATAGTTCAAAATCCAAAATGGCTGCCAAAATGGCCCCCAAAATGGTTCCTAAAGTGGTTGCAAAATTGTCAAATTCCATAAAATGGGATAATATCAATCTAAATGTATGATGAAAATATAGTTTTAATGATGGGATGTATGTGGCCATGCGTTTTGAACTCGCCACCCAAAAATGGTGGTGTCGTTACGTATTTTCAAATTGTGATCTGTTTAATTCATCATATCTCAGCAAAACAAAAAGCTATAGTCATGTTTTTGGTCTCATTTAAAAGCTAATTAATATGACTAACAAACCTGTAAATATGAACGATATAGCTTCTCAATTAACGAAGTTGTGGTTGATTGAATTGCGAACAGTCAAGGTGGAGGAGGTGGGGAGGAGGAGGGGGGGGGGGGGGGAGGAGGTACACATAAACTCTATGGGAACGGGGCGTTTCGCGTGTGTAAACTTGATTAAATTCACTACTGCTAAAGTACTACAGGGGCTACAAACTTGATTTTGGTCTTAATTCACAGCTAAACAATTCTGCTAATTGTTTTTAATCATTTTGAACTCTTTATGATTGGTTTGGTCTATAAAATATGAACTTTTACGTACGAAACTACCCGTTTTCATATTGAACACTGTAGTAAGTATTGCGGATGTCTTCAAAATCTAAAAGTTGCTGTATTTTTTTAATTACTTATCCTATCATAGTCAAAGTATACATTTTCTGAAGGGAAATTTGATAAGGAATCCAAATATGGACTTACTTTTTCAGTTGGGGTTAGGGCTAAAATGTTTCAGTTCAAAATATGTTGAATTGTAGAAAAAAAATAACATAATTTGGAACACCCTGTATTCTGAGATTAACAAACAACTGTGATTTTTCTTTCTCCAATGTCAGTAGGCTTCCCCCATCCTCTAACCATATAAACATTGTTTACTTTCAGTTTATTACTGTAAGTTAGTAATAAGCAATGCATTAAGTAACCCACTTTTTATCCAGAATTTATTTTTTCCACCCTGTATAATTTCAAGGTCACCCTGTATAATGAGCTGAAATGTGTATATTTAGATTCCTTGTGTCTTCAGCTTTCCAAAAATGTATACTTTTGCTAGTTTAGGGTTGATAATTGTGGAGATATTCTAAATTGAAACTCAATTGGTGTAAAAATTCATAATATTTGTGATGTAACGCTAAGGGTGGCGAGTTCATAACGCATGGCCATGTATTAGACCACTAGTAACTCATATCTAGTATTTTTGCTTTGTTAACATACTTAGAAATCCAAAATGGCCCCCAAATTGGATCCCAAAATGACTGAACAAATTGTCGAAATTCCATAAAATGGTATAATATCACCCAAAATGTATGATGAAAGTATAGTTTTAACATTAGGATGTATGTATTAGACCACTAGAAATTTATATCCAGTATATTTGCATTGTAATAACATACTTTAAATCCAAGATGGCCACCAAATTGGCCGCTGTAAATATACAAATAGTCTACATGAGTGTATGATAATCCACAATAGATATTGTAAGAGTGTATATTACATCACATTCACCAAATAGTAGTATGTTCCTGCTAAGCTATTGCTTTTAGATATAAGGCCCACCTCTGTTGACAATTTTGACTCTGTATCACTTTCCAAAATGGCTTCCAGAGTGGTTAAGTTGATGTTAAATGACCTAAAACAATTGTTTTGTATTCTATAAATGACCATACTATATAATACCAATACCCCCAAATCTAATAAGACATCATTCAATATATGTCTATGATAAAGCCTAGGGGCTAGTAGATCTAGTTTGAGTAATTTAAAATATACAAGATGGCTGCAAAAGGGTAAAATAACTGAAAAGCAGTATTAGATTTATTGTTAGTGTTACATAAGATATGAACAAAATATTACATCTGTAGATTTTAATCCACTCAGTAAACGTATTTGTATGTGACAAGGTATGATTGAATGGTATAGACTCCATATTTTGATCAATTGGTGGCCACATGTGGTAATTATTTAGACCATTTGGAGGTTATCATACACTCATGTAGATTATTTTTACATTTACAGCGGCCATTTTGGTGGCCATCTTGGTTTTAAAGTATGTTATTACAATGCAAATATACTCGATATGAGTTACTAGTGGTCTAATACATACACCCAAATGTTAAAACTATACTTTCATCATACATTTTATTTGATATTATCCCATTTTATGGAATTCCAACAATTTGTTCAGTCATTTTGGGACCCATTTTAGGGCCATTTTGAATTTCTAAGTATGTTAACAAAGCACAAATACTAGATGAGAGTTACTAGTGGTCTAATACATACATCCCATCATTTAAACTATATTTTCATCATACATTTAGGTTGATATTATCCCATTTTATGGAATTTGACAATTTTTGCAGCCACTTCGAGAACCATTTTGGGGGCCATTTTGGCAACAATTTTGGATTTTGAACTATGTTAAGGGGGCTGTCAAGTGTCAGAAATAGCTTCCGTAAAACTGCCGTAACTACGTAATTATTCATATATTCCATATACAAGTATACATTTTTTTGAAGGAAAGGGTTCAATAAATCTAACCATGAACATAAAATTGCTCTAAAAAGAACCATTTTGGAGAAAATCATAAAAAACGAGAATTTTGACCAGTCTTCAATTCGGACAAGGTAACCAAAAAAATATTTTCTGAAAATCTGTCCTTTTACGATTTTTGTAATCTTAAGAAAATTACCCGGGTTCCATTTTTTTTGTTTTTTGATATCTGAGATATTTTTTTATTTATTGACCAAATAAGGCAACAAAATGGGATTTTTAAATACAACAAACGTGAATTTCCACAAAATGATCCGAAAAATCGGGAAATAGGCCTAAAACAAAAAAACAAAAAAATGGAACCTGGGGAAGATCATGGTTGTTGCGTTAAACTTACTTGCTGTCCATCAGATGCAGTTTGTATTGAGTTATCGTGTCTGTAAATCGTATTTTTACTCAAAAATGAACATAAAGAAATCAACCGATGAATGTGAAAAGTGACAATACTGCCGTTTGATCATGGTTTACGGGGAAATACACGTATTTCAAATCCTGTTCTTTAGATATTGTGGGAAACATATAAATCCCCAACTTCGTGCAAAGTTTCATTACAAACCGTTCTTTTCTTGGTATCAAAATAACCTCAAATGTGTGTTAAAAAACACCTTTTTCATGATGTCGAGTTTGAAAAAGAAGCCATACCATTTTATGCGCATTCGAAGTGCGTTCACAATTTCCGGGAAGCGTAACGCATTCAAGCGCGTGCGTTAATCGACAATGAGCGCAGACGCGCGCGGAATGTTTTGAGTTGGCAAAATAAATGGTGACGCGTGCGCGTTGAACCGGTTGACAAAGATTTAGACGCTCGTGCATTAATTTCTGTGCGCAACACTCTGCGGCTAATCATCAGAGTTTATCATTATAGGCCAGTGTAGTCGAGTCTTTATCAATGTGATCATTTAAAAATGCACCGTGGCGGGATTAGTGAGTAGTCTGGGTGTAAAAATCAACACCTATCCTAGATAAAGGACTTAGTAAAGGAGAGAGAAAAATTGGAAACAGAGAGAAAGCAAGAAATGGGATGAAGATTTAATTTAAGACCTGTCGTTTGGTAGGCTCTAGGCCTACATGTTTTCTCTTCTTCTACCTCAGATATTTAAAGAGACGGAATCGGGTAAGCTTCTGATTAACATGATTAATATGAGTCACGTCACGAATTGTAATTTCATCATAAATAGTAAAAGGCCACAACATGCCACCTGAACTTGATCCTCGTTATGCCAGCGCCACCGAAAAAGAAACTGAAATATATGTCCGATAGGTCTAATGTTTAATGAAGCAGGAAAATAAATGTAACGGTTTGTAAAATGACTAAATGAATTGTCTATGGGTAAACTGTCAAGCGAACGAGTAACAGTAGCGTATCAGCAGAGTGTCCCCCCTCGACGGATTTGACCGGGTAGAACAGCTCAAACTACCGGGCTAAAAGGTTTTATTTTCTGTAAATACAGTGGGTTGGGGGAGCAAGGGCCCCAATTTGAATCGGATGGGGTGGATTTGCAATCCTCAGCCTGTAAAGTTAAAGCCTACCGGGAAGATACCATTTCCCCCTCTGACAAGCGATCTCATCAGATACGCCACTGGCGGGTAATGGAGCACATTTCACAGTAGTTAAATGATGAGTATTTTCCATTAGAATGGACTTGGATCCTTTTAAAATTGATTTGAATTGCTATCTACCAAAGATAATTATTAAATAGTGATTGTTCAGTGTTATTAACAATAGCTCTATTAAGTATTTCGGTTGGATCTCTTATAAAAGTAGTTTGCTATCTACTGAAGATAACAATGATAACGTTGAAAACACGGTAATTATTTAACAATTAGCTCTAGTGCTAGGCCTATATACAGTATTCGGTATTTCCATTACTGCATGGTTTTATTATTTATTGGCTATCCCTATGAATTGCCTTGTCACCTATACCTAGATTGAATTTTTTTTATTGAGAGGACACAAAAGTACAAGGATATCAAAGGTGCAACCACACATTTAATTAATCAGGCCTATTGTTTACATCTCATAACTTCGTGATAAACCAAACCGATGTTACCCTATTTTTTTATTGGGGTGGGTCCGAGGGGCAGAAATATAGAGCATCCTCTCCCACCATAATCCCATCCCTTCCACCTTTGCTTTCAGTCTAGAACATTCGGACGTTTCATTGATTCAAAATATGAATGATGGGCATTTAGCGATCGAAATGGGAAGATCTCTGTTCTTTGTTCAGTCCGATGAATTTCATTTGGAATGTTCCAGAATTTTATATTATTCAATTTAACTATGACATTTTAGGAGGATTTTATAGAAACATGACTTGTTTGGCCAGGCCTACTTCTGGTTATCTTGGAACTTATTTTGTCTTATATGGCATGTCACCAACCAAACCGTAGGCCTAACAGCGGGGCCTTAGACCCGAACGCAACTGAATAAATGAGCTTATAATGGATAGTATATTAAAATACATGCCAGGAGAGGCTGTCCATCCCTGCTCTCCATGGCCCTATACACCCCCCAACTCCACATGTCGTGTGTTTGATTGCCGCGTGTGCAAATACATGTACTATACAAAGTTAGACTATTATGAGATAACCATGTGAACCATTTGATAGCATCGGCTCATCGGCCCGAGGATGCTTCTCCGATCATGCCCATGTAGGCCTAGGTAAAACGGCACTTATAATTGATATTATGTTTGATATAACTGAATGACAAATTAGTACACCGAGTTGAACTAACTGAGAACTAGCTAACTTAACAACGATACGAAGTAATAGGCCTACCATTATTCAGTAATGACAATAAATAGATAAACAGGTAGGCCTATTGGATGGACGGGCGGGTGGAACGGACTTGTACAACATCGAAAGGCCAAACAAAAACAAAACATTAACGTCTTCGGATAAAACCCGGTGTAAGTCTTTTTGATCTCCTTACAATGTTTCACTCCGATCATGGATTCAAAATCTTTCTCTGTCCTTTATTTTTTATCTTTTTTCCTTCTCTCTTTCCAAACTCCTTGACACTAACGCTTGTGCTAAAGCCTTGTTTTACTAATAGGCCTACTTGCTTTCAGGCTCAGCCACACCCCGGCAAAAATGACGGTTTGATAAGTCGGGCCTCCGATGCGTAAACAATGCGTATGAACAAGCCCTCAAACGCGGCAAAAACATAGCGGGTAACGCAGCACGCACTGACGGCTTTCGAAATAACAGCGTCGCGTATTTTAAGCGAACTGGCGCGTGCCAATTTGCGTGAAAAACAAAACACGGGATACGCGGCGCATGGGAGTTTCGCTGATCCCCTGCGGGCAGACTTTTCCATTCTACTTTGTCAATGATCATAATAAGGGATTTAAATCCTTCTAAATAGGCTTTTGGAATTTCAAAATTGAAAATTTCTTTGCATGTACTGATAGATAACACTCTGAAGTTTTGAAAAATGAAGAAAAGTGAAATTCCTGGAAAATACGAAATGACACTTGACAGCCCCCTTAACAGAGCAAAAATACTAGGTATGAGTTAGTGATCTAACACATACATTCCATCGTTAAAACTATGTTTTCATCATACATTTCGGTTGATATTATGCTATTTTATGGAATTTGACCACTTTTGACCATTTTTGGCCATTAATTTGGCGGCCATTTTGGTTTTAAAGTATGTTAACGAAGCAAAAATACTAGATATGAGTTTCTAGTGGTCTAACACATACATCTCGTTGTTAAAACTATACTCTGATCATACATGTTGGTTTATATATACCAATATATAGAATTTTACCCATTTTGGCGGCCATCTTGGATTTAGGTGTGTTAACAAAGCAAAAGTTCTGGATATGAGTGTCTAGTGGTCTAATACATACATACATCCCACTATTAAAACTATACTTTCGCTATACAATTTGATTGCTATGTCATTTTATGAGATTTGACCAGTTATGGCAGCCATTTTGGACGCCATCTTGCATAACCCCTTAGCATTATGAAAATATTTTTGTTAACATCCTGATTATGTCTTAGGATCATAATAGGAAGTAAAAAAAGTTGGTTTGGGGGAGTCCTGGGTGGGGTGCACACTAACCCTCTGTAGATACCCGACTATACCTGATTGGTTTATTTTACATGACAATCAAACAAATTGCGATAAAATGTGCAACAAGTTATCTGTACAATAACTAACCACCAATACATTTATGATTTTGCCAGATAAACCATCAATACTTGCAAATATTAAACAATTCACATACTATACAGCTGCTAAAGTACCCACAATCGCTGTTAGTTTATTTGAGCGCAGTGTGGTTCGGTAGCAACATTGTTGGTACATGTAGTGACATCGTCAGTGGGTTGAATTGTTGTATCACAGTGAATTGTGCGTTATAACACGAGGGCGGCTCCACTCAAACGAGGATATCATGCATGTACAAGTATGTTGGACTTAATTATCCAAGGGGGCCAAGTACAGCTGTGCTGAAAAACATTTCTACATACATCAAAAGTGATTTCAAAACAAGCTATTTTGTTCCTATTTTTTCTTCCAAATCAAGATTATTTCTGCTCTTTCACGAGTTTATTACAAATAACAGCTGTGTATACTTGCTGAATACATGATTGTTGACCGCAAATTGTTTGATTATTAAGTTAAACAATGCTCCTATCCACAACTGTTTTACCATTTATATATGCATACAAATGATTTATATCAACTGCTTTAACACCAAAGGAATATGATATTAAAATTTGCATTGTGAGATATAACTTCCGGTATATACTACTTGCACTGTAAAGTCAATGGTTAAATACCTGATTGGTTTATTTTACATGACAATCAAACAAATTGCGATAAAATGTGCAACAAGTTATCTGTACAATAACTAACCACCAATACATTTATGATTTTGCAAGATAAACCATCAATACTTGCAAATATTAAACAATTCACATACTAATACAGCTGCAAAAGTACCCACAATCTCTGTTAGTTTATTTGAGCGCAGTGTGGTTCGGTAGCAACATTGTCGGTACATATAGTGACATTGTCGGTACATATAGTGTCAGTGGGTTGAATTATTGTATCACAGTGAATTGTGCGTTATAACACGAGGGCGGGCTCCACTCAATGAGGATATCGTGCATGTACAAGTACATTTTGTGGACTTAATTATCCAAGGGGGCTAAGTACAGCTGTGCTGAAAAATATTTCTACATACATCTAAAGTGAATTCAAAACAAGCTATTTTGTTCCTATTTTTTCTTCCAAATCAAGATTATTTATGGTCTTTTACGAGTTTATTACAAATAACAGGTGTGTACACTTGCTGAATACATGATTATTGACCGCAAATTGTTTGATTATTAAGTTAAACAATGCTCCCATCCACAACTGGCTTCAAAAGTCATGACACACGCTAACATCACTGCACAGAGATAGATGAAGGATGTATAGATGAGGTGACCGTTGTTTAACAAACGTCTAGCGAACGTCATTGGTAGCACGCCAATCAAATGCTTCAGCTATTGTGTCTTCAACACAATAGATCCAGTGATCGATGCAATATCGACTTATTCCCAATCAACTTTTCCCCAATGGAAGATTGATGATGCATCCACCACCCCCACGCAAAGCCGGTCGTCCAAAGCTCTGAATCACCGATTCTGTTGCGCAGGCGCATAATTAACACTAGGTCCCTGGCTGTTTTGTGTCCAGGCCCGTAAGGGGGGGGGGGGGGCGATCGCCCCCCCCCCCCCCCCCCCCCCGTTGAAAATCTTCCCCGGAAAATTTGTACACCGATGAAAAAATTTCGCGCGCTATGCGCGCATTTGTCTTCCCAAAATGCAATATTCTTTGCTACAAGCTTGTTTAGAGCCAAAATGTACCTCGATCGTGCAAAAAATAGGTGCAAATTCGAAAATTTTCGCGCGCATATTTTACTCACAAAAATCTTCCGGTGATTTTTTTGGGAAAACGCCCCCCCCCCCCCCCCTTTGAAAAAAGTGTCTTACGGCCCTGGTGTCGTCAATTAATATATAGGGCTACAAATAAATAAGATAACCATCAGCAAAAATAACTTTTCGTAGTTTTCTGGCCTAGACTTAGATTAAACAAGGTATTTACAAAAAACTGGTCAACATCCTAAAATGAAATTAACAGACGACAAAGGAAATATGATAAAAGAAGATTGACATGTGTATGATGTATTTTAACAAAACTCTTTGTTTTTATGCTGGGCCCACTTTTCTCTCTGGAACCCTCCATCGTCTGACTCATATATACTCTGTGCTTGTTCACGCAGCAGAATCAAGGTTTATTTAACACATTTGCATCCCAGCTAGCTATCATCGCCAGCTTCGGAAAATAGTAATACTTAGTATAGCAGCTTCCAAGAAATCAATCCCATCGCGGCCCTGAAGACGATAATTTCCACTCGATAGAATGACGTTATAATAATAATTGCTGGTTCCCAATTTTAAATACGAATGGTATTTAAAATTGGGAGCCATATTTAAAACTGAGAACCAGCGTCCTTCTATCGAGTGGAAATCATCGTTGTTATCCCATAATAATCACACTTGGACCCCGGTGCGCGGTAATTAGTTAGTGTCGGACAGTGTGTGGGAAGACCATCAGTGCAGGGAACCAGCGTAACCGTCTCTGCTCGCAAAATTGTATAAAGTTGCCGTTCTATTTGCAAATCCACTAAATTCAGTTAAACACGACGAATGTCGCAGATTTTACAAAACTCTATCATTTGTTTTATATTATTTAAACCATTTCTCCACAATTGTAACAACATATGTGTTCATATTTTCATATCCAGATCTAATATACATTTTAAAGCCACCTGGGTACAAATACTGATTAAAGATACACGAGAAAGCAATTCATAGACTCTACCAAAAGACCTAAATCTGAATTCAAATGTCAACATCCAAGGATGTTGACAAAAAATCTAAAATCTAAAAATGGACCTCGGTAGACATTAATTACAAAACCTAGTTATAAGATTATTTTATTTTTGTTTTGCTTTATCATGTTGATTCTGTCATTAATTTAACAGGACTCGGACTTACCAGTCAACTATTTAATAAATTATGTTTTCTGGGCACAGTGCTTGCATAGGCAATGAAGTTTGAATTTGAACAAGACATTTTACTTACATATTTTTAAGGTTTAATTCGGTTTGAAATAAGTTCAAACATTCACAGTATTGGTTCAGTATAAAATAAATGTTTAAGATAGATCATGAAAGTTGGGAAAGAATTCTGAAAAATCTGTTATGTAGGCCTAAATGTCAATTTCCTTGCTCCAAACCTAAACCTATTTATGGGCCATGATATATCCACCCTGCCCTGAGCACTGAGAGTGGCAAAGTGCGCCGCCAGTATATTGGAATTATCGATATTGCCGAGTGGATGGTAAGGGTATGGTCAGGCGCCTGACACTCTATTGTTCGAATCGCCGAAAGCATAGACGGACATGAATATACAATGAATAATCATATCAATGAATATACGTCATTTGTGACGTCGAAAATGAAAAGTACCAGACCATAGTGGACACGAACGGCCGTAATCTTTGAATCTCCGTTGATTTCAATGTTATGTCGGAGTGTTTTACCTAATTTCATACTGACACGACCTGAGTGATAATCAAACGGTCCCCGAACGATGCCCTGGCGCTGTTGAAGTCAGAAATATCATCGTTCCCTACAGGCCGAGCGTTCCCACATCGAATTTCACCTAGAATATTCGTCACACGAACCTATGTCCACCATCGTCTGAATATCGAAAAGGCCCTCTGGAGAGTCAAGGGGACGACATTTTTTTCTACGCATGCGTCCGATCGCTTTGGATTTGTCCACTAAAATGTTGGACAAATGCCTAATGAGTATGTGCTGCATGGCAAGTGACACAACTTCTTGTAATGCGCTAATCAACCGTAGATCTAACCCCCCGGGCTCCGGCCAGTTTGGGGTGGAAAAGCCCAATCAGGAAAAGTTCACGGAAAAGATTCAGGCATTGACGGTTCAATGGTATATCACAGATAGGCAAAGTGGGTATATCCAGTGACAGTTGTATATCCCCTTGGTATATAATATTTAATTTTGACTAAAGCAGCCGACAATGCATTGATTGATGATAACATCCAGAAGTGGTTTGATGTGATAATAATGCCGCCATGAGGATCGAGCCGTGTAGCGAGGGGCCACGCCGAACTATGATCGAGAGTGACCAATAACGCGCCGCAATGCGGACCACTGGCGCGCGGCGGGCCGGCACATCCAACATGCGCGAATCAGTGGCATAGCCAGCTTTAAACAGGGCCATAGGGAGGGGGAGGGGGTGGACTTATCAGACAGTAAAAAGTCCGAGTTGTATACCGACGAAAGGCATGATGTACAGTCAATAAAACTATGTGGTAGTGCCCACATGTTGTGGCGAATATAGGGCCTACACTTACTTGCAACAGAGTGACGTGGAATCCGGGGGCCGACTATACGACCGTAACAGAGCGACAGTAGAATCCGGTGTTTAATTTTTTTTAAATTGAGTGAGGTATAAATAATAAATAGCGAGAAAATAAATACAAACAACAAAAATCTCCCAGAATTTGGGAACATTTTCATCTTCTTAATGACGAATAAAGATAAAGAAGTCCGAGAAACACAGTTATTTCCCTGCTTTGTTTATATAATTAGCGGCCAATGTTTTTAAATATACACGCTCGTTTACAAACAACCTGTATGCCTAACACGAAGTGCACGACATTTTCCCGACCAAGACTAGTATTAATGAACGGCCGCCAAATAATACTAGTTTTGCGCAACCCAAGCCATCCAAAAATAGTAGTTTTGAGAAAGATACTAGTTTTGCGCAACCAAAAGTAGTATCTTTCGCAAAACTACTAGTTTTGGGTGGTATTTTTCGCCCAAAAATAGTAGTTTTGCGAAAGATACTACTTTTGGGCGCAGCACCGGTTCTGAGCACTTCTCTATTATAGCCCCCGCTCTAGCCCGCCCGGCCTGTGGGCCTAAATGAGACACCGTGCACTTTGCGCCGTGCATATACTATAACCATCTAATGATTGGAAGCGTAGCAGCATAAAGTATTATGAGAAAATGTGTACATATCTCCTAAGATTCTGGAGATTCGGAGTCTACCATCGGACCGGGCTTTCAGTTGACCTACGCATAGGAGCATCGTCGAAGCGAGAATGTCCCCTGTAACCTTTTTCAAGATCTTTGGCACTGAAATTAAAATGTTGGTTCATTATAGAGGGAATCCACTTTACTCATACGTGCCCGTAATCACCCTTCAAAGGTACAAGACTTGATCGCGTCTATCAATAGTTGTCTGATTGCCTTTCCACATAATATATTTCGACATGAATATTGCGTCTCCCAATTCGTTTATTAAAGCTAGCTAAATTTGGTAAGCTTTGGTACAAGAACTAACTTTCTTGAAATGAAGTTGTACCAAAGATTTTCTAGAAATTCATCGGTTGTACAGATTTAAAAAAATGTTAATCATGGTAGATTAAACATTGGTATAAACGGTCTCCTTTCTCATGTTGTACGATTGTCTATGGCCTGTTTTGGAAATGTGTTTGCTTTGTGTATCCAAATAGCTTACAGTTGTATATTAGCCTAGCTATCAAGCTATAAAAATGACATCTCTGAATGTATTTTAAACAAAGTGTGCAAAGGAGAAATGGTTGGGCACACTGGTAAAATGGTTTTACAACAAGTGTTGCTATCATTATCAAAGTGAACTCAACTTCAATCACTTATTTATCGAGCAATAATATATTATTGTTTTACGCATTTTAATTTGTTTAGATTATAAAGTTAAATAAATCCAGAGATAAATGATAGATAGAAAAATAGATTAAAAAAAGAATAGGAAAAAAACTATTAAAGCATTGGCGGCCTTTATAAATTATAAAAATTGACATAAAAATGATGTTACATACATCCACAATCAAGTTTAATTTGTTTTTTTAAAAAACAAAAAAATAGAAAACAACAACGAACACACGGAGATTCGAACCCGTGATTGCCGATTGCAAACGATATGGCCAACGTATGCACGCCACAGAGATCGACGAGTGTAATTGTGTCAGTTTTATTATTTAACCATTGATTCTTTTATTTATAACGAACGGATTTTTATCGTGCCATTTTGGACATTTTAAACCATATTTATATGTTACTCTCGCACAAAATGTGTTTGTAATGTGATTATACTCCTTATTTTGGAAAGAATGGTAAAAACGTTGAAATTTCGAACACAATAAATGGCATCTTGTATACTGTTTATACGGTCGCTCGACTGAACGTTGTGTGACCTGTTGCATTGCATTATTCATGTTACGATCTGTTTATGTATGCTTTTGTTATACTTCTCAATCGCTCATCGCCAACTCTGTACAAGAAACTTCATGCGCTGTCCCAACGCTGTCGTTAGAGAACAATAGAAAAGTCCCTTCGACTCTCCAGAGGGCGTTATCTGCGACCTTTGACTGGGTTCACGGGGTTAATCATATTAATGAGCAAATATGCAAACGAGCTAAGTGTTCCCTCCTATTATATATACTCCTTGGTATGGTGTATAAGTCCCAAGTATGCAAATGAGGATTATGAGATTTATTCCGTTGTTGAGTACTGGGCAGATGTGTGGTAGAGCATGACATTATATTCAGTGAGATCATTTGCATACTTGGGACTTCTGTGCTTTTTTCGCTTGAAAAAAATTTCGTTGGAAAATCCACCGGGTGGGTTAGGGTTAAGGAACGATTTTTTTTCTTCTTTTTAATTTTCACTTTTTTCCTCTAATTTCACCTTGATTAACCCTTACAGCCCCGGATCCCATGAAATCCCATTTCCCAGCCTGTCGGTTCCACCTGGCGCTGAGGTTTTTGTGTGAAATAATGGCCCCGGGCTATATAGCTGGGCGAATACACTCGCCCAGCACAGCTTCCCCCGTGGCTCAGTTGGTAGAGCGTTCGCCCGCCAACCGAGAGGTCGTAGGTTCAAACCCCGGGGCGTGGCACCTCTTGTTGTGTGTGCTTTTTTCGCTTGAAAAAAATTTCGTTGGAAAATCCACCGGGTGGGTTAGGGTTAATGCCTAAATATTATTCACATTTTACTCTCATTTATTACTAGCGAGACCCCCTTAGGACTGGCTCCCACTAGTAATCATGGAATACCTTTAAACGCACGTATTGGACATTTCTATTTATTTCTCAAATGTATTTTAATCCATACGCATTAAATGCCTGGAAGGACACACTCATGTAAGGGACGCACCATTATACTTCGTGTGGGGGGAGGGGGGGGGGGGGGAGGGGGGTAGGGAGTTTGGGTGAGGGCAAGTGTTTTTTTCCTGTCTTTTTGCCAGGCAAGTATTGTTTTTTCCTCAAGTCACTAGGTGATGTTGGCTTTTTTCCCTCATGCTTTTATGGGCAAGTTTTTTTCCATGTGGTTTGGTTTTACATTTGGGCAGGTTTTTAAAGATTTTGTTCAATACCCCAATTGCAGAAAGAGATTTCATTCACTGAGTGGACTTCTATCAGTTCAGTTCAGTTTATTGACATTTACCAAACATACAGGTACAGTCAAAACAATGGATACAAAGAAGTATTTAAAAACATAAAGAAAATTAGGTTTATCCTTCATGTAATTCTGCACGGAATTAGCCTAGCACAAAATCTGTGTTAAACTGTGTCAAAGGATTAAAGGATTATACAGCTTTATTCAGTAATAGAGGCTTAACACCAGTCTAACTCATGAATGAATTACACCAAGGATACACCGAAAATTAACTACTTTCTATCAATTACAAGTAAAAAAGTGGATCTAATAGAACAATATCAAGAGAAGAACATTATACTATCGCATTGCGAATAGTGTATGTCTTAGATGTGAATGTCACAATACTATTTACAATATCATAATATGTTGCACTCATCAAGGATATAAATAATAAATCAGGAGTGAACTTGATATCCAAATCAAGTGTTTCAGAGATGTCCTTAAGCAAAGTTTGACGGAGTTCATCATATAAAGCACAAGTCATATAAAGTGGAATTCATCTTCAATCTCAATCTGGTAAGAAATCAAAGTTAACTGGTGCAGTAATAAAAAATGTGTGCAATTTTTAAAAATTTTACTCACTAATTTTACTATGATTAAGGTATATTTTGGTTTTAAACGAGCCTCTAAAAACTGAAATTAATGTTTTCAGTTATGCAAAAATAGCTGTCTTTGTACTTATTTGAATGTTATAATTCCAATGATTCAATGATACCCCATTTGAAAAATCGGGGGAGGGGGTTCATTTGATATAGCGTCCGGGGGATGTGTCCTCCTGCCCCCCCCCCCCATGATTGACGGCCATGGTTGTCTTACATAAATTGTTAGGCTTCTCCCACATCTCCCTTGTACCGATCAAGTTACTGATAATCATTGGCAAACTTAAACATATATGGGGTCATCGGTGGGTGTCAGCAAAAAGAGGGTAGTGTGTTTAGAGTACCGTACTGACGCGTGTATAGTCCCATACTCGATTTAAGTCCCACCCCCTAATTGAGCTTATAACTCAGACTACGATGGGCACCTGTCTTAAGTCCCAGAGGTAAAAAGTAGTGTACAAGTCTTAGAAAAATTACTTTCAGTAACTCAGCCGGACACAAACATCATTGAACTTTAGTAAAAGTAGGCATGAGTAGGATCTCGAAATGCGACACACTTTTGAAGATTTGCAATGCTTATTGCACAAATATGTCGCAAATACGGACGCAAAAAGATTTCCTACTTGATATTTGATCACGTACCATCAAAGCCGAACCAACAAAGATAGAGTTTCATCTTCAAATAACTAGAAAGAGAATGATAAATCCTGATGTATTGGAAGTTAATATTTCGTTTTCGTTAGAGTCAAAATTGCCATTGCTTTACATGTAGGTGCGCAGAATTTTTTCTGTCGGTTTAAAACTAAAAAAATGGCGGATTTCTGCGCAAGTTGGAGAATGTAATAATCATGACGTCACTTCTGATGCTAGTCTTGTTCTCGTGCCGCCCAGTGTTACGAAAAGGAGCCAATAAAAATGACTTGGAATAAAACTAGTGGTGCACCACGGATTCAAGGAATCATAACAAAATGGCGCGCGATCGTAAGAAGATGTAAAAAGAATTGACGAAATCCATCGTGACTCGTGAGCGAAATAATGCTTGTATTTCCATGTGTTTTGTTACTAAAATTTGTTAGTTCAAATTGTAAAATCTAGATTTTAATTTTCATGCACACATGGGCACCCGATTTAAGTCCCACCCCCTAATTTACGTATATGTTGGGGTAAAAAAAGGGTGGGACTATACACGCGTCAGTACGGTAATTATACGAGTGCCCAAAGGAGCTTAAGAGGAGGCAGTGTTTTCAATTTTCTTTGTTGCATTTCCACAGGTCAAGTTTTTTTTGTTGATCGTTATTGCCCTTCCTAATCCAATGATATGCCTGATCAATCACGCACGGCCACTTAAAACCAAATGTGTCACATTTGAGGACAAAAAATGCTTTTGGAAAGAGTCATTTTTGCTCATTTAATAATAAGTATTTATTAATTGACGTTTACATGAGCTTTGTTTGGTCTCATTTGCTTCATCCTATCTAAAGATATGCTTGATTAAAGTTGATCACAAAAAGTCAAATCTGTGCTATTTTTATGAAGAAATGCTTCAAAGCGTTAAATATAATAGCAATTTTGAACATCGATGATTTCTTTCAAAAAACTGGCACAATTTTGATTTTGTTTGTGCATGGTCAAACAAGCATATCTTTGGGTAGACTCCAGCAAATTCGACAAAAAAAACCCTGCATACGAAAGGTGATTAAGTTATCTTGAAGCTCATATAAACGCCAAATCCAAATACGAAATGTTAAAAGATGAAAATGATACATTCCCAAAAAACATATTTTTCTAAAAGTGGCACCACCCCGATTTCTAGTGCTCGTTGAAGATCAAACATGTTTTTAAATTAAGAAAAGTAAATACAATCAAATAAACGGCATTGAAAGCCAACTAAATTATCTTTCAGATGATTTAAAGATTACAGCCAAATATTCAGTAATCAATGAGGGCAATGACAATGACATGGAACACATGCTCCCTTATTTTAGGGACACTGTGTAACTCAAAATCAATATTTCCAACATCCGCCTCATTACACTTCATCGCGTAACATATAACACAAACACACCTCTCCGTACAACATACATTCAATTGTCACACAATTTGTCTTAAAAAAATACATCTAAATTGTCTAACGATTAATTGATCAATCACGCATAGTAATAACCGTGTTGATCTCGCTTAGGTATAAGTGGATCGTTTTCTGATGAACCGCCTAATGGCGACCTGAGTGAATCCTGTTTTGTTTGATTGACCGAGTCTCTGTCTTGCCGTCTCTGTTGCGAGTGGAGCGCTGCCCTCTCTTGTTCTTCGTATGCTTTGGCTTTGTTGACTCCAGGTCCTATAAGGTATAAAGTTACAGAGGGTGTTCTCGTATTAATGTTTTATATTGATCAATAGTATTTGTAAAAGCTGTCATCTGGCTGCTTATGGTGAATCGTCATCAGACTCATGTAACTGCCAGCAAGTGGCAAACAACCTACCTACTCACGTAGCATCCACATTTTAACACAGTAGCTTCTGAAAGAACTATCACTTTGAGTTTGGAAAAGAGTTACCTGTCAGCCAGACAGGTATTTTTGTACTTTAACCTTTCCCACCCAAAGGAGCTAAAGTTCAGCGCTGTCGATAAGTAAATGGGCAATTCTACAAACAAGGCGGTTCTCGAACGGCGTGTCTCGCCTGTTCATCAAAAGTGACTTGATAGAAATGATGATGAAACATATGATACAATGTAGCACTGTCACAGAGGTATGCATTGTAGTTAATGCAAGGGATGTAATACCTTGAAAAATTTAATCAACAAAAAGAACACACCAACCCCCTTCCCTACACCAAATCACATCAAGATAGGCCTTACAGATCTTATTTGACCCCAGATGACCTCTGATGACCTCGAAAAATTAATCAACAAAAAGAACACACCATCCCTCTCCCGTCCACCAAATCTCATCAAGATAGGCCTTACGGATCTTATTTGACCCCAGATGACCTTGAATGACCTCCGATGACCTTGAAAATTTAATCAGCAAAAAGAATACACCACCCCCCTTCCCTCCACCAAATCCAATCAAAATAGGCCTTACTGATCTATTTGACCCCCGATGACCCCGAAAAATTAATCAACAAAAAGAACACGTACACCACCCCCCTTCCCTCCACCAAATCCCATCAAGATAGGCCTTACTGATCTATTTGACCCCCGATGACCCCGAAAAATTAATCAACCAAAAGAACACACCACCCCCCTTCCCTCCACCAAATCCCATCAAGATAGGCCTTACTGATCTATTTGACCCCCGATGACCCCGAAAAATTAATCAACAAAAAGAACACACCATCCCTCTTCCGTCCACCAAATCCCATTAAGATAGGCCTTACTGATCTATTTGACCCCCGATGACCCCGAAAAATTAATCAACAAAAAGAACACACCACCCCCCTTCCCTCCACCAAATCCCATCAAGATAGGCCTTACTGATCTATTTGACCCCGATGACCCCGAAAAATTAATTAACAAAAAGAACACCCCATCCCTTTTCCGTCCACCAAATCCCATCAAGATAGGCCTTACTGATCTATTTGACCCCCGATGACCCCGAAAAATTAATCAACAAAAAGAACACACCACCCCCCTTCCCTCCACCAAAGCCCATCAAGATAGGCCTTACTGATCTATTTGACCCCCGATGACCCCGAAAAATTAATCAACAAAAAGAACACACCACCCCCTTCCCTCTACCAAATCCCATCAAGATAGGCCTTACTGATCTATTTGACCCCATATTTGACCCCCGATGACCCCGAAAAATTAATCAACAAAAAGAACACACCACCCCCCTTCCCTCCACCAAATCCCATCAAGATAGGCCTTACTGATCTATTTGACCCCATATTTGACCCCCGATGACCCCGAAAAATTAATCAACAAAAAGAACACACCACCCCCCTTCCCTCCACCAAATCCCATCAAGATAGGCCTTACTGATCTATTTGACCCCATATTTGACCCCCGATGACCCCGAAAAATTAATCAACAAAAAGAACACACCATCCCTCTTCCGTCCACCAAATCCCATCAAGATAGGCCTTACTGATCTATTTGACCCCATATTTGACCCCCGATGACCCCGAAAAATTAATCAATAAAAAGAACACACCACCCCCCTTCCCTCCACCAAATCCCATCGAGATAGGCCTTACTGATCTATTTGACCCTATATTTGACCCCCGATGACCCCGAAAAATAATCAACAAAAAGAACACCCCATCCCTCTTCCGTCCACCAAATCCCATCAAGATAGGCCTTACTTATCTATTTGACCCCATATTTGACCCCAATGACCCCGAAAAATTAATCAACAAAAAGAACACACCATCCCTCTTCCGTCCACCAAATCCCATCAAGATAGGCCTTACTGATCTATTTGACCCCTGATGACCCCGAAAAATTAAGAACAAAAAGAACACACCATCCCCCTTCCCTCCACCAAATCCAATCAAGATAGGCCTTATGGATCTTATTTGACCCCCGATGACCTTGAATGACCTCTGATGACCTTGAAAATTTATTCAGCAAAAAGAACACACCACTCCTCTTCCCTCCACCAAATCTCATCAATATAGGCCTTACTGATCTATTTGACCCCATATTTGACCCCGATGACCTCTGGTGACCTTGAAAATTTAATCAGCAAAAAGAACACACCACCCCCCTTCCCTCCACCAAATCCCATCAAGATAGGCCTTACTGATCTATTTGACCCCATATTTGACCCCTGATGACCTTGAATGACCTCCGATGACCTTGAAAATTTAATCAGCAAAAAGAACACACCACCCCCTTCCCTCCACCAAATCCCATCAAGATCGGCCTTACGGATCTTATTTGACCCCGATGACCTCCAATGACCTTGAAAATCTAATCAGCAAAAGAACACCCCACCCCCTTCCCTGACATCAAGTCCCATCAAGATAGGCCTTACGGATCTCTAGATATCGCGTCACAACGCGTCTCAAAAGTTTTAAGCATATTTGACCCCGATGACCTTGTATGACCCCCGATGACCTTGAAAAATCAATCAGCAACAGAACGCACCACCCCCCTTCCCTCCACCAAGTCCCATCACGATAGGCCTTACGGATCTCCAGATATCGCGTCACAAAGGTATTTCTTAGCACACGGCTGACGGCGGACGGCATACGGCGGACGGCATACGGCGGACGGCGGACAGAAATAGTGATAACATAGTCTCTTTCTGATTACATCAGGCGAGACAAAGGCGAGACAAAAATGGTGCCAATACCGTTTTTTCCATTCTTTGGTCCAGAATAACTTTATCGTATATAAACTGCTCACAAAAAGTATCGAAACACTTAGAAATGATCCAATATATAACGGCTCGAAAAGGTATGCATTAATCGAAGCAAATAACCAAGTGCATAATTTTGTTCTGCGTATTTTGACACCTCAATCGTTGAAATACGATGTTGCGGAGCGGAGTTATTGTCATTTCAATGATCGTGGGTCCAGTTTCCAAGGTCCACGGGTACTGATTTCGCGACGTTACATTGAATACTGAATGATGAATTGCATGCAATTAATCTAAGATTTGAAGATCCCGCCAGGTGAAACCAGTGTAATTGTTAACATCTTAACTATCTATTCAGGTGTGAAATAAATATGTAATAATAATACCACGAGTGACCCTAATTAGAATTATTGATTTTCATAGATTGGAAGTGTAACTGTCTATGGTCTATGCCTTAAAAGCGACGATGCCATTTAATGTTATCTTGCTGGTCATTTCCCGTAGACTTACCCGTGGACAAAGACATTTTGGAGAGATTCTCTTCAAATAGCTATCATTTTGCCGCCATAGCATTATCAAAATTGAGATTTTCAGCATAGATGGCCAAGATGATATTCTTGAGGAATATGTAAACATAATTAAACCAAATCCCACAATTTTGAAAAATATGGCTTTGAAAAACTGTCAACGTTTTATTGAACCGCACTGGTTGTAACGTCGCGAAATCAGTACCCGTGGACAGAGTGAAATGGGACAGATTTTGTTCAAATAGCTGTTATTTTGCAACCGTAATTTGTAACGATATTTTCAGCATAGATGGTCAAGATCATATAGTTGATGAATATTGAAGTGTTTTTTTTTAAATCTACAGAATTAAAACAAAAAAATTGCTTCAAAAAACTGTCAAGGTTTTATTGAACCACCCTGTATATGATAGGTATGTGTGATTTCACTGTTTATAATGGAATCTCCCAAAATTGCAGTCTAACATATGCATTGAGCATTAAAACATCCGAAAATGTGAACTACGTTATTGTGAGCTATGAATATCAAGTATAGAAAATCACCCATAATAATATTAGTAGGATGATTAATGGTGCGCATGACATACAGTTAAGCCCACAATTATTCATATCCTTTGAAAAATATGATTTTTTTGGGGGGCGTTTTTCTCATATCTATACCAGTTGGAGTGGTGGAACTTTCGCTTTACACTAAAGACAATTAGTTTGCAAGTACAAATCGATACATTTGGGCTCAACATTTTTTGCATCACAATAGAATTGAACAAGAATTGTGTTTTTATGCCTGTCCAAAATTATTCATACCCCATACCAAGTCTCAGGATTGAGGCCATTTTTTGTGATAATACACATGTTTTTGACATTCCAAACATTATAAAATGTAAAAAGATGAATCCAACGGAACCAGGAACAAAACACACCAAGGATCAGAAAACTGATACAAGAGGAATGTCAAAAAATATAAAAATGCTAAGAGTAAAAGCAAGATATACCAACAGGGTGTGGGAAAACAGGTAATAACAAGGGAGAATAACGCGATAAAACAGATAAATAAAAAAACACCACAATACTACACAGAAATGCACTGGGACAAGCAATGAATGAAAATTGCTGTGCAATAAAACAACAAAGATATATGGTAACAATAAAGGCAGACGTTTCACGTGGATATACAACCCTTCATCAGGGACAAAATATAAAAAACAAAAGTGTTAAGAACTATAAATAAGATAATGAACTAGACAAATTAAGTCCACCACTGTAATTATAGCACAATGCAAGTAATAGATGTTGACTACTAACTAGACACCCAAGTTAACACTAACCAAACTACAAGTTCACTATAGAATACAGATCCATGTTGCTAGGCAAACTAACAAAACATGTACAATAAATCAATAGACAACACATCATGCATATGCATGAGTGATGTTAAGAAGACAATAGACAGGAAATGGCTAGACAATAGATAAATATATGCGACAGAAATAGTAAATGAACTAGGCCTAATATTAATTAACTGAGTGGAAGGGGGAGGCATTAATAATATAAATTAATAATAAATAAATAAATAGAAGAAAAAACCCAAATTAATCAAAAATTACATAAATTAATGAGGAAATAAATAAATAATATAAGCAAATGAAGAGAAGAAAAAAGGGAAAAAATAATCTAAGCAAATGAAGAGAAGAAAAAAAAGGGAAAAAACAAAACAAAAAATTGTAAATAATAATAATAAAATAAATCATGAGTAACAATTGCTGCAATGAGTGCAGACTCACAAGAATATAAAAAAGGTGGGGGGGGGGGGGGGGGGGGAGAAGACACAAGAAACTTGAGCCCCAGACAGGGCGCTCAAGTTGTGGGAAATAAGATAGGGTGGCAGGAAAACTTGAGCCCCAGACAGGGCACTTAAGTTATGGGAAATAAAAAGAGGGGGTTCAAACTTAAGCCCCAGACAGGGCACTCAAGTTATAGGAAATAAATAGGCCTATGGGTGTATGGACTGTAAAATACAGGCATGTTGACAAGCTGGAACATAGGCCTATGAGAATTAATCTTTAATGTTGAGACCATTTGGCTCTGTTGTGTCAAGCTTCATGATCCATTCCTTCTCCGAGATCCTTCTCATGATAATGTCGTTCTTTGGAGGCCTATCAATGCATGTAACGGAGATGTTACAAGCGTTGTGGTTCGGTAAGTTGAAATGACGACCAATTTGTTTGTCCCTGTTGTGTCTGGCGTCAGCGCAATGCTCACCTACTCGACATTCCAAAGTGCGACCAGTCTCTCCAACATACTGCGTACTGCGGCATGTGAGCCGGGGGGGGGGGGGGCAGAAGTATGTCGTCCAGACAGTGGCGTAGCTAGGATTTTTTTCTTCAGGGGGCAAGATTTCTAAAATTTTGTAAAAGGTTGCCCCAAAATTTTTCCCAGTCAGTCACCTCGTGAATTTCACGTAAGTGGGGGGGGGGGGGGGGGGGGGGGGTTCACGTAAGTGTGGGGTGGGGAGGGGGAGGTGGGTAAGGTCCAAACATTTCGCACGGTCACAAATTTTGCAGTTGGCCTAGGCCCTATTTTGTTTTCTTATGCAAATTTAGCATCCCGGTATTTGGAGCCAGGGGGGGGGGGGGGCAACTTTCCCCCCTGCCCCCGGTCGGTACGCCACTGCATACTGCTTCTCACACGTTGCGTAGGTAATGAGATATAGACATTGTCCGATTGGCAAGACAAATGTTTGCATATGGGAAATGTCTCTCCAGTAGAAGAGCTGGTGAAAGTTGTGTTCTCAGAGGTATGAGAAATAGAGATTCTATCAACATCGGCGAGTACCCCTTTGTGGTTGCAGGATTTGCACTTGGAGCCACCACAAGGATATGAACCTAGAAGAGGAGGTGTGATACGGAGAATCGTAGATCTCACTAGAAGGTCTTTCAGGTTGGCACTTCTACGGTTAGCCACAATGGGAGGGCCCTCTTCCTCCTAATGCTCAAGTTTTCCAAGTTTCCCGCCACCCTATCTTATTTCCCACAACTTGAGCGCCCTGTCTGGGGCTCAAGTTTCTTGTGTCTTCCCCACCCCCCTTTTTTATTCTTTTGAGTCTGCACTCATTGCAGCAATTCTTCCTCATGATTTATTTTATTTTATTATTATTATTTACAATTTTTCCCCCCCCTTTTTTTCCCCTTTTTTCCCTCTTCATTTGCTTAGATTATTTATTTAATTATGTAATTTTTGTTTAATTTGGGTTTTTTTCTTCAACCCAGCACTTGTTTCAAAAATTGAATTTCATATTTCTCTATTATTTATACTTTGATATGTATTCTATCATTACCATCATAAGTTACTAATCGGAAGCGAATTTTCCCGTTCTTTTGGGTGATTTAAAATTGTTGTTTTGGTAAGTTTGAGTCAGGAAAATGCGCATGGTTATTTGGCGGAAAATTAAGCGGAGTTCCGCGCTTTTTCAAATGCTGTGACAGCTGTTCATCATTGCGTCGCGCGCTGAATCTTCCCGTGCGTAATACTAGACGCGCCGCTTAATATCCGCGACGAAGACGCGAAAACAAAAGAGCGCAAAACAATGCCTAAAAATGTAAACAAAGGCCAATCTTACAATCATTTAAATTTAAGTTTTCTTCCAATTTCTTCACATTGTGACAATATAAATTGAATCTGATAGTTTATTTTGATTGTTCATAATAGTATACTCGCCTTTAAGGTCACACGCCCGTGTATTCCGATAATATTTAGCTTTAAATGGTGGAAAATGTCAATAGTTTTACTAAATCGATGTTTTCTAGAAGTTCAAATTTGAAGGAATTTTACGAATTTTCAGACAACATAACTAAACATAATATCAAACTATCAGGTAAGCTTGGTACCAGGTAAGCCATTGTGTAGAGGACTTTCAGCGCTTGGAGGCTATTTTTTATTTTTTGGAATATGGATTTTAAACTCGAGATATGCATCCATTTCTAGCGAAATGTATGCAAAAAACACGACTTTTACGATGTTTTTAGCAATATTTCCAAAACTAAGCCTTATTTTGGAAAAAGAAAAAATTGCTTCCTAGACAAAATTGTCTTGTTTACAAAAATGTATATTAGAACAAATTACCATTTTTTATTTTATAGTTATGCTGTCTGAAAAATTTGGGGTAAAAAAAACGCTTTTTGGTTCATTTCTCAAAATTTAATTTATTTGGTATCACATTGATATCACATCACCATCGGATTCCTTATCAAATTTCCTTTCTATAAATGTATTATCAATGTATTAAACTTTTATGTACTTTTATTAAATATTCTCAAACTTAGAAGCAAAAGTTGATCATCAAAATAATAGGGTTGACACTTCCCTTAATATGATAATGAAATAAAGAAAAGCAAAGAGTCATAGTCCCAGATCCCAACACAAAATATCACAATTTTAAAATAAAAATACTCAATACTCGATTAATTTAAAAAATCCAAATAAAAGGTAATTTTCTTCAGTTCTTGATTGTCACGGTCACGTTTGTGCAATCAAAACTTTAGCAAAACATTTTCGCCCAATTGGGTGTTTTATAAGGAAATTATGACAAATTGGGCTACATTTACCAAAATTGGGTGTATTTTGAGGCAACTGGGCGCTTTGAAAAATTGGGCTACTTTTGGTCGTGGGCCGCAGTTTGAGCGGCGCTTGCGCCGCGCTTTGGCACCTAAAATAGTTGGCAACACTGCTTGGGTGTCTAGTAGTCAAGGTAGCACACCTCTAAATAATAGGAAGTCGAAATTAGACGACCATTTTGCACCTTATTTTGATCGATGCGCGACGCTTCAAAAGATGATATCTCAATGACCATTGTGATTTAGGAATTGATTTTGGTATCAAATTTAAGCCCAAGACAATGCTTATAATATGTTTATAACGATAGATCGATTTTAACGATTTAAAGTTAGGAAAATGTTAGGCCTACGACTATGCTAGAAACCCGACATTAGCAAAAGACAAGTTTTTGAATTACGGCCGATGCGCTTAGATGCTCGATTGCTTAAAATCTAACGGTTATCCATGTATATTTTACAATTTTAATCGAAAGCTTGCTAAAATAGCTAGAGTTTAATACCAAATTGAAAGAATTTCTATGTATAAATTTCTATTTATGCCCCCAAACTATGACGCATTATACACGCAGGCCAACGTACTATTAGATTTTCCGAAGATTTAAACCATGTTCTGGCAAGGTTATTTTTAAATTTACACATAGAAAGTCATTCAATTTGGTAGTAAACTCTAGCTATTTTAGCAAGCTTATGATTAAAATTGTAAAATATACATGGATAACCGTTAGATTTTAAGCAATCGAGCATCTAAGCCCTCTACGGTCATTTTTCAAGTTGATTTTTCGCAAGACTTACGGCCGTGCACCGTGAAAGTAGGACTACTATTTATTAACAAAAAATAGTTAATATTATTTGTGAATGATCTATCATTAAAATTCATATTGTTAGCTTTAATTTGATACCAACCTCGTCTGCTGAATCACTGTAGTTCCCGAGAAATCACTATTTTAATCACGCGTATTGATAAAAAGTATTGCGCAATAAGAGTTGCAAGTTTTCGCCTGGAACTATTTAGAGGTGTGCTACCTTAGAACAGTAACTTTGAATTTTAATATGATCATTTTGTTTCAATATTTTGAGTTATTCATAAACCAAATATTATTTCAAAATCATACACAAATTGTCTTCGATATTGTTTAAACAGTTTTTGAGTTATACTTGTTTTTACAAACCCGGTTGACCCCAACATTGATCCGACGACGCCCGAAAACTTTGAATTTTCGATGTTGTCGTCTTAAAGGGTGTATGATTTAACAATGTCAATGTTGTCATTTCATTAAATATTAATAATTTCTTTTTTTCATTCCATTACATTGCATTGTCTCTGCTGACGATATCCTGAAAGTTTCACCAACATTTAGGGACGTTTGGTATACAATCACTATCTTCAGAAGATAGCAGCTGACGGCGTAAGCGTACAAATACGCGACTTTCAAACGCGTCGTTGTGTATAGTTACGACGCATGCTGTCTTCTGAATCCATTGCTTTCTCCTGAAGGAGGTGTTTATGGGTTGCTATCTTCTGAAGATAGCATCTAACATTTGCTATCTTCAGACGATAGTAAAGGCTTAAAAAGGCTACATCGTTTAGTGTTTAAAAATCAAGCTTAGATTTAAGGTTAAGTTAGGGTTAGGGTTTGATTAGGGTTAGGGTTAGATTAGGGTTAGGGTTAGATTAGGGTTAGGGTTAGGACAATTGGCATAACTCGAAAACTATTTATTCAATGGCAATGACACTTTCGACATGAGTTTAAAATTGTCGTTGCTTCATGAATAATTAAATATAACACCAAATTTGAAAATAAAAAATCCCATTGTGGTTCTAAGGTAGCACACCTCTAAATAATAGGAAGTCGAAATTAGACGACCATTTTGCACCTTATTTTGATCGATGCGCGACGCTTCAAAAGATGATATCTCAATGACCATTGTGATTTAGGAATTGATTTTGGTATCAAATTTAAGCCCAAGACAATGCTTATAATATGTTTATAACGATAGATCGATTTTAACGATTTAAAGTTAGGAAAATGTTAGGCCTACGACTATGCTAGAAACCCGACATTAGCAAAAGACAAGTTTTTGAATTACGGCCGATGCGCTTAGATGCTCGATTGCTTAAAATCTAACGGTTATCCATGTATATTTTACAATTTTAATCGAAAGCTTGCTAAAATAGCTAGAGTTTAATACCAAATTGAAAGAATTTCTATGTATAAATTTCTATTTATGCCCCCAAACTATGACGCATTATACACGCAGGCCAACGTACTATTAGATTTTCCGAAGATTTAAACCATGTTCTGGCAAGGTTATTTTTAAATTTACACATAGAAAGTCATTCAATTTGGTAGTAAACTCTAGCTATTTTAGCAAGCTTATGATTAAAATTGTAAAATATACATGGATAACCGTTAGATTTTAAGCAATCGAGCATCTAAGCCCTCTACGGTCATTTTTCAAGTTGATTTTTCGCAAGACTTACGGCCGTGCACCGTGAAAGTAGGACTACTATTTATTAACAAAAAATAGTTAATATTATTTGTGAATGATCTATCATTAAAATTCATATTGTTAGCTTTAATTTGATACCAACCTCGTCTGCTGAATCACTGTAGTTCCCGAGAAATCACTATTTTAATCACGCGTATTGATAAGAAGTATTGCGCAATAAGAGTTGCAAGTTTTCGCCTGGAACTATTTAGAGGTGTGCTACCTTAACATCTATTACTGGCATTGTGCTATAATTACAGTGGTGGACTTGTCTAGTTCGTTATCTTATTTATAGTTCTTAACACTTTTGTTTTTTATATTTTGTCCCTGATGAAGGGTGGTATATCCACTTGAAACGTCGGTCTTTATTGTTACCATATATCTTGTTGTTTTATTGCACAGCAATTTTCATTGCTTGTCCCAGTGCATTTCTGTGTATTATTGGTTTTTTTTGTTATTTATCTGTTTTATTGCGTTATTCTCCCTTGTTATTACCTGTTTCCCCACACCCTGTTGGTATATCCATGGCAGGTAATATAGGAGGAGGCTAATCGCGACACTCCTCAAACAAGATATGTTTGTAGCCGCCTATTCATTGCTAGGCTTATCGTAATTCACTCGTTAACTTCGTAAGAATAATCCTCCTTGAAGTGGCCTTTGAATATTGTTTAGCCGTGATCGCCCTCCATGCTCGAGCAGTTTTGATGTCACTTGTTTATCATGTCTATAGAGGCCTTGCACGTGCTTCGGTCGGCTTTATAGAAAGGAATCAACCACGCGTCATTCACTGCAATGATGGTGTTATGCATACAATCCATTCAGTTTATTCTTTGAATTGACGCGGGATTTTTGAAAGTGATGTAAACTCGCATGGATACAATGGTATTTTTAGCTTCTTATAGTTTTGGTGAACAAAGTTCAGTAGTCTGCCTCGATTCTGCTGTATGCATCAGAAATGTAGCAATATTTGATTCAATATTACACTTTTCGGTCAACTGCGGTCACGATCATATCATCATAAATTGGTACGATATACAAGTTTATTTTGAACTATGTCTGAATTACAGGAAATTGCAGGAAATACATGAAAATTACCAAATTGTCTGACCTATTTCTTATGAATTCAGTTTGGGAACCAAATTTCCCTAAACAGAATGACGTATTCAATAATTCTTAACTTTTCGAATATACCGCCGATTTTGCTGAAATGTTTGTTTCCTCGAGATCTCTTTCGGTGGTGTAAACTATTATCACGCATGCTTACAAGGGACCAAACATCCATTGTCTTAATTAAGAAAATAGATGTTATGCCCCTCGTACGCATGCATGATAAAAGTTTACAAATACAATCTAGAAACACTTTTTGTGTGATACGTACACGGGACGTCAAAACCGCTCGAGTGTGGAGGTTGATCGCGGCTATACACACATCTTGAAAGGCCGATTCAAGGAGGATTATTCTAACGATATACAATAGGGTGATAATTGATCATGAAAGAAGGGAATAGGATTAGAAATAGGGCTTATCTGCGATTCAGCTCCTCCTCTATTACCTGATTGTTATGCAATTATTCCATGATGTGTGCATACAATGTGGATGCATTACAAATGTGTCCTATTGAGTGTACAGTGAAGGATGTTATAGGACAACACTCTAGCTCTTTATCAGCATGGCGAAGAAGTTCAAATAATTCAGTGAGGACCTCTTTGTGCATATTGTGAATGCTCACAACGACGGGAAAGGCTACGGAGCTATTTCGAAACAATTCCAAGTGCCAGAATCCACCATACAAAGCATAATTGGAAAGAATAAGAAGTTCAACAGAGTAAAAAACATTGAAGGACGCAGTCAGAAGCCAACGGTGTCCCCTTGTTTGGCAAGAAAAGTGTTGCGAAAGGCCAACAACAATTCACGGATCCCCATCAATGCTCTCCTGAACAACCTTGGCAATTCTTGGACCAAAATATCATGGCAGACACTCCAGCAGACATTGCACATGAGAGGTCTCCAAGGAGAACGACCAAGAAAGACTCTACTCCAGAAAAGAGACACAGAGAAACTCATCTTACATCTTAGCCAACCCCAACACTGAGGACCAAAAGATTGGATCTTTGTCCAGAAGTGCTCTTGCAAATGCTAGACGAGTTTTTCTTTGTCTCTTTTCAGGAGTAGAGTATTTCTTGGTCGGAGTCCATGGAGAACTCTCGTGTGCAATGTCCGCTGGAGTGCCTCCTTGGTCGGAGTCATGGAGAACTCTCGTGTGCAATGTCTGCTGGAGTGTCAGCCTTAACCCTAACCCCCTGAGTGCTAAAAAACGCTAATCCAAAGTCCCTCTCCAAACGCATGCGCTGTCGGTTTTCAATGACGTAGTCAACCGAGCCTATATAGTGAGCGCAATATACTGCGCGAATGTGTAGCTGAGGGCCGTGGCTTAGTGGTTGGAAGGTGGGGCTTGAGAACGGAGGGTCCCCGGATCGAATCCCGGCAGGTTCCCGGAGATTTAGTTGGTGTTTTTTCCTCAAAAATTGTGATCCCGGTCAAAAATCCTAAACCGGGGTTAGGGTTATGGTAACATTTTTTCTTCTTTCTGTGTGTGTTCTATTAACCCTAACCCCCCCTGAGTGCTAAAATGCTAATCCAAAGTCCCTCTCCAAACGTATGCGCCGTCGGTTTTCGATGACGTAGTCAACCGAGCCTATATAATGAGCGCAATATACTGCGCGAATGTGTAGCTGAGGGCCGTGGCTTAGTGGTTGGAAGGTGGGGCTTGAGAACGGAGGGTCCCCGGATCGAATCCCTGCAGGTTCCCGGAGACTTATGTGGTGTTTTTTCCTCAAAAATTGTGATCCCGGTCAAAAATCCTAAACCGGGGTTAGGGTTAATATATTGGTCCAAGACTCACCAATGTTGTTCAGGAAAGCATTGACGGTGATCTGTGGATTGTTGTTGGCAGGGTCCGATTTTTTTTTGCATAGCAGAAACTGCTACACAAAGTTTATTTTGCATAGCAAGTCCAAAATTTTGCATCGCAGATTTTTGCTATACAAAATATGCTTTGTATAGCAGATTTTTTTCTTTTTCCTTTTTCATCGGGCGCCGGAAAAAAAAAGCAATTTTAAAAATAAATAAGCTTACTTTTAGTCTGATTTTCTTCCCTGCATGACAACATATTAATTCTGCAAGTTATTCCTGGCAGAGAAGTTTCATAATTTTGATTCTATTCCACTTAATTTTAGGCATGAGTTATCCCATGTAATTTCTCTTACGTGACACAAGTCATTCTCTATGGGCATGTAACGTGTACTCGTATTGTTTATCCATCATCATCATCAAATTGCCGATGTAAACAGCAGCTGTTTTTTTTCTAGGGATTTTCCCTAGCCATTTATAAAACGTGTGCGGCGTAAATAAAAAATAAGTGATGTCTGCATGCGCACTAGCGATTCAGGGGAGCAATTATTGATCCCCTCGAAGGAAATTACGACAACGTTTCTAGAAAGTAAAACAAAACAACAAGAACTGGATCGGTAAGGGAATATTCTTTACTCTTTACGTATAAGCAAGTCTCATCATGGATTTATGTAGAGCAATTATGCGTCACACATTTTGCGATGCAAGGTATAGAATTGAGGCGCAATTAGATACGGTCGAATTTGAACCCTGGTTGTTGGCCTTTCACCATACTTCTCTTGTCAAACAAGGGGACACCGTTGGCTTCCGACCGTGTCCTCCAAGGTTGTTAACTGAGTTCAACGTCTTGTTCTTCCTAATTATGCTTTGTATGGTAGAATCTGGCACTTGGAATTGCTTCGAAATAGCTTTGTAGCCTTTCCCCTATTTGTGAGCATTCACAATATGCATACACATAGGTCCTCACTGAGTTCTTTGGTCTTCTTCGCCATGCTGACAAAGAGCTAGAGTGTTGTCCTATAATATCCGTCACTGTACATTCAATAGGACACATTTGTAATGCATCCACATTTAGCGTGTTTCTATTGAGAATCCGCAATTTATCCGGAGGAATCTCCCACAGGAGCCTAGTGGCTGCCGGTGTGTTTCTATTGGCGACTGTTTTCCGAGTAGGATACAAAAATTGTGTGTCGTATCGTGTCATGCGTGTCTTGCAGGCTAAAGGTCGTATGCTTAGGTCATCCGCAAGGCATTGTGGGTTGACCTCATTTGACAATGTGGCGCCGTGCACGGCGGACGTCGCAAACGTGATCGTGATGACTATGTTTACATTTGAACAGAACCATTCCTCTAATCATACATATGAACGGTTCTAATGATCAAAATAGATTCAAAAGAATACCCAAATATACCCAGTTTCTTCAGAGACGCGCACATTTGTACAAGAAAGCAAGTCGGAGACGGCAAATAATTATGGCATTCGCGATTGATGTTGCATGCTTACTTCTGTGGCTACCGCTTGCGCACTGTATCGGAACGAAGTGAGTTTCTACTAGCGCAATCGGGATCCTTGCAGAAGTAGGATAAATACCGGAGGGAAATCCCTCCGCTATTATCCGGAGGATACAGGATAATGTCTGTTTCTATTAAGCAAAATTAATCTTTCCTCCGGGTTAACCCGGATAATGGGTCTCAATAGAGCCACACTAATTGTATGCATACATCATGGAATAATTGCATGACAATATAAAAGCCTATCACATAATATAAAGCCGTTTGGAATGTCAACAACATGTGTATTATCACAAAAAAATGGCCTCCATCCTGAGACTTGGTATGGGGTATGAATAATTTTGGACAAGCATAAAAACACAATTCTTGTTCAATTCTATTGTTATGCAAAAAAAATTGAGCCCAAATATATTAATTTGTACTTGCAAACTAATTGTCTTTAGTGTAAAGCGAAAGTTCCACCACTCCAGCTGGTATAGATATGAGAAAAACGCAAAAAAACTCATATTTTTCAAAGGCTATGAATAATTGTGGGCTTAAGGTTTTTCCTATGGCTAATTTTTTATTTGATTTTTTAATAGAGCATGCTGAGCTCCACAATAATCTGAAATTTGAGATTGATCGGAGGTACGGTTTTCTAGATATGACAATTTTATTGTCAAAAATGAAGCAAAATTGAAGCGTTCATTTCTTTTGTTTCTTATTGGGTTTTTTTGACCCCCTAGCTGGCCTAGCAAAATAATTAATCTACGCAAAAATGTTTAATTAATTTTTCCAAGAAAAAGTATAAATGCTACAAAGCTGACATTTTGGGAGCTTGTTAATTATAGTTTTAATAAGTTTTAATTTTAATATTATAAGGTTTCCTGTGCTGCGGGAGGCTGTAAGACATCTGTATAATTAATTATACTTAATTATCTAAAACAAAAAAAATAGGCTAATTAATGCACTTAATTTGTTCAAGTTCATGCACTTTACTAAATGTAATGCCACTTAGTGTATATATTGGCTATACAACTCTCCTTAATTCCTGTGCTGCCGGAATCTAATGGAGTTTTCAATAACAAATTAGAGCAAAAACAAAATACTAAATTTTTATAGACATTTTACCTAGGGAGTCAAAAAAACAATATAAAAAAGAAAATAGACTGCCCTCTGTTGGCCAGAAAACAATACAAAACAAAAGAATTCAAAATGACTTAAAATGGATTTTGTGACAATAAAATTGTCATATCTAGAAAACCATACCTCCGATCAATCTCAAATTTCAGATTATTGTGGAGCTCAGCAAGCTCTATTAAAATATCAAATAAAAAATTAGCCATAGGAACAACCTTAACTGTATTGATGTTTAAAGATACAATGTAAACATGAAATGTTTATTGTTTTCTGGCCCATTCTTTCATATTTATTTATATGGATAACGTAACTAACAAAATATTAATCTTCTTGTATAATCAGATTCTCTTATTTTCAATAGACTTTTTTGTGTGCAATATGAAAGTTTATCAGTAACATCACAAACAACATTGACAATTTTTCATTTTGTTGTGATTTTTCATTTTGGATAATGTAGATCACTAATTAGGTCTTGCACACAAACTGTTATGCCTTATTTGAAGAAACATGAGGAGTGACAACTTTACTATATATGATACCATTGACCCATAAATCGCAAACAAACAAGAATTTGAAACAATTATTGTTTTCAACTTTGTTCAAACCTATTGGCACCATTTTTTTTGTAGAATTGCCCATATAGTCTTGGGTTAAGCTTTTTAAAATCACTATACACACCCAATTTTGAAAATGGAAGGAAATTAGGGATCTTTGGAAACAAACTGCAACAGTGACAATGCATCTGGGAACCTTTTGCTCCCAAAAATTAACCCTGGTCCACGTTGGTGCTAGTAACTGCTACACCATTGTTCACCTGAAAACAATAACTGCGATATGCAGTAGCTTGAAGCTTGAATTCTGTGAAATACATCCATGATCTTTTAACTCAATCGAAAGTAATAAATCTTACCTTCGATTTATTCAGAGTTTTCCTTATAACATTGTATGAATTAAACCACTTTTTCATTTAACATCTCATGGGGTAAATGATGTAACGTCAAGTTCAGGTTTACCCAATAATTGACAGAAAAATATAACCAAATACCTTGTTCACTTCTGCTCAAAACTTACTGCTCACCAAGATAACCTTAGGCCAGATCGACTGACTGATACTTTTTAAAAATATATCACTAAAAAAGTTGTACTTCGGGTCAAATTTGAAAACAATCTGTTAAACTATGAATTGTTTACTTACCTATAAAACTAAGTAATACTGGTAAAAATATAAGGCCATGTAGTGCCCCGAATAGAACAATGCCTAGGTACATTCTGAAGTAGAATACTTGGAAGAGTTGAGACTTTGAAAAAGCTAACACTATGATGCCGGTTATCTTGGTAAATGTGATACCGCTTAAAACCTGTATCAAATAGGTCAAACATAGCCAAAATGGATTAGTTAAAGTGTGAAGTAAACCTCATTGGTATCCCATGAAGCTAAACTCCTAAAAAGGTTTCTGACATTTTTATCACCTTACATGTTACAATAGGTTCTTTCAAATGTCAGAAACGGATTAAGCCAAATATGTAATTATTTGCACACAATTCAAGAGTAAAGAGTAAAGAGTAAAGAGTAAAGAGTAAAGAGTAAAGAGTAAAGAGTAAAGAGTAAAGAGTAAAGAGGAAATTAAATAATATTTGTCACATATGCAATGTAACTGATTATATCGACCATTTCTTTTTCAAATGTAATAGAATTAAGCAGCTATGGTCTTACGCTATTGAAGTCATTTCGCATAAACAATCTACACTTTTTGTATAACCATTGAAATTGTTATATTCAACTATCACAATAACATTTATGATCATAATTATTTAAAATGTATTGACATCATCGCTGTTGGCAAACTGTGCATAAGGTCACATTTTCTAACCTGGGCTACATTTGTGTTACATGGGTCTATTTCAAGAAATATACCTCTTTTGCAGTTTCAGTAGAATAAATCAAAATGTTTACGTATAAAGGGTATAAAACCATATATATTTGGAAAGCTTATCATCCAAGGATTAAAAATATGGTAATTAGAAAACATTATACAGGGTGTAGCAAATAAAACTTTAAACAAAATGATGATTTCCTTTTTTTATTCCACTATCTAAATGCAGGACATATATGAAAGCTAGGCATGTTTTTGTTGCACTTGAGGAAATTACCCATCCAGCCATATACAATATTAATTGGTCAGCTTATTAGGAAATATTTATACAGGGTGGTCAAAATACACAATTTAAATACTGGAAAAACCAACCAAATTATACAAATACATAAATTAGGAACATTTCTTTTACATTAAAAATCAGAGCCTTGATAACTCTTTTCCGATTTTCCTTTAAGTACAATTTTAAAACTAATTTATGACTATATTTGTGCATGGTTCATCCTACTTCGTTAACCAGAATAGAAATACAGTTAATTAGCTTAATTGATACTTTAAGTAATTGATGTAAAGCATACTCGCATCATTTAGAACCAAAATGGCATAACACTAAGAATTAGAACTCTATTGCAGGACAGCACTCCATTTTCACCCATATACAGCGTGTCCCAAAAAACTGGGTCCAAAATCTGCAGAGCTTGTAACTTAAAAAGTGAAAAACGTAGCTGCTCCACATTTGGGGATATTAAAGTACATAATACCCGACCTTAATTGGTGAAAATGTGAGACTAATCAAATGGCAACTTTCTGAAACACAAAGCTTTCAACAGAGCGTGGTTAGAACCTGTTTTTCCAATTTAGCAATAAACCACCTTATTCCTTGCATTTGCGTTGTGTGCAAGTTTTCCCTACATCATGTGCATGGTGTTTATTCTCCAAAATTTCTTATGTTTGGTAGAAAAGGGTTAAATTATAGGTATTTTGGATCAATATTCAGCATATTGTGCGATAGGCTTTTACGACGGGTATTCATAATATACGTTCAAAGTTTAACGGGTTCGCCATCGGACGAGTTTTAATCTGTCAAGCTTTCGTCAGGATTAGCTCTGACTTCTTCAGGACCAAATTATTATAATATTAAACAAAACATATTCAGCATTATAAATACCCATTGCAGTAACCTTGTCGTTGAATATATACTTAAACAGAGCAACTGTTACGCTGATACCATGCCTGGAAATAGCATCCGCCCACCTGCCCAAAGCCGGTAAATTTTGTGTCTGGAAAAAGTACCCCGGCAACTGACTGGCAGGTAAACAATTTCAAATTCACGGTGCAAGTGTGAGAGTTACACTGGCTGGTGGAATTTCTGTCGGGCAGGTATTTTTTGTGAGTTACCTGCCCGATCCCGACTGGCTGGTTGAAAAAAATCTGAAGTTCCAGCCCTTCCTCTAATTCCTTTGATGAGATGACTGACTTAACAGCTGGTTTCCAATTTCGAAGAAATGGTTCTTGAACTGCTTCAAAGATGGCAGTGTCTCAGAAGGTTATTTATTTGATTTTTCTAACAAAAATCATTGGTATTTACACTTTTTATCCCCCTTATGACAAAGATTTCCCCGAGTAAGTCATTGTTATCAAGTCAAGGCAAAACTTTAATGACATCAGTACAATGCGCAAATGCAACTCAGGGACGGTTCATGGGCAAAATCGGAAGAAAAAACGGGTTCTGACCACACTGTATGCAAAGCTTTGTATTTCTAAAACCTTACATCCAATTGGTCTTATAATTTCACCAAAGAATGTCAGATATATTTACTTTTATATTCCCAAACATGAAGCATCTATGTTTTCCATATTTTAAGTTATAAGCTCTGAAAGTTTTGGACCCAGTTTTTTGGGACACGCTGTATTAGACAGTTATCTCCTCCTCCTCCACTTAATTAATTATAAGTGATATATTTGTACTCTCTTCAGATTATTAAAGGGTATCAAATTGCCTTTAAAATAAGCCCAAACACAAGTCAATCTGATAAAGGTTTACATACAATAGCCGAAATGCAACAAAACCACCTTTTATGGGTGGCCATAAGCAAGTATAGATATGGAAACCACCCAAATCTTTTATTCCTATTTGAAAAAGAACTCTGTCTTCGTAGACTGATTTCACTGTAATAATTTTGTCGTGTATATTATTTGTATGTATAACATTTAAAGGCATATTATGTGATCTTTTCCAGGTGCGTCCTCTATTCATGATTTTTTTTAGAAAGTAGATTTTCTTGCAGATTTACATTTCTGATCATAAATCATACATATGTACCGAGCTACAGAGCAATGCGATTCCTAATTACTTCAAAATCAGAGTTGAAAATAGATTGTTCGCTAGCGAACAGTTTAAGCGAACAATTTATTTTCACTCTAAAAACCATGATTTTGAAGTAATTATTTATTGTATCGCTCTGTAACTCAGAATATATTTATGATTTATGATCAGATATGTAAATCTGCAAGAAAATCTACTTTCTAAAAAAAATAATGAATAGAGGGTGCCCCCTGGAAAAGATCACATAATATGCCTTTAACCTATAATTCATCTTAAATATTGTCATTTTTGTTGGCTTTTTTTTAATTGTCACATTGTACATACTTGTTATTAATATTATTAGTACCTATATTTTATAAATATTGATGTTATTGAATGTTTAAGGGGAAAATTAAAAATTAAATAAATAAATAATAGTGAACATTTATAAAGAGTGCAAATCCCCAAGATGCTCATGGCGCATGCTGAGCAACAGAACCAGCAGGAAACGAGATAAGGATCAAGAGAGCAAAATAATTTGTTTCTGCATTCACTTGTAGACATCACTTCTACCTCGTGAATTCAGCCACTTTGATGATAAGGTAATGTCTTACTTACCGAGCTACCCATGTGTGTGATGGCATCTTTTGCTCTTTCTACTCTGGTAGGTTTGGTACTTATAGCAAAGGCACGTGCTATATGAGAGCAGAATTCTACAGATATACCGATGCACTGCAACAACAAAATAATAGCAAAAGATTGTAAAATACAAATAAACCAAGATACATCAAATATCAGTTAATTACAAATCATGGATTCTTCCCTCATCAGCTTATAAAGCTGCAATGCCAAAAATGAAATTTCATCTGATACTTATCAACACGTGACCAACCCACCATGTTAAATGAAGGAGGTCAAATTCATGTCGGAGTTGTTGACATTCATTGAAAGAGCCCATTCTGAACTTCAACATAATGATACATTGTTTAAGGTTATCTAACTTTAGAACAATATAAGAAGCATCACTTTCAAGAAGAATAACTTTTTTTCTATGGTTATACAATTTTCTCAACATTTCACCAACTACATTGGCTTTATCTATTGCTGTTTTGTAGAATACACAAGCCACTATTATACAGTATACACATCCTTCTTCATAAACGCATCACCAAAAATGTATGGCGAAACTATATTATTGGTGTCAGTTGTCTTCTATGTAGATACTTTAAGTCCCCAGTCTTTCATAGTTGATTCAGGCAAAAAGTGATTATAGTTCTGAGCTTTTACTCACCATTATTAGATTTACAAGTGATATTGCATTGAGAGTGATCCCCCATAGATACATAAGGCCAAACATATCCACAGTTATCATGGCTATAGTCCCAGTAATGATAATAGCCGTGAAGAAATCAAAAGCTAGAAGGACCAATGATATGGTAAATATAGCTGCCAAACATATGCCTAAATTCATAATGGAGTCATTCACTATGGTGGTATACTGCTCGTAGTACACATAGAAGATACTGTAATGTAGAAGGGAGAATGAGCAAATCAAGTGTTACAAGGTTGCTTCTTAAAACTAGACATTATGTAGGACTACCATTATGTAACGACGCAATTAGGCTTGGTTAATTATAATGATGCACTGCTTCAATCACTAGAAATAACACCAAACGTTACGTCGTCCAAGTATATCATTATATATATATACATTAGTCACCAAAAATCCCTACAAGAGTGCTACCATGTTGCATCTTTGTACAAAGTTAGGTTGTTGTTAGACTTTGTATGAAAAAAGAAATGGAGAAACTCAAACAGTGTATACCAAGTGTTTGACAGACTGACACACACTACGACTGACTCACAGACACACAAATGAAACAAACAATATATTTTTGTCAATCAACTATATTTTTAATATTTCATGATATGTCCATGATGTGTTACATATAAATGGAAGGATGGTGTGTTCATCTTTCCAACGATACCTCATTCATAGTAGTCACTTATTTTAGAGCTTCGCCATTTGGTTGAGAATGTATGGAGGTGTTAAACGGATTGTGCCTTAATCACCACTAATTCCATTCATATGCAACATAATATGAACGTATCGGGAATTTGATTTGAATACATTTTCAAACTATTTTTGAAGGGTGTAATTCCAAGCAGGATTCAGCCATACTATACTATCCTATACTTCTTGTCAAGGTTAACGGTAACATCGGCACATATTTTGCTATCTCACTGTTTTTATGCCAACTTGAATGAAATAGTAATGCAGCAGCAAACCAAAGAAACAAGTATATATATTCATTTCTGCCATATTTTTTTTTAAATATAAGGGCTCAAAAAGAAAAAATCACTACTTTTTATTAAGGCTGGGATTTTTGGGTAATTGTGTAACCGGGCTATTGAGATGCATTCAAAACCTGTGTATTATTATAGCCACAATACATAAAAACATCATCTTTTATTACCAAGTCACCTGCACAGAAACTGAAAAATATTTTTTAAAATTCAAGATAAATTATACAAATATTTATAAATATTTCTAATGTTATACATCGTCGATGTTCTGACATACCGGCACATCACTTTACTTAATTCTGTTGTGATGTGCCGGTATGTCAGAACAGCGACGACATGTATCGTGTGACAGGCAACACTTCTATTGCCATATTTAAATCACAAAAGGTACATAAAAAAATGTACTGAAGTTGGATGTTGTTGCTTTAGTAATAATTTGTATTTGTACACAGAAAACAGTCCTCAAAAATCATACTTTCAATCAGAATAACTAAATATTTTAGTATAGGATCTTGGGTTATGAGTTACGATTCCTATAGTGTGGGTCAAGAGGCATTATGTATTGATCCCAGCCGTACTTTTTATCAGGTTTCTAATATTCACAGGGGAAAGTTAAAAAGTAAACTGTCGTCTTTTAAAAGTTATAAGCATTGTTAGATCAATGTTATTCGCATCATCTCCCAACAATTCAAATGGAGGATGAACACATTTTGCGATGACCTCTTCAAAAGAATGTCGCTGTAACTATAGAGTAATCTGCATTATGTTCTTTCCTTGAGTTGATGTGTATGAGCTGTTGAATACTATAGCTATCAACTTACTAAATAATCATAAATTACTGACCTGTATGTGAAAACCTCAAAGTCGTCGGGTAGCCCCGGCAGTGACATCAACATATCGGATATATTGCTGGCTATTTCACGCCCACCTTTCAATCCTGCTATATAATCGGAGGAGTTCTTCAACACAGTGTGGTATGTCATGAAGTAGGTTGCTATAGGATATAAGACATTTGGGAAAGGTTAGTACAATTTGAATACTGCAAATGGCTACACAAAAATAAAACAAAAAACAACCCACACAAATATGTTTTCATGAAGTCCTGGTCAAAAATTATGAGATTGGAGAAACTCTTCATAATTTCTTTGGAGAATAATTATTTAATTTATTTCGTAATATTCAGAACATGACACTTCTAGACAGTCACAAAATTCATGTTCATGAATATCATAATTTAATGCTTCACAATATTATAGCCTCACTAGATTTGTCTCCCACAATTATTAGCTTGAGTGAATACACTTATTCATTAATTTCTCCCAAATGCTAATTTTGATGGCAAAAGATAAAATCTTCTACACATAAGCAGGTTTTTTTATGTCAAATGTTATAAATGTTATGAATGTTGTGAAATTGTTGGGAGATTCAAGATCAACAACGTCATACATATAATCTAAATAGCTTACCTCCAACTTTAGATTGGTCTTTATCTTCAAATGTAACTGCACTTCCATAAGCAGCATGGCCTCTGTAATGAAGAAACAGTTACATCATAAATCATGGATTCTTCCCTCATCAGCAAATTAAAAAAATTAATTAAAACAAATTACAAATAAAATAGGCCATGTTGTCAATCAAGTAAAGGAAACAAACGATAAAGAAAACAAGTATATAAATAGACTAATTGTAATTGCAAAGCTTTGCATAAGTAAATACAAATATGGGAAACCCGGTGGGGGCACTGACATTGGAAAAGGGTATAGGTATGTGCCGCGCTGAAGACCCCCTTTTTCACCCTCTGCTGCTAGCTCTTATGACCCCCTTTTTATTGAAAATGTGCGTTTTTACTATCAAAATTGAACTATAGGCCAGTTCTCAAGACCTCCTTTTAAAAAAAAAATCAGTTCCTAAGACCCTATTTTTCGTCATAAAATCCACTCAGTTCAGTTCTGTAGCCCTCCTTTTTGAGACCCTGGGCGGCACACCCCTACCCCCAAAAAAGTTGAGTGCCCCCCCCCCCCCCGGGTGGGAAACACCCAAATTTGATATTTATATTTGAAAAAGAATTGATGTAAGAAAATGGTTAAAGTTATAAAGGCTTACAATATTGTGTGTTGAATGGTTAGATTATGAAATGTAGTAGAACATAAAGAAATGATTAAAGCGTATATGTAATATGCCATAACATGATATGTTTTTAAAGAAGAAGAAAAAAGAATTATGTTAGATATGTTTGTTTTGTTGTTTTGATATGTTTCCATGGTACAATGTGCACTATCATTATGAAGACACAAACTATAATGTAAACCTGTAAATGATGTGGAATGTGATTGTTTGATTTGATTATTTATTTACTCAAACTTAGTCTTAACGCAAAACTTATATGAGCTCGGATGATTTAATCAATTATATTTGAAATGTAAGTAAAAGTAAATCTTAAGCTTTGTTTAATATATTTGAAAATAGAAAAAAAAAACCACCAAAACAATTATATGACTTTTTTTGGAATATTCTGAGAATACTTGTGTTATAAAATAAAAAATAAAAATAATGTTTAATAAGTATATGATGTTGATTAATAAGATATGTACAAATATATAGTGTCAAAGTATGTATTCTTGATGAGATATAGCTTGATAACGAAAAACATAGAAAACATAGAAAAACACATTGAGGTTTGATAAATTTACTTTTACTTAAAAGTGAGAAATACACAAGTACCAAATACAAATTTTAGGCTCTCAAACATTAGATTTTGATATATTTATTTAAAAAGAGTTTAAAACCATCAAATGATTCAGTTTATGAAAAGTGTTTCACAAAATAAGAGATTATTGAATGTACAGATGTTTTGAATGTACTAATCTTTAAAATAATAAAAAATGTTATACTGTATGATTTGGTCATGTGACGCAAATCTGTATTTGTGAATATGTGTATTTTATTCGCCTGGTGTCGATGATATCCCTGCCGAGCTGTGGAAAGCATCTGGTGAGGACGGCGCAAACATTATGTGGAAGTTGTGTGATAAAATCTGGAAAAAATTCCCAATGGCCAACAGACTGGGGGAAGAGCTGTCTTCATCCCTACTCCCAAGAAAGGTAACATCATGGAATGCTCAAACCACCGCACCATCAGCTTAATCAGCCACGCCAGCAAAGTTCTACTGAAAATCATCAATAATAGGATGAAACAAAGGCTTCAAAACGAAATAGCAGATGAACAAGCAGGTTTTCGAGCTGGACGAGGCACAAGAGACCACATAGTAAATATAAGGAACATCATTGAAAAATGCAAAGGTCACTCAATTCCACTGTATCTGTGCTTTATTGACTACAGAAAAGCGTTTGACTGCATCTGCCATCAGAAGCTATGGAACACAATGAGAGGTATGGGTTTCCCCAACCATGTTGTGAAACTCATAAGCGAGCTCTATGAACACCAAGAGTCTGCAGTCAGGACCAGTAGAGGCAACACAGACTGGTTCCAAATAGGCAGAGGCGTCAGCCAGGGCTGCATTTTGTCTCCACAACTTTTCAACATCTATGCTGAACAAATAATGCGTGATGCCATCACAGAGATCCGGGGAGGCATCATTATAGGCGGTCGGCGGATAACCAACGTAAGGTACACGGATGACACAACCCTCATCTGTAAAAGCAAAGCAGAGTTGTTGGAACTACTGAAATCAGTGAAGATCATGAGTGAGGACAGGGGACTGAGGCTGAACACCAAAAAGACAAAGATCATGGTAATTGATGGAAGTCAGAATGATGACGATGTTTTCTCTCTGGATGACGAGGTGATAGAACAAGTGAAAAGCTTTGAATTTCTGGGCTCCACCATCAACAACAAAGGTGATTGCTCACAGGAGATTAAACAAAGACTTGCAATTGCTCGTGGCACTGTTCAGTCAATGACCAAGCTCTGGAAAAGCAAACTCTCCTCATCATTAAAAATATGCCTGCTTCGATCCACAGCCTTTGCAATTGCAACTTACGGCTCCGAATCATGGACAATGAGATTGGCAGACAAAAAGAAGCTAGATGCTTTTGAGATGTGGTGTTACCACAGGATCCTTAGAATAGCATGGACAGAGAGGAAGACCAACGCATGGGTCCTGGAGAAACTTGATGTAAAACGATCACTACGGGCCGAAGTCATCTCCAGAGAGCTGTTATATTTCGGTCACATCACCAGACACCAATGATTGCAAAAAGACATAATCCAGGGCATGGTAGAGGGGAGAAGAAGGAGAGGAAGACCTACAGCTAGTTGGCTAGATGACATCAAGCAAGTAACAGGAAAATCCATAGCAGAGGCTACCAGAGCTGCTGCCGACCGTAGACTATGGCGTCTCATCATTCGGACCACAACAGCATTTATATATGCCACGTGACCAAAGAAGAAGAAGATTGTGATCATGCTATGCAAAAGATGTGTATGATTGAAAATAAATTTAAAAAATAAAATGTTGTCAATCAATACATTTGTACCATTCCTTTATGACTGAGGCTGAGCATCATAAATTTACTGCAAACTGAACATGATATCTGAAGCAAAAGTTTGATCAATTTTTAATATTCACAAACGTTTTGATGAAAATATCTTTGACGGTTCAGGTGAATGGGTTCATTTTTTTTGGAGCTGATATGAATATCATGCCTGGTTGTACCATGTTGTCACATGCACACACAAAAGAGTGGAAACACACAAAAAAGTTCACAATTTAAGAATATGCATATTTTTATTTTGTGAGGAAATCAAGACTTGTACAACTATCACAATTGTTCAAAAATACTGCAAGTCACGACTTGCGAATCCCCCTGGCTGGGAGATCAACTAAATGAGGTCAAAGGTCATATATGGGTAATGTTCCCCGGTGTTCATGTTTCTTTTCTCCAAGTTTGAGGTCAATCGGGCAACTTTAACGATTTGACCTCTGGATGACCTTTGACCTCAGATGACCTCTAATTATTTTTTTACATGTTCCCACGGTGTTCATTGCACAATTCAACCCCTTGTTGACCTTTGACCTTGGTTGACCTCTAATGACCGTTGACCTCTAATATATTTTAGACATGTTCCCCCAGTGTTCATGTTTCTTGTCTCCAAGTTTGACGTAAATCGGGCAACTTTTACGATTTGACCTCTGGATGACCTTTGACCTCAGATGACCTCTAATTGATTTAAGAAATGTTCACCCGGTGTTCATGTTTCTTGTCTCCAAGTTTGACGTCAATCGGGCAACTTTTACGATTTGACCTCTGGATGACCTTTGACCTCAGATGACCTCTAATTTATTTTAGACATGTTCCCCCAGTGTTCATGTCTCCAAGTTTGACGTAAATCGGGCAACTTTTACGATTTGACCTCTGGATGACCTTTGACCTCAGATGACCTCTAATTGATTTTAGACATGTTCACCCGGTGTTCATGTTTCTTGTCTCCAAGTTTGACGTCAATCGGGCAACTTTTACGATTTGACCTCTGGATGACCTTTGACCTCAGATGACCTTGGATGACCTCTAATTTATTTTAGACATGTTCACCCGGTGTTCATGTTTCTTTTCTCCAAGTTTGAAGTCAATCGTGCAACTTTTACGATTTGACACCTGGATGACCTTTGACCTCAGATGACCTATGCAAATTAGACCCCAAAAAATAATCACGTTTCATGTTTCTTTTCTCTAAGTTTGACGTCAATCGGGCAACTTTTACCTCTAGATGACCTTAGATGACCTATGCAAATTAGACCCCATAACAAGCAGCCACATCTATTGACCATGGCCTACCTATCGCTGAAGGTTTGAAGTCAATCCGTCTATCCGTTCAAAAGATACAGCATTCAGAAAAAAGGCTAACCAAAAGGCACACCCCTAACACACACACACCCACACACACATTACATGATGACAAAATCCCCTTCTGGTTTTACAAACCAGGGGGATAAAAATAGAAACTTTTAAGACTTGGCTTTCATAACTTTGAAACAAACATTGTATTTATTAAGCAAATAAATGTTCAGAAAAGAAATTGAAACTGGTTGAGTTTACTGTGTCATTTGTATACCCTATTGTGATTAAATTTGAATTCTTAAAAAATACATATTTAAACCTTCATGTTATTCTTGACAAATAATGCCTTAAATATTCTTTGGGCATCTCAGAGAGACCCACTGATACCCCATTCACAATTAGAAATAAATAAAATGTATTTTTCCTAATTTCAAGTCAAGAAAAGAAAACAAGAAAGACAAAATGCATTTCACATAACTTTTCAGGCTTGCTACTGGAAACAAACTTTTTTGTTGTTGTTGGCCTCCAAAGTTTATTGTCACCAAGTTTGGTTGAGATTGAAGTTTGACTTTTCATATGAGAGCCCTAAAGAGCAATAAGTGCACTTTAAAGTGTTGATAAATTAGGGTTAAAGGTCATGTAGGGGTCATTAGATATCAATCAGTGTACACCCCACGAACATCTCAAACCCCATGAACATCTCAAGTCCCCAAGATAATGGTCACCAAGTTTGCAGGCGCGTACCGCGGCATGTGAGCCAGAGGGGCAGAAGTATTATATGTTGTCCCGACAGTGGCGTAAATTTTCGTAAAAGGTTGCCCCAAATTTTTTCCCAGTCACAGTCACCTCGTGAATTTCACGTAAGTGGGGGGGGGGGGGGGGGGGGGGGGGGGAGGGGGGTAGGGTCAAAAAAAATTGCACGGTCAAAAAATTCCCCACGGTCACAAAATTTCGCAGCCTAAAAAGCACAACAGTCAACAAATAATGCCCAATCCTCAGTGTTTTCGGCCTAGGCCCTATTTTTTTTCTCCTTATGCGAATTTAGCGTCCCGGTATTGCGAATTTAGCGTCCCGGTATTTGGAACCGGGGGCGGGGGGGGCGACTTGATGCCCACACCCCCCCCCCCCCCCCCCCCCCGGTACGCCACTGCAAGTTTGGCCAAGATAGAGGTTTGTCTTTACATGGGAGCTCCAAAAAGTCAGAAGTGCAGTTTAAAGTGTTGACAAAATTTTAGGTCAAAGGTCATGTTTGGGTCATTAGAGGTCAATCTATGTACACCCCATGAACACCTCAAGCCACCTTACCAAAGAATATTGTCACTATGTTTGGCCGAGATTGAAGTCTGACTTTACATGAGACACCAAAACAGCAGCAATAAGTGCAGTTTAAAGTGTTGGCAAATATGGGGTCAAATGTCATGTAATGGTCAGCAGAGGTCAATTTATCTACACCCCATGAGCATCTGAAGTCTCCTTTACCCAAAGATTATTGTTACCAAGTATGGTTGAGATTGAAACCTGACTTTTCATGAGAGCACTGAACAGGTCGAACCTAAACAAAAAGGCTGACCAAAAGGGAACATACACACGGACGGACGGACGGACACACATGATATGATCACAATATCCCCTCCGGCTTTTCAAGCCATGGGGATAAAAAGGATTGACTCAATTCACAAAATGCATGACTCTAATTACAACTTTACAACGTACCCTTTACTACACTGTATCCCTGGGTTATCAATCAAGAAGAACGGCAAGAATTCCTCAAATTGCTCCACTGTTGGTCTATCGTATTTCTCCGTTGTTGGCCTACACCCAACGCATGTTGCGTTGTCAACAGTAGCGGGACAGAAATCATTAGTATCATTATAGATACGACAGCAGGGTATACCGCCCCCTGGTGTGACCCAATCAAAGAAGTCATCTATCCAAGAGGAAGCTGGGTGAGCTACTCTTGTGCTGTGGGGCAAAGAACAAAACATACACTGCCGCTCATAAGTATTTTCCCCTTGATTATGTCCTATAAATAAACAATGAGGCAAATGTCTATGTGTTTCACTGTGTAGATTTTAACTTGTCTGGATTTATCGGGTTTTGTATGAAATCTGATGATCATAATATGCAACATTACATACAACAAACATGAATTTATGAAGAACTATATAATGCACACAAACATCATCGTTACTAGTCAATAGTTTGTTCATAGAAGATGCAATTTCTAGGACATATCAAGGGTAGTCCCAATAGGTACCGTAGTGCAAGTGTATCTTCGATACACGGTACCACTGCCCTCTGTAGACTCACGACGTCGCAAACATTTGCGAAAAAACTACTATTTTTACAGTTCACATACCTTCAAATGTGTTCTTGAATATGGTTAGATTGGATTGACGTTGATTTGGACGTTCTTATGTTTCTAATTAAAGAATTATCAAGAAAATTAAAAATCCCTGAAGGCACTAAATAATGCTAATGCTTCCAAATTCTCCGATAAAATGTGCATCAAGCGGCCGGTTTATTGTAATTTTACATCCACTTCATTAGACCTGGGAGGTATAATATTTTCGGTACCAGTGCTACCTTTCTGGTGTCACCAAATTCTGAAAACGAATACCGTTAATGACTCGGAACATCAACAGCACGGTCTTTTTAATAAGTCACACAAAACAAAATGGCGAATAACGGAATGAATTTTCGTGCTTTAGTGCTTTTATTTCGAGCAACATTTCTCATGAATTAGAGGTCAGCTGAAGTCAAAACAGTATTGAAGCAGATCAAACCATTGTTAAGTACAAGTTATCCTCAAAACAGAACATTTCGACAAAATTTGGACATTAATTTTGAAATCTCGCTGAAGGAAAATCCAATGGGAAGTTATGTGGCTTTAGTATGATGAGGCATGAATCATAGTAAAGCCACCATTGGGTCTAAATCAAGGGGCAAATACTTATGAGTTGCAGTGTATCATTACAGTCATCATCATACACATAGAGAATTAAAACACAGGGTGTGTGGGAGTGATCTTTACCATGTTTGAAAACAACAATTGAAAGAATGAATCAAAAATCAATCTAATTTTAATGCCGGCAATATAATGTTGGATTGTCTAGGAGACATGCTGTTAATTTTATCAAAAAAATCTTTCTTTGTGTTGGTGTTGCATGGCATTATTAGGGATTGGTCACCCTGTAGAACAGTATTAGTATTATTATTATTTTTTTTGTTGCCTTATCTTTGGATGTAAACAAGTTTGCATGGTCATGATATAAATTTGCAGGCTATATCTTGCCAGACGAAATAAACCGTGGACAACTACTACACATTTTAATTGGTTTGAGCATGCGCACATAAGTTACGGGACGTCTTCTAGCAAGACATTGCAAATTTGCACTTACTACGGTGCCAAAGCCGCTGCATGATAAATCTGTGCAGTCAACGAATCAACATTACAACCTGCCCCTCCGCATATTGCATTCTGTTGATTCTCCTCCGTGTAGTCATAGCCGTCTTTGACAACAAAATAAACGGGTGGTCCAACATTTAGGTATGTGGACAGATTGTTGAAGTAGTCTATCATGTAGGAATCTTGTGGCATGGACAGTTTCTGGTCTAATCCTATGCTGACATGTGCTAACATGGCACCACTGGCACACAGCATCAACGTAAACACTAACACCTGTGAGGAGAGATGGAGATTGAAGATTATGGGGATCATTTAGAAAATAATGGACATTGAGACAGGGTTGTAGCTAGCCCAGTATAATACATGTATAATACGCAAAGAAGCTGGTCTGTGGAAGGTAACAATTGCGCATGTCACCAATTACGCACCTGTATACAGCCATCACACCTCCAGTGTGGTCAGCACACAGAACACAATGCTGAAATAGCACTCAAAACGGCAAAGTATTCTAACACCGACAACTATAAATGTGTTGGCCACTTTGTGTCAACTAGGCACTGAATTGAGAGGGCAACATAAATTGTGTTAATGTAACACATGCAACCAAACTTCTTATACTGATATGAATTACATGTCCATTATTACCGTTAATATTTATACTTACAGATATGACTCTGACTGGCATCCACATGATAAATGGAGAATAATAATTCTCAAACACCTGGTAAAGGATGCCTGGTTTCTTGTCTTGTTGTCCAGCTTTCTTATCACTAATGCAACATATCACGTCGTAACGATTACCCTGAAACAACAGACAAAAAAGTTGCTACATTACATTGGTTTATGAAAGATAACCTACAAATTATACTCCTCTATGAGAGAAAAATGTATGATGTGCTCTTGCAAAATCACAACTACCAAGTTTTTGATTGAATCTCAAAATGGTATATAAACTGCTCTGAATATTTCTAAATACAGAAATGCTTTAAAAAACACCATATGGCACACCTCGGATCGACCGGGCCCTTTGAGGTGTTTCAAGCTATCTTCATCTATCATGTGACCCATCATCATCAGCAGGTCACGTTGCTGATGAAGTTTGATGGTTCACACGCAATGTTGCAGTTGTAAAAAGTAAGTTCCACTATTAGTCTAAGTTATCAATATATATTCTAGGTATTATTTTGGCCGTTTTTCTCTGTTTTCACTCTTATTGCCCAGCTTTGATGGAACATGTCACATATGATGTAAACAGATCAATGGACACATAGTGACGTGAACAATATCATGGAACAGGAATACGGTTTTTTAAAAACCCTTCACTAAGCATGTTAATACAATTTGCTTCCATATTCTGAATTTAGACTTTAACCAACTTCAAATACTACAAACCATTCCACCCCCCCCCCCCCCCCACCCCAAAAAAACCCCACCACCCACACCATGATAACAACAAAACAACACACATTTTTAGAATGGTGGTTATTGATTCTTTAAATATTGTCTGGGTTACAACAAAAATTGAATTGTGAGAATAAGGGGAAGTGAAAAATTTCGTTTAAGAATGAATTGTCATAAGTTGGTGGGGATTGGATTTGGACATGTAAACCTGCAGTTCATTCTGATTTTAATTATGATAAAATTGGTATCACATTTCTGAAAGATGTTTTGAAGTCCTGGTTTAAGTTAAGCGAAGTTTGTCAGGATAATATTGATGATATTTTATGGTATAAGGGAGCACACCACCAATTCGGTCATACATGGCACTTCCAGCAAACTCAAGTATGATAATAGTTCCTAATGACTGAATGAATGGGCAAAATTGGCATCAATATTTCGAATTTTGATATCCAATATGTGTTTTACGGATTATCTTACTTATGTTCTTAATGATTAAGAAAGAAAACACATCAATTTAAGCTGAAATATCATTTTACCGGCCGATTTACACAAACATGCATCTGATTTAATTCATGGTAATCATTGGATGCCATATGTTGAATTTAATGAAAAGTATGACATTAATTGTAATTTTGGAAATATTTGGGTGTGACGAAGGATGTTCCTATTGCTAGCAAAAAAACACTTGATATTCAAGTATAAGATAGAGCTGGTTGAGTGCAACAAAAAAGGATTTTACTGGAGGTGAATCGGGTGTATGGTTCAACAGATATAATAATTTTAAGTCATTTAATTCTTTTGTTTTGAATCGCTTTTTGCCAACAGAGGTCCGTCTATTTTCTTTGTTTTTTATTGTTTTTTGACTCCCTAAGTAAAATTTTCTAAAAAATGTAGTTTTTTGTTTTTGCTCTAAATTGTTATTGATAACTCCATTTGATTCCCACAGCACAGAAAGCAAGCACCAAGTTGCAATACATTTGGTCACATTAATTAATTTGGGACCCTATTGCGTCACATGCATACATTTGACAAAAATTACATGTGATTATGCTCTAGGCCTAATAACTCAAAAACTATAAATCCAAAGTGTGCAAAAGTAATTGTTAGAAAGCTGGGATATCTAGGATTGTAAATGTAGTGTTTGTTCCAGTATACAGGGTGACTTAGGAAATATATAGGGTGTAACAAAAGAAATATTACTATGAAATGTAATTTACGGTATGTTTCCTAATTTATACATAGTGTATTTAAATGAATATTGAACCCCAGATTTGAGAAGCCAAAGGTAAGGCCTTTCCGGTCAAATATAATTTATAGGTCAGCCCGGACCTTCAATTTGCCGTTGACAACAAAGCATCAAAATCAATTACTACGCTCTACTCGACCATACAGACGAACGTCCTAGTGACCATGAGAGGCTGTGTAAGCGACCGTTGTTTACATGAGCAATATTTCCGAAATTCGTAAAATGTTTCACTCGATTTTCGGACTTTGACCTGTAAAAAACATGTGAAAACTTGCATTATGTGTAAATATGATAACATGAGTATGTAGAGGAATCAATTTGTCAAATATTCTGTTCGATGGTAACATTTCACGGGAGTACAAAAAGGGTTACATTTTGGCCGTTTTGGTGATGGTGCAATCTGAATTTGTTTGAATTCACGTAGTTTGTGGTCAACGGCATGTGACGTCACTCCGGGCTCACCTATAGGGTTAATTAATTGCTAAAAAGAAAATACAGGGTGATCAAAATATGTCAATTTTCACATAAATGTGCAGTGTGACAAAAATGTATATAAATGTTGTTTGTTCAACAAAAAAACTTAAATGAAGTTTATGAACATACCTGCCCGGTAGAAAGGAACAATTCATTCAAATTGCCAGATTTTATTATACAGGGTGTCCAAAAAATTGGATGGACACGTTTATCCTAAACAATAAAAAGTGATATTATAGTGCGGATTTAGTGGATAAAATAAGCACTTCCTAGGTAATTAGTATCAATATAATGAGCAAAGGTTATCTAAAATATTAAGGAACATTCAACATTAGGTCTTACTTCATTAAAACACTGCAGAGATATTGTCCCCCAAGTTACCATTTGAAATGGGTAATAATATGCCGTTGATACATTTTCAGATGGTATTTTTCGTATGTAATTAATTAGTGATGTTAATTAATTGGGGATGTAATTAACACTAATTAAGGTTTGGTAACTACAATAATGATACTATCCACACAAAATAATAATTCAATGAACTAATATACACAAGGTTAATCATTTATATTGCCTATCCCTTGCCTATCCCGTGGCTTAGTAGTTGGGACGTGGGGCTTGAGAACGGAGGGTCCCCGGATCGAATCCCGGCAGGTTCCCGGAGATTTAGTTGGTGTTTTTTCCTCGAAAATTGTGATCCCGGTCAAAAACCCTAAACCGGGGTTAGGGTTATGGTAACATTTGTTGTTGTTGTGTGTTCTATTAACCCTAACCCCCCTGAGTGCTAAAAAATGCTAATCCAAAGTCCCTCTCCAAACGCATGCGCCGTCGGTTTTCGATGACGTAGTCAACCTAACCTATATAGTGAGCGCGGTATACTGCACGATGTGTAGCTGAGGACCGTGGCTTAGTGGTTGGGACGTGGGGCTTGAGAACGGAGGGTCCCCGGATCGAATCCCAGCAGGTTCCTGGAGATTTAGTTGGTGTTTTTTCCTCGAAAATTGTGATCCCGGTCAAAAACCCTAAACCGGGGTTAGGGTTAAAGAACTTGGAAAAATTAATTAAGTGAATTAATTAGCCCCATTTTTGATAACCTAAAGCTTCCATAGATAATTAAGTATAATTAATTGTGCAGATGTCTCACAGCATTTAGACTTTTTTTATAAAAATTAATTAAACATTTTAGCATAAATTATTTAATTTTCTAGGGGTAAAGAAAAACCACAATAAAAAACAAAAGAAATTAACGATTTAATTTTGCTTTATTTTTGACGATGAAATTGTCATCTCTTGAACCGCTCATCCGATCAAGCTCAAATTTCAGATTATTGTGGAGCTCAGTAAGCTCTATAAAATATTTTAAAGATTGCTAATAAAGGCCCTCACGGTCATGAAAGTAAAAAAAACAAAAACTTAAAATTTGAAAATCTACCTGAAAACATGAAATTCAACTTTGTAAAAAAAGAAACCAGAAAACGTGGCCTAAACATACCTCTTGTCTTGCAGAGTCGAGTGCCAGTAGAGCCACAAAACATGTAATCTGTAGTAAGAAATCTATGAACACGGCAGTGGCTGCATACAGTGAAAACGCCTTGACAGCTGGCATAGTTGACAAAGCACCTGTAAAAATAACAAAAAATTGTATGTTTTGTTACATAAAGATTTGTCTTTTCTTCAAGAAGATCTTGACCAAACACCTGCAAAATGACAAAAGAAGGGTGTGTTTTAATAGAAAGTTATTTTTCCACAAAAAGCATTAGAATATTACAAAAATACTGTTGGAATGGCGTTGTTTTGTGTACATATATGTTCATGCATTGAAAGTAAACAGACAGTAAAGCCTATGCAATTTGTAGAAATAGTGTATCATGAATCAGTACAAAAAGAATTCAGTGCATCATATAGTTACAAAGGCACACTAGTTTACCCTGGGAGTTTACCATCATCAAATTGTTGTGTGTCCGAGACCTACGGTATACTGCATCCCAGTGGATGTGCTTGCAGAGTTTATTCCAATTGTCTATGTACATATTATAACAAGCCATACTCTCTATCTGGTAGAGAGGAGACTCTCTATCTGGTAGAGAGGAGAGGTACCGTCACCAATTTGCCACAATCATGGAAAAAAGGGTTGGCACATGACTTTATCTGAATTAAGGAAAAAAGCACCTCCTCTCCACCTGAGGCCATGTTGATCCTAGTCATGTTATCAGAAGCCCCAGCATTAATTGATGGGGTGGGGAAGGATATAAGAAAGGGGGAGACAAGACTTGTGCTTTCTATTAAACAGTGCTATCTCCCATGATCTCAATTGCAAGCACAGGGATGGTTGCAAAAAGTTACATTAAGTGTGCCAAAATAATTATCTCAGCTAATGATTAAAGAGCAGGTAAGGAAGCAGATTATTATTGGTATTTTATTCAGAAGCATCTCGTGGCCCGCAGGCCAAATTACATGCTAATATACAATATTAAAATTACGATATAAAAATGCACATTAACCCTAACCGCACTGAATCTCACTAAATCTCACTGCCAGAAACTATCTCCAGGCACGTGCTGCTGCATTGCCGCGATGACGTCACCTACCGCAGGCATATGTGGCCACAGAGTTTGTGGCTTTCTTAAGCATATTGTCAACCTGTGTGTTCCACTTAAGGTCGTTTTGGAGAAACGGGCCTAAAACCTTGGTTTCAGCAACGCGGGGGAGTGGATCGGTACCAATTCTTAAATCACACTGCAGGGGAGTTTTGCCAAAATATACATGAAGGGCCTGACACTTGGAGGGATTCAACTTGAGCATATTATCCTTTGCCCACTTGGTAAATTCATCAAGATCAGCCTGCAGTAGTCTAGAAGGATAGTCAGAACAAGTAACATTATGTGCAAATGTCAAGTCATCAACATACTTTAAACATCTTGAGTTCTTATTTTCACCAGCTTCATTAATGAGGATTTGGAAACCAATGGGGCCTGATTTGGTGCCTTGAGGAACCCCACCACGAAGTGTAACATAATCGGACAGAGCATTATTGTATCTCACACATTGTTGACGATTATGGAGGAAATCACAAATCCAGGGAATGATTGTCCTTCGGATTCCCATGGCAATCATTTTTTCAATGAGATTGGTATGGTCAACCAAATCAAAAGTCTTGGAAAAATCTGTAAGGACTACCGTTCCCACATTGCGACTTTTGTCAGCCCCTGGTGCAGATAGTGAATTAGGCTAACCAAATAATGTGCGGTTGAGACACCTTTAACATTACCAAACTGCCTTTTATCGATCTTATGCTCCACATCATTCAAAACCCATCTGGTAATAAATTCTTCAGCAATTTTTGCAAACACAGAAGTCAGAGACACAGGTCTTAGTTTATCAATAGAAGGTGGATTTTGTTTCGGAATGGGGACCACACTGGCCTTCTTCCATTGATCAGGAACCTTACCATCCATAAAAGAACTATTCAAAATATCTGTGAGAGGGGCATGACAAATTCTTTAACTAACCTTGGAGAAATTTGATCCGGGCCAGCTGATTTAGCTGATTTCAGTTTACCAAGCTCAGCAAAGACTTCCCAAGGGTGTAACTGAGGCGGCCAATTTGCAGGTAAGTAAGCAGGCAACTTGCTATAATCAAGAGGGTCTAATCCCTCAGAAACCTGAGCAAATTTGATATTAATTGCATTTGCAAGCATATATTGCAGGCCAAGATAATGGATATCTCTCAGCTAGCCAAGAGTATGCCAGTATCATCCCTGACTATACTGGGGTAAGAAGAACAAACCTGATCAGAAAAATGACCACAAAAGGCCTTATCCATCCAAGAAAAATGGGAATAACAATTCAGGTCAAAAAACTGATAATGAGGGTGAAAAAGGTCCACCACAGAAACAGAACAGGTCAAACTATGGTAATCAAAGCATGTCTGATTATCAAAATAATCAGTCCAGATCAAATCCTGGTAACCGATTTCGATCAAATCCTGTTAACCAAATCCGGGTAACCAAAATAGATCAAATTCTGGAAACCAGAACAGACCAAATCAGGGTTACCAAAACAGACCAGATTTTGGCAATCAAAACAAACCAAATTCCCAGGGCACAAGTTACAGTGTAAAGAGATGTCAACAACACAGATGTCTGATAATAAAGACAAATTTATTAGTCCAGGCCAAGTTGAGGAAGTAAATCTCAAAAATGTTTGGGATTCTGGTTGTGACAAGACTGCTGTAAACAGTAAGTATGTACCTGAACATTGCTACACAGGCAAAACAGTTGAGGCTAAAGGGACCAATGGTCATGTTTATGTGCCTACTGCCTTACTTAACCCTAACACCCCCCTCCCCCTGAATGCTAAAAAATGCCAATCCTAAGTCCCTCTCCAAGCGCATGTGCCGCCGATTTTCAATGACCTAGTCATCCGAGCCTATATAGTGAGCACAGTATACTGTGCAAAGAGTAGCCGAGGGTCGTGGCTTAGTGGGTGGGACGTGGGGCGTGAGAATGGAGGGTCCCCAGATAAAATCCTGGCAGGTTCCCGGAGATTTAGTTGGCCTTTTTTCCTCGGAAATTGTGATCCCGGTCAAAAACCCTAAACCGGGGTTAGGGTTAATATACAGTGTGAGACATTTGTGGGCCTAGTTGAAGTTTTGGTAATAGAGGATATGGACCAAAAGATTGTTAGGTACAGACATTGATTCTTAGGATGACCTCAGAAATTCTTAAGATGCTAGTGTTCCTAATATTTTGGTTTTATCTAGAGCTCAAAAGCAACAAAAGCAAGCAAAAGCAAAGCAAAAGCAAAAGCAAGTAGACCATGAAATATTGGCCCAGGATGCCATCAGAAATTCTGCTGACAAAAATCCCAAGGACAATGATGTACAGCACAGTGTTGATTACTCATTAGATGACACCACTGGTACAGTAAATGAAGATGTTCAAGCCTTGTTAAAAGGAGAGGTACACAAATTAATTGACTTACAAAACCAAGATCCAACTTTGGAAAAAATAAGAGCATCAATAGCGCTAGTCTTCTTCGTATACCGTGTATAATTTCACTGTCACACAATCGAACAACACCCTCTAATACTTCGCCTTGCGAAAACCACTCCCGTCCGAACTTGCTTACTCGCTTAATTTGGGTCGTGTCCCCGATCTACGATGGCTCTCCACACTCTTCTGTCGTTCATTGCTGTCTTTATGTTACTCGTCTCCAGTCCAGTATCTTGCTTGAGTAGATTGATAAATGTCAGAGTTGGTCGTCCAGGCTTTCTTTTGCCATGTTTGGGGATCCAGTGCACGAGTTTGGATACTGGCTCCTTACTTCTGTAACAGTGGCCAGCAAACCTTCAAATCTTCTGGCTTATTTTGGGGAGGTCACCATACAGTTGGGTGTTTGGTATGTTGTTTCCAGTTGACATTGAGTACTGCTCTCAGCATTCTGGTGTAGCAGCCATCTAGCTCTTTCTGTAGCTTGGGAGTAATGGTCCAAGCTTCGCATCCATATAGTAGAACTGACTCCACCGTTGAGGCAAACAGGCGAAGTTTGAATTTCCGAGATAGAGTTGACTTCCATATTTTGTTTATTTTGCCACACACTCTCCATGCTGCTGCTTTGCGTTGCTTAATGTCTTTTGCCGTACTCTCCATCCAGGCACCAAGATATTTAAAATCTTGAACTTCCTCCAGCTTGTTGCCATCATTTGTCTGTATAGAACCGACCAATACACGGTCTACTTGCATTGGATTTGACCTTTCGACCTCCTTATACTGTTACACTATGCTACATCCAAAAAATGGATGAATACGTAATGAGCAATTTGTTCAAAATTGACCAATGGCAGACACGATAAATACGAAGTATATGAATATTCATATACCGTTTTCGCAGAAAGAAGAATCTTGCTCACTTTGATAAATTCAAAAAGATTTTCTCGCACTGTATAGCCGCCGTTTCGGTCTAAAATCACACTTTAGGAGTAATCTTTGACATTGGTCCTCACCCAAAATATTTTCCTCAGAGATGCTCTACATTTCCGCATATGTAACTATTTCCATGCTATTTCCTATCTTTCAATATCGTGTAATAAAAAAACTTTATACATGTACGTCCAAACAGAGACAAATAATGTGATCAATTTTTACGATAACTAGAAACTCTTACACAGCCACAGAAATATCGCCTTCACATGTTTCTAAATGTGCAGGCAGCAAATGCAATATTAGCGCATTATGAAGGGGTGTGATATTATTGTGACGCATAAAAAGCATCGTCCCTAGTAATCCCTAGTGTGCTTAAAGAGCAGTTCTTTGGTAAATCCAATGCCCGTAGACCTTGTATTTGGTCAGTTCTCGGATGGGAAGTATCAGAGGGTGCTGTGCGACAGTGAAATTATACATGGTATACAAAGTCGACTACAATAGCGCAGGTTCCTCAAAAGACAAATACTGAGTATTATAGGCATGCAAATGGTATCATAATGAGAAAGTGTCAATAGGAAATGAGATTGAGTAAGCAAGTTGGTAATCAAATTGTTGTTCCACAACAATCAGCATATCAAAGATATTGCACATGACAAAACAGGGCACCGAAATAGTTCATGACAGGGGGACACAGTTCATGTCAAGTTTGTGAACTATTTCGGTTGGTAATCCAGTTCTTCAAACAATTTCCAACATTGCCTGTGCCACTGTATCAGCTTTTTGATCTGTCATCGGGATACCTTCTGGGTATCTCGTAGCAATAGCATAGTCACATACAACCAATATGTTACCCTGATTTATCAACTGTCTTAAACGAACGAGTCATTTGTAATTATCCATTTTCAAAATATTCAATTTTTAAAATTATTATATGCTGTATTAGATTAGATTAAAGAAAAATGTTTTTATTATGTTATTTTAGGTGGGTGTATTATGTAACGTATTGTATCGACTTTAACACGGCCTCTGTGAAAAACAGCTATTTTATGTTGACCTGTGTATCCTGAATAAATAAAGATCATGTACGTATTTATGTATGTGCCAGAGATTAGGAATTCAACAAATTCCAGCCACACCTTATCACCAACAAACTAATGGTCTTACAGAAAGGTTCATAGTAATGTTGTAAATTCTAAACGTTTCGACGTTTAAACGCTAATAGGGGGTATAAACGTTTACAGAATTCGCTAAACGGCTAAACTTAAGCCGTAATAAAATGTTAAAAGTCCGACTAAATTTTAAGTAAACAAGTAAGCTTACTTACTCATAATTCTCATTCCATACAATCATTACAGCCTTGTTTTACCAAACACGAGGGCCGACTTGGCCATTCTATTCGTTACGCCATCACTGACGAGAAATTAACGAAACTGATTAGAGCGTGCGTATTGTGTTCTCTCGACATCGATCAGCTGATCGCCGGCGGCATATGATTTTATTGTTTACATCGTAACAAGGCATTACACACATGCGATTTTTGAACGGAATAGCGATCAATTAAAGTGAATAATTTTGTAAATTCGTCTTTGAATACCGACAGTCCAGGCAAACGCTAATTGATAACTTGGCTTAACATTTCTTTAAACTGAATAAAGAGGCAATTAAAAGCTTTGCGGTAAAATGGGTTTTGCTTTCGATTAATTCGGCAGTCTCGCGATGCATTGAATGACTGAGATTAGTTTTCGTAGTCGATTCAAAACAGATATTTCTCCCATAATATGATCAGCGTGAATATCAAAATCATTTAATCTTATTCGGGATGAGACCAGTTGGGCAATAATAGTGTGATAATATATTGTTGTCAAAGATTCCATCATTCATCTTTATTTACTTGTTTTGTTACTGCCCCATTGGCCATTCATTTCATACAGTTAACAAAATGCCCGTAGTTGGCTCAAAAATGTCCATTCATTGTCGCATTTTGTTGTTTTTATCACCTTTTGAGTTACCTTTGAGATCAATTTGACGACAACAAAATTATAAGGATTTTTTTATTTGCCTGACCGCCAAATGTCAAAATTTAGAAAATGGACCCAAATATCTAATCATATAATTTTTTTTTTTTAATACGAAACGATTTTTTTTAAATTCTAGGCTTGACCGACGAATATCAAAATTTGACAAATGAGCCCAAATAGCATTGTTACATAATTCTTTTTGGGGGGATACGTATGAGATCGATGATACAAAAAAAAGTCAAGTCTCAATCAATTTGACGACAAAAAAAAGTTGTTCGAAAAGAAATCATAACATTTTCAATTTTTTTTTAAATTCTAGGCTTGACCGACAAATATCAAAATGTTAACAATTAGCCCAAATACCATTATTTGGTTAAATACTTCAATTTTTTTTGGGTACGTATGAGATCGATGATACAAAAAAAGTCAAGCCGCAATCAATTTGACGACAAAAAAATTGTTTCCCATAGAAATCATAACAATTTTTTTTAATTCTAGGCTCGACCGACAAATATCAAAATGTTAACAATTAGCCCAAATACCATTATTTGGTTAAATAATTCAATTTTTTGGGGTACGTATGAGATCGATGATACAAAAAAGTCAAGCCGCAAACAATTTGACGACAAAAAGAGTTTTTCGAAAAGAAATCATAACAATTTTTTTTTAAATTCTAGACTTGACCGACAAATATCAAAATTGGAAAAAAATGAGCCCAAATACCATTATTTGGTTAAATAATTCATTTTTTTCCGGTACATATGAGATCGATGATACAAAATAGTAAAGCCGCAATCAATTTGACGACAAAAAAAATAGTTTCGCATAGAAATCATAACAATTTTTTTTTAATTCTAGGCTTGACCGACAAATATCAAAAATTTGGAAAATTAGCCCAAATACCATTATTTGGTTAAATAATTCATTTTTTTTAAAAGAGCCGATCGTTTCTTTGAGCGAGTCGTTAATATAGCTAGTTTTTCAATTAAAAGGTATATCCTATGCAACGCTATGTTCGAAATAGCGTCGACAATCATGAACATGATCGCGCCACTGCCACTCAACAAACAAGCTGCCGAATTCGGCAGAATCATTACCCGACACCGCTAATTTGTCTTTACTAACTAAAAATGTGGTCAACTTTGGCAATGATTTAGAAGCTGTTCCGACTTTTTCCGACAGGTTGTGTTTCTATATCAAACGGGAATCATATTTTCTTCAATTTGGTTCATTAGCGCGGTATTCGGACGGTAACAATTTATATATCCAAATGAAAAAAGGGATAATATCAGCCGATCGCATAACAATGTCAGAGAGAAAAGTCATATCACTTGGCTTTAAAATGTGTTAAATAGGGCAGGTTTTTTTGTATTTATTAAAATGAAATGGATAAACTGATTTTAAAAACACTTAGACTCGTTGCTAAAGCCAAAGTCTCTAAAATGTATGTTTTTAGATATGATGACGTCACAGATGGGTATTATAAATTTACGGCCGAGCCCGCCGCCTACAGTTAGAAATCGGTCAACATCCGGGAGATTCAGATTGAATAAGAGTCTGCAGTCCAGGGTTGTAGCCAGAGCATTTTGAGTGCCGGGCTCAATATTTCGCTATTTGGGCTCAATATTTCGGTATTTGGTTACATAATTCTCGCGGCTCAGGGGCCGGGATGTTTTTAGGCTTTTTTAAGGCACTTTGAGGGTTCCTGCCACATAATGTCTTGTTTTAGGAGGCAGTTTAATGATTTTATCCACAAATTGTTAAAAAAAAGTTTTAAAAAAAAAGGTTTTTTTTTTTTTTGAGTGCCGGGCGGCCAGCCCAATTTCGGGCCCAGCGCCGGGCGGGCTAGTCCAGTGGCGGGCCGACTCGCGTATCGACTGCAGCAGGGTTGTGGCGGCGCCGGGCGGGCGCCCTCGTGCAAATATCAATGTCAAAATGATTACGATAACGTTTCTAGAAATAAATTCCCCCCAAAACGGTCGAAATGGCCTTGTTGTACCAAGTATACTTGTCAAAATTATTACGATAACGTTTCTAGAAATAAAAACCTGGTAGAAATCAACGTTGGCCTATCATACATGCATTATATCTATATTGTTAAACGACTGACTGAGGATTTAGACTAAGTATAAAAATAAATAAAGATGGCGACTAACAAAATGTGACGATCGCGATCACAATGAAATCAATGCAAATAACTATATTGCATAAAAATATGTTTAAACGTTTGAACGCTTTTTTTTTTAATAGTTTAAACGGATAATTCATTAAACAGAAATTTACACCCTTAGTTCATAGTTCATAGGCACATTGTCAGCCATGATAAATTCTCTTGATCAGGAAGATATTGAAAACTGGGAAAGACATTAGCCATCATTTTTGTTTTCATATCGCGAGGTTCCTTCGGAATTTACAGGGTACTCACCATTCCTTCTGATGTATGGAAAACAAATACAAGGACCTTTGAATTGATTAAAACAAAGATTTTTGGGTGAAAGGGAAGAGCAGGTTATCCCCATCTAAATTGTTAGAAATGTCAGCCAACATGTTGACATGGATGGCGAATGCCATAGTTCAGAAAGTTCAGAAACGGAACAAAATGAAGGCAGATTATGACAAAAAGGCAAAAGATAGAGATATCAAAACGGGAGACAAAGTACTGGTATTCCTACCACACGGGAGGAAAGTTTGAATCAAAATGGCAAGGGCCCTATACTGAAACTAAAAAGGTGGGGGAGGTGAATTATGAAATTCACATACCAGACAAACAGAAATCTCACAGGCATACCAACCTGTTCAAGAGATACTATGACAGTCAACAGGCTCAAGATGTTAGGCATTATTATTGTGTAACTGGTTCATTCCATGAAGTTAATGATGAGTCAGATATTCAGTCTAATGACTATGATACACAATATTTAGATGAGAGTATAGGTCCAACCTATGTACAAACACAAACATTGAAAGATGCCAAAATTGATGATACAATTTCTCAGTTTAAAAGGGAATAAATTCATGGGATCATGTCAAAATATGAGGTAATTTTTTCAGATGTTCCTGGGAAAACTCACAAGAGATGCAACTATAAGGCAAAAATCTTATGAACCCTTCAAGCCGTGAAACAAAAAGTTCAGGATGAGATCGATAATATGCTCAAATTGGGAGTTATTGATGAGGTCAATTAGTAGAATGCCTATGCATCACTTATTGTGGCGGTAACTAAACCGAATGGTGATATATTAGATTGTGTACTATTATAATGCCTTGAACAAATATATAGTTGTTGACCCATACGAGTTGCCAAGGGCAGATGAAATACTTGATGAAGTTGCTTCAGCAAAATTCATAACAACTTTGGACCTCACCAAAGGTTTCTATCAGGTACTGTGCACTAATAAAACTCTATTGTACATTTCACGGACATAAATTATGCTAATGAGCTCATTATTAATGACGTCACTCGCATCATCGGGTTTTCCCGATGATTGAAATACGTTGATTGAAATTATAGGTCGAGTAAAATGATGTTCTTATTTGTTGTCTGTGAGCTTTTCTGATTTTTTTCCCGTATTGGAATATTTTTTTATTGAAAATAGACAGTTCAAAGTAAACGTTGGTTCCAAGTTCAACTGACAGCACATGTATTAAAGGCGACAGCAACGGCAATATGCAAGCAACATTTGAGAAAAAACGATGCCCGACTTTGCAAGATAGTGTACGGGGAAGTGTACGGGTGAACATGACAAACCAAAACAGCCTAGTAACTAATCACCTCCGTGGCGCAATTGGTTAGCGCGTTCGGCTGTTAACCGAAAGGTTGGTGGTTCGAGTCCAGCCGGGGGCGTTGTTACTTTTTGCATTTAATGCAGATTGACAAACAAATCACAGTAAAAATATAATATTGACAAAATCACAGACCACTTACACAAAAATCGCATCTGCGCATGCTCCTGTCGTGATCGAAATCCACCACACAAGCAATGGGCGAGTTTTATAAGTGCTGTGGGATTCTGAAGCTAAAGATAAATCGGCATTTGTTGCATTTGGTCGTCAATATGCTTATAACGTAATGCCATTTGGTATGGTAAATTCTAGTGCCACATTCCAAAGAGTGGTTGATGAAGTTTTGAGAGATTGCAATTGTCGTCAATATATTGATGATTTTGCAATCTTTTCTAGTTCTTGGAAGGAGCATTTAGAACAAGTGAATAAGTTTCCACCAGGATATACTATCTCCAGAAAAGATAGGAATATTCACGGTGGTGGTGTATTTGTGGCGATAACAGACAACCTTGTATCTTCAACTGAGGTCAATCTTGATACCAAATGCGAGATAAACTGGTGTAAGATAAACATAGTAGGTAGTAAGCCACTGTTTATTGCTTCCTACTACAGACCAACTAATGAGAACCCAGTACCTGTGGTTGAATTAGGTGCATCTTTACAGAAATTGTCTTGTAATGGTATAGTTCCAAATATTATTCTAGGTGGAGATTTTAACCTCCCCAGTATAGACTGGAAGAAACACAACATAAAACCTAACCCACAGTATGGCTACAGAGTAAACCGTGCTCTGCTAGATGTTGTTGAGGAACATGGTTTGCATCAGCATGTCCATGAACCAACACGCTTAGAGAACATATTAGATCTCCTATTCACCACAAATCCAAATCTTGTAAAGCATGTAAAGAATTACATAGGCATGAGTGACCACAAAGTAGTAACAGCCACCGTTAACATCAAGGCTAAACTAAAAAGGAAACCACCTCGTAAGATCTTTCTTTTCAGGAAAATGAATGAGGAAGGGATCCGGAAGGATGCCTCTAAATTTCAGAATAGTTTTTTTGAATCCACAGATTACGAGCAACGGTCTACTAGCGGTAATTGGACATTGCTCAAATCAAAGGTCAATGATATGTTAAAAGCTCATGTACCTCAAAAAATGATCAAACAAAGATGGGATGTTCCCTGGATGACCAGAACAATCCGTAGACTAATTCGTAAAAAGAAGAGAGTCTATAATGCATATAAACGCAATCCAAATGTCAACATGTGGGAAAAATTCACAAAGTTAAGAAAAACAGTGCAAAAGGAGCTCAGTCATTCGAAAAATGAATACTTGCTAGGTCTCCTTGAGGATCCCTTGAAACCAAATTCAAATCCATCTGTGAGTAAAAGATTCTGGAGTCATGTGAAAAGTCTTAAGCGAGATGGTACAGGTATATCCACACTGAAGGTTAATGGAAAAGAGATGGTTAACGCAACAGACAAAGCAAATGCCCTGAGTCAGCAGTACAGTAGTGTTTTTACAACTGAAGATTTATCCCATGTCCCACGTGTAGCTGGTACGCCTGTGCCCTCAATTGAACCCCTTACTATCAATCCCGAGGGTGTTGAAAAGCTCTTGAGTAATATCGACCCCAAGAAAGCTAGTGGCCCAGATGGCGTACCTTCTACCATCTTGAAATATCTTAGTATGGAGCTTGCTCCAATTATAACACATATTTTCAGCAATCGCTCGACACGGGAGATATTCCAACTGACTGGCTCACCGCAAATATTACAGCCATATTTAAAAAAGGTGATAAGAGTATTCCCGCCAACTATAGGCCCGTGTCATTGACGTCTGTAACGTGTAAGCTATTGGAACATATTTTATTTCGACATATTATGTCACACCTTGAAAATCACAATGTACTATCATCATTTCAGCATGGTTTTAGGGCTCAGCACTCTTGCGAATCTCAACTCATAATTACAGTCGAAGATCTCTCCCGTAATCTTGATAACAAACTCCAAACAGATGTACTAATACTAGACTTCCAAAAAGCGTTCGATACGGTTCCCCATCAACGACTCATTCAGAAACTAGATTTCTATGGAATACGTGGCAACATCTTAACCTGGATCACAAAATGGTTGACATCCCGAACACAGCAGGTCGTTGTTGATGGGAAATGCTCAGAACCGTCTCCTGTAAAATCAGGTGTTCCTCAAGGGACAGTGTTAGGACCTCTCATGTTCTTAATTTATATAAATGATATTTCAGATAATCTAGATAGTTCAACTAAAATACGTTTGTTTGCAGACGACTGTCTATTATACAGATCAATTGCATCTCAGGAGGATTCACAATCATTACAGAAAGATCTTAACTCTCTAGTAGAATGGTCTTCTAAATGGCAGATGTCATTTAATACCCGTAAATGCAAAACCCTACGTATCACCACCAAGAGAGCTCCTACTGAGAATGTTTATAAAATGCATAATGATATCCTTGAAAATGTATCCCATTATCCATATCTGGGAGTCGAACTCAGCAATAATCTGAAATGGTCACATCACATTCATAATGTCACTGTAAAAGCTAATAACTCCCTTTGGTTTATCCGCAGGAATCTTTGGAGGTGCGCGAAGTACGTGAAACAACAAATGTACTTCGCACTTGTGAGACCGCACCTTGAGTTTGCCTGCGCTGTATGGGACCCCCATAATGCATGCGACATATCACGTCTAGAAGCAGTACAGCGCAGAGCAGCCCGATTTGTAACAAATAACCACAAAAGAACAGAGGGCACGGTAACAAATATCTTACAAGACCTGCAGTGGCCCTCCTTAGAGCAAAGACGAAAAAATAACAGATTAGCAATCCTATATAAAATTCAAAATGAACAAATTGCCATTCCTATCCCGCACTACCTGTGTAGACAGGCTGTTCAAACCAGGCAATTCCATCCACAGAGATTTAGTATCGTTCCAACTCACACCGACTCATATAAGTTCAGCTTCTATCCCCGCACAATTAAGGACTGGAATTCACTGACACCCTCAATGTACAATGCCAAATCTCTGGAAATTTTCAAGCACTGTATTCAAAAATTATAATATATTGCTCATAACATGTGTAGTTGTAGTTGTAGATTAAGATTATGATGTATTCTATTGTCTATTTTCAATTGTCGCCATTATGTATATTCCTCTGTTAGATATTGCATTTTGCAACTTTGCAGAGTATATGATATAGATAGATAGAGATACTGTTCTAACCAAAATTCAAGAAGCAGGGCTGACTATTAAGCCATCCAAATGCAAATTTGCTCATCAAATGGTCACCTATCTTGGACATACAGTGGGTAATGGTTAGAATCAAATCAAACGTTGAAAAATTGAAAGCAGTCAAACAATTTCCAAAACCCAGCGTCACCAACAACCATCTATCAAACAGAAGTTGAAGACCATGAAAGTCAAAAGGGCAAGGTAATGATTTTGTATTCAAAATAAGCTTTTTAGCTTGGTGGTAAACCTGTTATGCATTCAAAACATATGTGTTACTATATCCATCCTGCATAGGCCTACATGAAACATATTTCATTACCAGATCACATGCATACAAACTGAAGTAATTTTTGTGACTTGAATCTCAAAATAAATGTTAACAAATCAAAAAAGTTATACCAATATTTATACATCTTTCTAATGTTATATCATTTGACAAGCAACACTTCTATTGCCATATTCATATAAATGTAAATAAAATACTGAAAATGTTGTTGCTTTAGAAATAAATTGTGTTTTTACACAGAAAAACGATCCTCAAAAGTCATACTTTTGATCAGAATAAATTGAATACTTTAGTATTATAGGATCTTAAGTTTACCAGTGCTATGCTGTGGGTCATGGAGTATTTGTGGGTTATTTCGGGTCAAGTATGGGTCATCCATAAGATCTGATACAGTTCAGAATTTGGCATGCTTGCTTTTGTGTTGATAGGACAGGGCCAGAACAACCATTAGCAAACCGACCCTTCCTTTTGGACACCATCTATGGACAAGCAAACAATTTTTGTTGGCCTTATATAAGGTACATTTAAAGTTAAATGGTTTTGTTAACAAATCAATGGAGTAAATGTAGTTTATCTCATTATTTTCATGAATTTGAGTCTTTTGATTGATACAAGATGCATCTAAGATCAGAAATGAGACTTTTTATGAATTTGACATATTATGACCTTGTCCCACATTTGTGCTCTTAAATCATTAGCCACCACTGCTGCATCACTTCTACCTTCTGCTGCTGCATTATTCCTAATTTACTCATGTTGGGTCAATTGGGATATCGTTGTGCAAGTATCATGTGCATCATAACATAATAGTCTACTCACCCATGATATCTCGTTATCTCAATATATACACATACCATGTGACGCTCTTATGGGTGGGTTAATTTGGGTGATTGCCGTAATTGATAAAAAGTGCAGTGATCTTTAGCATTTTCGTAATAAGCAAAAAAGTGCAGTGAACTTTGGTAATGTTATAGTGAACCATCCAGATATGCTTTGTACTAGTTGGGTACAATGACAAGGTACATCAGCTGTGCACAGAACAATTTGTGGGCAATCTACCTGTATTTATTCGGCAGTCTCGTTTTTGTTATTGCCTTCAAGAAGGCCCTCAAGACATATTTGTTCCCCATCTTATCGTGTTGTTTATATATTATTTTGTATTTTTTTGTTAGCGCTTTGAGCCTCCGGGGAATAGAGCATCACAAATACTTGTTGTATGTATGTTTGTATGTATTTATTTATTTTATTTATTTATTTGAACATACACTTTTACCCCCAAACACTTGCTTGATACAAAGAAGAGGAAAAACGGGGCCCCAGAAATAGCGGATGACTCCAAACCATGAAAGGTCATTTATTTCATACGAGATGTCAATGGACAATGGTGGATGGTACCACACATAAATATTTCACTTTGATGAAAATACATGTGATTTACGAATCTTTAACTAGCAGCGACATAGCCTACCGCATTCACAAACATGACCCTCCGGCATTGCCTGGAAAGCCTAACAATTACCAATATATCAATCACTATGCATTATCAATAAACAATCGTTTAATTAACTTTTACAAACATTGATACTGGAATGAGTTACGATAAAATGACTCGCGGCATGGCCTACGGACAAACTTTGGCTTACGCACCTCCGCAACCGGCATGGCCTGGAGGCGAATTATAATTAATATTCAACGAAAAATGACTCGCGGCATGGCCTACGGACAAACTTTGGCTTACGCACCTCCGCAACCGGCATGGCCTGGAGGCGAATTATAATGGGAATCAGTATACTTTTTGACAATTCTTGTCATTATTGTAATTTTATACTCAATTTTATACCAAACGAGTTTTTCATGATAATGGGAAACTTGCCAAACCCCCCCCCCCAACCTTCCTCCTAACCATACGGGTTTAGTGAAGGATAACCGTGTTCGAGTGGGTGCTCATTGAAAAAACACAGGCCATTTTTCCAATTGGCTGCCAAAATCATTTTGCCCTTCTCGGACAAGTGAGTCGCATCATACAGATACAGGGAGCGGTCGGATGGCCTAATAATGCGCGAATGAATGATGAAGTGAACGTTGGGCAAACACAAGCGCGGTGCACGCCCCTATTGACAATATTTGTGGTACGCGTGCCAGCATTTATGGATAACCCATTCACATAAAAAACTCTAAATAAAATGTCTGACCAGATAACCCGAGTCTCTGGTAGAAGTTCTCTGACCATGCGTAAAACAGCCACGATCTGCAAGATTAGCTGTGATGTATTGTAATTGGGCTTAAAAATGTTATTGGTACCAAAGTGAAAAATAATTGTGTCGGAAAGCGACGTTTTTACAAGGCAAAATTCACCAGACGTCGGAGGTCCTCAACCTTTGCTCCCCAAGTCCTCGTCTGCGAACCACCTTTGATCTGGATTAATTGAAACACCATTGAAATCTTTGAGAAAAATCAACCACATCTTCAAATCTGCCTTTACACCAACCGTCAACCTAATCATTTCTACACGCCACAAGTTAAGTCAATTAAGCGCCGAAGAAATGCCCGACCAGGTGAAACAGCTTTGCAAATAAATGATAAAGAACCTATCAAAGATTGTAATTCACGCAACGACAGTTTGTCAGAATTTAACGCTTTGACAACCTAGGCAGTGATGTTTATTAATTTATCCTTTGGAACTGCGACTACTTGATTCACTGAATCAATCTCCAACCCAAGATAAACAATATTTGTAGATGGACCTACTGTCTTCTCCGAAGCCAAGGGCATGCCAAAATCGCGACAAATCTGTACGAAAAACAGCTCATCAAATTGTCAAAAGAATGTGGAAACGCCTAGGGACCATGCAAAAATGAAATCACTGTGTACTCCCTGACTGAACTGGCATACCACCACTAATATTAGAATTATCAGTGAAGTTACGCTGGGGAGTTGAAGACACGAGCATCGTCCACAATTCACCATCAATAATTGACCAAGACCTATGCGGCGTGCGTTGTTGATGCAAGCGGAAATTTAAGTCATAAGACTTCCAACCGAATCCATGAAACCTAGAGGCAGCTGTACGAATTAGGCTTGCATACTTCAATAATTCTTGAATACGCTGAGGATGTGCTTTAAGAAAAACAGATGAAAAAACCAAAAAGGCATCCGTCCAAGATTGGATGTTGTTGATTACCCGTTTTTGCCTGTTATCCGCCCACACGATATTCCCCCCCGCATTTACAGACAGAGACATTTCATTATTACTATCCCTACCGAAACTACCTGATCGATCAGTGTGAGTAAGAAGGGAACCGAATTCAATGAATTCACTGTTAATAATTTTGCTAATCAATGATTGCGACAAATTATCGCCAAGGGGACTGCAAATTGAAGTGAGAGGTGAATAAAATGAATGTGGAGAGTTAGCAACAAATAATGTTGTATCCAATGACGATATATTCTCACCCACGGCTACATTATGAAGTAATCCAGCGGATGTCGTAGCACTGGAAGCCACACCAACACCAGGTCCACTCGGTACACCGGCTGCCGAATTTTGCTGCACAAAGTTAGCACCGTGCTGTTGATGCCGAAATGGACCGGGCTGTTCATGCACAGAATCGACGGGACGATTTACGGCACTTCCGGGTTGATTGTTATTGTTTTGTATCGAACCAAAGCCGAGCTGTTGATGAACAGATTCGACGGGGCGATCTACTGTTACGAGAAGATTGTTATTATTGTTCTGTATTGAACCCACTTGGCCGGGCTGTTGACGAACAGTTTCGACGAGGCGATTTACGGCACCTGCGGCCGGAAGATTGTTAGTATTGTTCTGTATCGAACCCACTTGACGTTCCACTGGAACCGGATCTAATCCTGCGGCAGCCCGCATCAAAGCATAGCCAGATAACTCCTGGGATCGAACATCTACCTGGGCACTCAAACCTGCTACATTTACAGATTCACTTGCAACAACTCTTTGTCCTTGATGTACGCCATTGGCGACCGATAAAGGCCGTGAATTATCAGCTTGTTGTTGTTCACTGGTCGTGTTACCGTGGTTACTTGCTGCTGTTACCGGTTGTGTAACCCTCCCTACCAGATTCCTCATAGCGCTAGTCTGAGCGCGAGCCTGACGAGGTTCTCTCGAAGCAACAGTTAGACGGGCGGTAGAAGCAGATCGTTTTGTGCCCCTTTTTCTACCCATGCTGAGCGTGTTTAACTTTACAAATCTGTGATTACAAGAATACCTACAGTATTGTAATATTACAGTTTCAGCTGAACAGTAGGCTACTGTTACACTCAAGCACAAAGGTTTTTCAGATGATGATATGCAGATCGAATAAACAACCCGAATCCACGGCAAAATAATAATAATAATAACAGGTCCACCAAAGGAATATTAGATGCAGAAGAACAGCAAATAACAGTGATTTTGCGCCCTACAAACATAGGCATAAACTTGATTTGAAGAACCACAGCAAATACGGCGCCGAAAATGTATGAAGAAAACAAAAGACGAATGGCGCGAAAATTTAAATTTAAATTAATCAGTCTTTACTGGAAGAAACGATGACCTTCCACGATGGAAGATTGGAGACATATGATGAAAAAAGGGGACCAAATAAACACCGCGAAAAATAAAATGAACATATCACTCCGCCAATGACACAACGTGATGGCGCGACAGAAAAAGGGAACAGCCAAATAAATGGAATAGCCAGAGAGAAATGGGCGCGACGTGAGCGAGACAGGAGCATAAAACTGGCAACTGTAGGTGGTAAACTCGATTTGTTTAGACTGGGCTAAACCAATCGTTATTACAACAGTGGCACTCGTCTACCCGACGGTGCGTTCATAATATATACATACAATAATTGACAAAACGAAAGAACATTAATCATGTTAATAATGATTATAGTCATGTATACAATAATACAATAGTCCCAATAAAGAGACTCACTTTGATTGAGTTCATGATATTACATCTAACAGCCCACGTACGTTTAAGGTATGATTTGCAGAATTGGTCAAGGATAACATATGCATAACGGGCTTCTTTAGTGTGTATGTAAGGCGTGGTGATATTAATTGGACAACTGAGCATTATATACAATTTTGAGTCCAGATTACTGATAATAAATTCCAGCCAAACATCACTAAAACCATTGTTGCATAGGTTATTTTCGAGTTTGAGATGTTCCTCGACCCTTATCTCATTCAGTGATCTACATGTAATAAGAAGTGTCTTAAGTCTTCCACTGAATCATCATTACAAAGCATACATTTACCATCCTTATTATTTGAAGTCACCATTTGCGTGTTCTATGTTCCAATGGAAGCGTGTTTGATCGCGCTTTGAATTTTAGACTACAACCAAATAAATCAGTTTTGTCTTCCAATTGAACGGTTTTTTTAAACTGCAAATACTCTTTAAGAGAAGATTTCCCCCTAACAGTGTTACTCCATACATTATGACAAACAATCTTATTAATGTGTTTAAATGTGTTAACCCAGCGTGGACTTGTGGGGGCGTCATTAATAATGTATTCCATGTCGCACCTTTTAAGCGTATCTCTAATCGACAACAATCATTTGTACCTGATTTGGTCCATGTCGCAGTTTAGATTCATTAGAGCGTTTAAAATAAGTTTTGGCCAACGGTGCATCTCTAGATTAGATAGTTGTGCAAGATACTTTATTCTATGAACATCTTGAAGGGAGGCGATGGGGGTTCCACCCCAAGTCGTCATAAAGGGCTACGCCCTGTATGTATGTATGTTATATTGACAACCGTTTCTGGTTAGACTAACCATTGAACAAAGTGCTCAATACCGTAAACGGCAGATGATTGGACAAAATGACCGTATGGGATTGTCCATGAAACTCCAGAGTAGCGATAAGGTCTGATTGTGAAAACAATAATCATGCCATAATCAATTGAAACCATGTTTTAGCTAACATGGTCTTAGCTTAAATACCAGAATCCTATTGTGTCACCTAGAGTCAGGGTTTTAATTGATAAGTGTATTATGTGTAAAATAGAATTTTATAGTGAAGATAATACTGAATTTTATATAAATTTATATGCAAAGGAGGTAGTAAACATGCATATTTTGTGCCCAACATTAATCAGATCACAAGAAGCCCCCTGACCTACTTTACTGAACGTTTGGTAACTGCAAACCTTGCGGTTTTGCTTGGTTTTGCTTAAAACATGTTCACAATGTTTGTGAAAGGTTTGCGCAAAATTATGTAAATGAGGTACTTCCTTCACATATTTTGTGCCCAAATCGAAATCAAATCATGAACAGTATAGATCTTTATTTTGCACTACGTTAATTACACCATCATAACTGTTACAGTGTTCACAAGCATCCATACGCCGTACGCCGGACAGACAGAAATAGTGAGTTCATAGTCTCATCCTGATGATATCAGGTGAGACAACAAAAAAACCTTTTTGAACAAGAAGGTAATTGCCACAAGACATTTGTTAGAAAAATGTTCAGAAACTTTAATTGCAAAATCTTACCAAGAAAGAAGGCCACCGATTCTGACAGGCTTGTAAGTAGCATACTGGGGGCTACATCACCTAAGACACGCCCGATGTGTTGGCTACGGCTCTCATACGGATATCTCACATCCCGCTGGAAGAAAAAAATAGTGCAAAGTTCATTAGCTTTATGGAATAGGGCTGGAACTTCAGATTTTTGTTAACCAGCCAGACAGTCCCGCACCTACACCTATAAATGGAACTTGCGCGGTGAGTTTAAGAATTACCCATCCTAAAGGGTGCCTATTCCACTTGATTAGATAAGTACATGTACATGTATAGCATACTAACTGTGATGTGATCAAGCAAAATGAGTCGGAACTCGCAATTATGTACTCCCACAAATAAAATACCAATGCTAATAATATTTAAAAATCAAATTTGGACAAAATTAGTCGACACAATTTGTTGGCATAAATTGTTTGAAATTAGTAAATTTGGAAAGATTCCACAATTCTTACAATACTATTCTCTATAGAAACCTACAAATGCATCAGTGCGCATCCATCACACACGCCCAGATTTCATACTTAACCATTTCTACATTTGGTCTGAATAACAAAGGTTTGGGGATTCACACGCCTGTGCTACCAATCATGGGTTATTAAAATTAAGTAAACTAGCGGGCACCCTCACAGGGAGGTAAGTAAACAAAGCGTAAGAAAATTTGATACAATATCAAGAACATGTCCTATACATAATCCAGACGGGCCCTCGATAATCCGAATATCGCAGGTGCTTTTGATAATCCAGGTATGCATGTGCCTTAATCCAGGTAGGCCTACCGTTGTGATTTAATCCAAGATACTCAGGTACTTATATTGTAGGCCTCCCATGTGATCTGAGATGCAGGTACCCATTGTCCCATTATATCCAGGTGCCCCATAGTCCTAAGCCCTACCCCTAATCCAGTTACTACAGGTGCCCTTAATAATTTACTGGATACCACATAATATCGAGATAACATGGTGCCCTTACTTTATCATATTCAATTAAATCAAACGCGGGTGCCGAAGATAGCGGGCAGTTAGTCATATAAAAATAGGCAGAGGTGAGTAATATCAAAGCGTTATAAATGTTTATATATAAATATCAAGAGCATGTCCTTAAATAATTCAGGTAGGCTTACCTAAGGTGCCCTTGAATGTAAGTGACATGGTGCCATTAATACAACATGAGCCTTGGCCCAATGTGCTCTTAAATAATACAGATACCAAGATGTTCCTAAGTACTCCACATGTTCTTAATACACCAGTTGCCCCATAGGCCCACCCCTCACAGGTGGCCTTAATACTAACCCAGGTACCGCATTTGCCGGCGTTATATCCATACCAATGTGCCCGTATTATATCCAGTTTATAATAGAAAGCGCAGGTATAGGTGCTGAAGCTATAGCGGTGGTTAGTCATATCAAAACGTAAGATGAGGGTATTGTAAAACAGCAAGAGTATGTCGTTGATACTTCATGTATCCTAGGTGCCCTTAATACTGACATTGGTGCCACATCATCAGTCGTCCTTGGACGGAACAATGGAAGCAGCTTAGTTGCTTCCATCATTCTTTCTTGGCTATTTGTTTACTCCATTGGTGCGCCACGCCTAGTGGAGGTATGGATAGGAATACATATTATATGTGTGTGTACAGATATAATATGTATGTATGTATATGTATAATATGTGTGTGTACAGATACAGACCCGGGATGATCCCCTGCTCTTTACGAAGGAGTCTGTGACCTTTTTAACGTGCTCGGAGATAGCTCTTCCGATGCACAGGACCAAAATTTCTACATGACTTCCGAACCACGAGGCAATTGAGAATAAGTTCCTTGCCGAAGGATACAAACATGTTGGCCGTAACGAGGCTAGAACTCACAACCTTTGTATTGTGAGTCCTGCGTGCTATCCACTAGACCAGACATGCTCTCAATGCCCTTAATTATCAATATGCCCTTAAGAAATCCAGGTACGCCATGGATAACACATGGTGCCCTTGATTATTCAGGTACCCCATGTACTTTAATAATCAAGATACTCCATGTGTCCTTAGTGATCCAATATAGGACCTCCCTGGAGGGGGCGCACCACCAAATCACTCCGCATTTATGTAATAACGAAATTCGGTTAATGAAGTTCTAACATTGAAGTCACAATTTTAATAAGAAGATAGGCTTGAAATTGCACGATATTCGGTAATATGATTGAGATATAAGTTAAGATTATATAACCAACAAATCACACTATTTTGAAAACGTTAAGCTAAAATAGGCACGCGGATGTTCACGACAGCCGATACCCAAATATGAGTGATGTGTATCATTGAAAATAGGGTTGCGGCGCTATTTGTCGCTGTAGCGGGAAAAGTCAAGGGATAGGACCATGTTTTGACCGGTGATTTAGAGAGTTGAGATAATTTTCCGTATTTTGAGAGCAAACAGTGTCTCTCAAGTACTGCAGAATATTTCAAAATATGACCATGAAAATGACTCTAAACACGTCTGAAAATGCGCCGCGTATAATTTACGGAGTGTCCTACGCATAAATATTCAACAGGGTTTTCCAAATTTTGGTAAAATATTCAAAAAATTAAAGACAAATGCTTGAATTTGATATCAAACACTATATCTCAAGTTTTGCAGAAAGCGCCACAATAGCACCGTGAACATGACTGTCAACACTCAATTTTCATGAAGCGTATATTTGGTGGTGCGCCCCCTGGACTATGTGGTTTATCTTGAATCGAATATTAAGGGCATCCGTGATAATTGAGGACCCTAGATCTAAAAGGGGGTTAAGTCACAATCTTGTGAAATTTTAGTTAGTATCAGTTTCTGCTACAAGGAGGATCTCTGCACCCTCTGTTCAAATGTTACAGTTAAGTAATGTGGTAAAGCTGTGTAAGAGTCCATGGGAGGTACAACCCGAGTGGTCAAGTCCACACATGGACACAATGAAACCCAGTTTTTGCCATTTTTCTCAATGTGACTTAACCCCCTTTTAGATCTAGGGTCCTCAATTGTGTATGTGGTTATTAGGGCCTACATGGATTAATAAGGACGCCTGAATGGTTATTCAGACACCTGAATGGTTATTCAGGTGTATGGAATACTTAGAATATTAAGGTTGTTCCTATGGCTATTTTTTATTTGATATTTTAATAGAGCTTGCTGAGCTCCACAATAATCTGAAATTTGAGATTGATCGGAGGTACGTTTTTTTAGATGACAATTTTATTGTCAAAAATGAAGCAAAACTGAAGCGTTCATTTCTTTTGTTTCTTATTGGTTTTTTTGACCCCCTAGCCTACCTAGCAAAATAATTAATCTATGCAAAAATGTTTAATTATTTTTTACAAGAAAAGTATAAATACTACAAAGCTGAAATTTTGGGAGCTTGTTAATTATACTTTTAGAAAGTTTCCTGTGCTGCGGGAGGCTGTAAGACATCTGCATAATTAATTATACTTAGTTATCTAAAAAAGAAAAGAAAAAAGGCTAATTAATGCACTTAATTTTTTTTTTCAAGTTCATGCACTTTCCTAAATGAATTGCCACTTGGTGTATATGTTGGCTATACAACTCTCCTTAATTCCTGTGCTGGGGGAATCTAATGGAGTTTTCAATCAATAATTAGAGCAAAAACAAAAACTAAATTTTTATAGAAATTTTACCTAGGGAGTCAAAAAATCCAATATAAAACAAAAGAAAATAGACTGCCCTCTGTTGGCCGAAAAACAATACAAAACAAAATAATTCAAAATGACTTAAAATGTTTTTTTGACAATAAAATTGCCATATCTAGAAAACCGTACTTCCGATCAATCTCAAATTTCATATTATTGTGGAGCTCAGCAAGCTCTATTAAAATATCAAATAAAAAAAAGCCATAGGAACAACCTTAAGAGTATCTGGATTGCTTTAATATAATTATAGAACATATCTGGGTGGGTACCCCATGACCTTTAATCCAGCAGGTAGACCTACCCCCATGTGCAGTGGCGGCACTACGGTGGGGGGTAGGGGAAAACGCCTGAGGGGGTGGGGGGAATGCCCCCAGTCGTGACCCCCAGTCAGCTCAAATCCCCAAATAATAAACAAAAGTTGAATTTTAATGTCAAAAGTAACTTTGAGTTTTGACATTAAAATAAAAATTAGCTTAAAATTGTCTCCCCCACCCCGGTTTTTTTTATTGCCCCCCCTTAAAATCCAGTTATCACAGGTGGCCCATCTGCGCATAGTATATCCAGGTAATTTGAGACTGTCTGCGTTTTATAGTGAACCCCGTAATCCAGATACCACGGGTGCCCTTAATAATCCAGATACCATATAATAATCCAGATAATATACCTCGCGTTCCGTTTATCCAGATACCCCATGTGCCCTTACTAATCCAGATTATCAAGTAAGGGAAGTGCGGGGGAGGGGGGGGGCTATAGGTATGAATGGTAATTTCCATGCTATAAGCTGCACGGCGTATAAGCCGCAAAACCTCAATTTCATAAAGTAAGATTCAGACCTTATCATAGTATACAGTAAGCAGCACCGCTGTATAAATAAGTCACACAAAGAAAATGAAATGGGGGGTGGTGTGTGTCGACCCTGATCCACCAGCCCATAGCTTCATGACCAGCCATGCCTTGCGAGGCGGCATCGGCAAAATATACACATAAACTGCTCAAATACTTGTTGTCAATGTCAACAATGGCACCCTTCTTCCAGCATTGGCTGCAGGTCCGCGTTAACCGGTATCGCATCGCAATTTGCGCCACACTATCAATCAACAGCGACGCAAATTTGTACATGCATAGCAAATTTGCTACACAACTTTTATGCCGAGATTTCTCAGAATTGTTCAATTTTCAACTAAACAAAATGTGGAAATTCTACCCATAGATAGACCATAATAGTCCGGGAAAATCTTGAAATGTCAAGTTTTAACTTGAAATATTTAAAAATACTTTGATCGTACCTTGCGAACTTGGCTGGGGGAATACCTTTTGATGTAAACAAGTGGACGTCCCACGGTTCCCAGTATGTTATTTTCCCCATGTTACGCCATGCGGTTTTACGATTTTGGTACCACCAATCGCACATGGTCGTGGAATGACGTAATGCCGGTGATGAATTAAAAATTAACTCTTTTCTACTACAATATTCCTTATTATCTGAATTATTTACTGTTTTTCTCAACGAGGTTCTGGTTGAAAATCACCGGAAATCATGGTTTTAGTAAACTAGCGTCTCGAATCAACAACAAATTGGACTAAACAAAAATACAAAAGAAATATTTGCATAGCAGTTTTGCTACACACAAAAAATCCTTAATGCAGACCCTGATTGGCTGGCGTGTAACTCTCTGTCAAACGGAAGCCAGTTCCTGAATCGTCTGATGTGGTCTCTCCCCCAATCATGATATAACATGTTTAACCCTTTGAACCCGACGAGCCGCAAGACCGGCTCACGCGTATGTGTACCGTATACCCGGTGAGACGGTCTGACGGCTTGAAGGTATGTGTAAGTTCAGCTTTCCGTATTGCCTACTTTTTCAGTCTGTGACCATCAACCCGACGAGATGGTCTGTAGGCTCACGTGTAGATGCCTAAATGGGTTTGCTTACATAAATAAGACTACTGGGCATCTAGAAATTGTCGGGTCAAAGTTCAAAGGCTTGTTGTTTTCAATTGACGAGTGATTTTATCAGCACATTTTGCTAGCTGTTTTTCGTGTCTTTTCATTGAAATATGGTGCGTTTTGGACATGCTGGACGATAGGAATACTGCTGAGGATTTGTTTAGATGATAGCTCTGGAATTTCAGATGATTTTGAGACTGAATCTGATGGTGACGATATGAATATTTGACGACAGAATGGCTGGCATTGATGGAAGTCATAAGCTTTTCATGTATTTGCGGTAATGTACATGTACAAGTGGGTTTTGGGGTCCAAAATGTCACCCTTTTTATTTATTTTTGTCCTGAAAGCACTATTCAAGTAAATTGTTATTGTTTTTATATGATTGCATAATATTACAGATGATTCGGAGCAAGTTTAGTATTGTTTTATCCAGGTTTTATCCATTTCCTGCAAAAATCAATATTTTGTGTGTTACCCCGGAATGGCCAGGGTCAGCGGTACACATTGCCTGGCGCGGTCAGGGTTCAAAGGGTTAAGTCAAAACATTCATTAATTACCCATATTTATGGGTGAATCCATCAAATGGGGTTACAAAACTGCATGGGCGACTCCTATCAAATGGGGTTACCTGCTAGGTAACTCCATCATCAAATGTGGTGACCTGCACAGGCGACTCCATCAAATGGGGTTACAACTGCATGGGTGCCTCCATCAAATGGGGTTACAACTGCATGGGTGACTCCATCAAATGTTTTTTCCTTCAGCCACTTCAGTCACTTTAATACATGTGATCCTGGATACGGTTTGCACCTTGCTCCCAGTTGCTTTATCAAAATAAAGGTCTTGTATACCCTGGCTTTATGATTAATAAAGTAATTACTAAAAAGTATACCATATTGTTCGGCTGAGCACAAGGATTCCGAAAAGGTATAGTTTGCCATACTTCCGATGTTTGGTTAACGAGTTATCGGGTAAAACGTAAAAAGGTCGTTGACCTTTGCATAGGGGGTCAAAATTTAAACTTGCTCCGATTTCGAAAAACAATATCTCATATTGTTCGTATGATCACAAGGATTCCAGAAATGGTGTTTTTCTTTAGAACCAGGAATATATTGTGGGGGTCAAAAGGTCAAGGTATACTGACCTATATGGAACCTGACCTTTTGACCCTTTTATAAGGTACAACAGACACTCTAGGTGGTAAAAGCTATCATTTCTGTAATCCTCGTGATCATACGAACAATATGAGATATTGTTTTTCAAAATCGGGGCAAGTTTACATTTTGACCCCATATGCAAAGGTCAACGACCTTTTTACATTTTACCTGATAACTCGTTAACCAAACATCGGAAGTATGGCAAACTATACTTTTCTGGAATCCTTGTGCTCAGCCGAACAATTCGGTATGCTTTTTAGCTTAATTGAAGCCATTTGAATTTTCGGGCCCCTGTATGGCGGCCATTTTGGAATTTGCGCTATAAAAAAAGTTCCCGTCACTTTTGAGAGGGACATAGGAGCTCATTTTCTTCTAAAATGGTTCTAGGTGACAAATTCAACAAGAAACCAAGGTACCGAGCAAATGGTCACGGAATCCAAGATTATGACCCTACTATAATGTTTTGTTTGTGTTTTGCTCTCGTTATGTTGTATTGTACTGTATGGTATGCACCATGGTCACAATCCCTATATACGCCTATAGAATTTCACATTTTGACCCCTGTACAAGGCACATAAACGACTCCACGTGGTAACAACTACCATTTATGGTACCCTTGTGATCTGACGAACAATTTGAGATATCGTTTGTCAAAATTGGAGCATGTTCAAATTTTGACCCCTACAGCAAAATTAAACAACCTTTTCACGTTTTGCTAAATATCTCAGTAACCACACATCGGAAGTGGGGCAAACTATACATTTTTAGAATCCTTGTGCTCAGACAAACAATTTGGTATGCTTGTCAGCTTAATTGAAGCAATTTGATCCCCCAGTATGGCGACCATATTGGAATTTGCCAATATGGTTGTCCCAGAAGGCTCAAATTTTGGCATCCATCATAAATCATAAGAGTATGGTATGAGCAACATATGAGCCCAATTTGGTGCTTATAGAAGAAACTGAACCAAACCTCCCCTGTGATGCCCTTGGCCCCCCAACTATAACGCAAGAATATGGTTCCGCTCAGGAATGTAGTTACACTGGTCGGTGCCGGTCGATAGCGACCTAAACAACTGGCACTCGCAGCAATTTTCAGGCAAATTAACCAGCACTCAAAAATTGACTAAATGTAGATCAAATACCACAAAATGGCTTAAAATGTGTGAGATTTTAGACGGCATTCAAATGTGGCTAGCTATAACCCTGGTTCCGCTTGCACATATTTGAATGACAGTTTTGTACCAGATGTTAGCTCTAAAAACTGCACCTAAAATTGCACCTTGATTTGAAGGCATTGCACCTTGACCTCAAAAGTAAGGTGCCATTTTGTTACAACCCATTCACTTAATCTTACCTGATATCTCTGTACTAATATGAATATATTGTCCACACCTACAGCCAACACCAAGAATGGTACAACCTCTATGACGATAAGTGTAGCCGGCACACCCAAATATGCCATGATACCAATGGAGCTTGATACAGATAACAGGACAATGATGACACCTGCCAGGCCCAGAGTCACATGAGAATCAATCTGTAAATAATACAAAGAATAGCAAATCAAATGACACTGCTATTTTTGTTTTATTTTTATCATTTTATCATGTGGATATGATAATATAGGTGACCCTGGAGATCTCCCTTTGCCGTAGACAACAAAGCAAAACATTTTGACCCATCAGTTTGTATGCTCTTCTTAACCATACACAAGATTGTTCCTAGTGATAGTGTGAAGCTGTGTAAGCGACTGTTGTTTACGTTAGCAATATTTGCAAAATGTTTCGCCCGATTTTCAAACTGTGAAAACTTGCATTGTGTGTAAATATGATAACAAGAGTATGCGGAGGAATCCCTTGGGCAACTATTCTGTTTGATGGTACCATTTCAAGGAGACACAAAAAGGGTTATAATTTGACTGTTTTGGTGATGTGCAAACCCAAATTTGGTGACTTTTTGTTGTTTGTTGTCAACGGCATGTGACGTCATTTCGGGCCGACCTTTCTGTGGATATTAAAAATGTTTAGGGACAAAAAGATATTGTTTTATGGTAGTGGTTCCCGCTATTCAAGCTTCATTGTTGTTTCACTCATATGTAAACAGTGGCCAGTGGGCTTATACCAACTATTTGGTTGTCTTTTTTGCCATATTTGATTGCGAAATCTTTTAAAGGAAGATTATAATTTTACATGGTTCCCAACTCTTTGTAGTTCAGGGTGTTTTGGGCTCCATGCTGTGTAGGCCTAATCAGTAAATACATACTTAGATGTCTCAATTTATGGGTCTTGATATTCCATGTTCTTGAACAGGATGAAAATACAATTTCAGGTTCTGTGTCATTTAAAGGTGTATGTTCCGTTCACTTTTTTGAGGCTATGATTTATTTTTCACATCAAGATATTTTGATATCAGAAGAATCCCCATATTTTTCTCATTATGTCTGTAAAATCTTAGGGGCCAGAAATATTCCATATTCAAATTATAGGCAAAAATGTGGTGAATTACTGCCAAAGGTGGTTAACCACCAGCCAGTTTGTGTACTACTCAATGGGCAAATATATTGTGACCTTGTGCTTCTAAATTAAGAACCATTGGAGTTATGCAACTCAAACTTTGGAATGTGACAATCTTAAGGATGACCTTCCATGTAAAATCGAAAACATCAAGTTGAAAATCGGCCGGCAATCGGAACATCTACCTTTAATACAGGAAATGATCTTCGATGGTTTTATTGAGTAGAGGTTCACCTGGTTACACGTAGCGTCATAAATAAAGTGGCAGTGCCTATACCGAACTTTAGCTGCACCGTGGCAGTGTATAGCAGCCTATTGACTTAAATTAATACGCCCAGCTTACCAGTAGTCTGTCACAGCTGCGGAATTGTCCAAGTGCTATTGTAACATAACCAAACATGAGTAAGTAGCTGACTGCGATGGTGAAGATGTCGGATGAACTCTCACGATTGATTTCATCTTGGACGGATCTCTGTAAACATATAGAAAAAATAATGGATTAAGGCAATGAAAAAATTCAAAAAATTCGGGATATGTTAGTGAATTTTCAAAATATTTCAAAAAATTGTCAACAATTTCAACAACAAAAATTGAAAAATTGAAAACAAAAACATATATGTTTTCTGTCATTTTACAACTTGATCGGTCTTTGAATGAAAAAGAAATGTCATTTTTGTATGCTTTCAGCTTTTTTTACAACTTTTGTCAGAGACATATGAAGGTTAAAAGTTCCTATACATGTTGTATGTACAATGGTCCTTAAATTAGTTCTACCTTCTCCCTCATAACATTGCTAATATGAATGTCAGCCTCATGACATTTGTCATGATTATAGCTCTGAATCATAGCTACACATTTCTAGTAAATGATAATTGATATCTGTTTTACATTTGATATGATGCAGTCAAAGCCGGAGAGAGATTTTGGATAACAGAAACAGAAAATGACCTTAAAAATAAATATATTCTTTTCAGGGTCTTTTCCGTATTAAGGGGGCTGTCAATTCAAGCGTCATTTTGTATTTTCACTTTTCTTCATTTTTCAATTTCGAAATTCCAAAAGCCTATTTAGAAGGATTTAAATCCCTTATTCTGATCATCTACAAAGTGGAATGGAAAAGTCTGCCCGCAGGGGATCAGCGAAAATCCCATGCGCCGTGTATCCTGTGCTTTCTTTTTACACAAGCGCCAGTGCGCTTAAAATATGCGACGCTGTTGTTTTGAATGCCGCCAGTGCGTGCTGCATGTTCTGAAACTATGACCTAAAATGACCCTCTATAGCCCACTCCTACTATAAGGTAATGAAATAATGTGGTTTCTGATAAGAAAAAAACATGGTTGGTGAATCTAAATCACGTAACACGGTGTCAGATGTGGGATTTGACACTGTGGTCAGGTGGTAGCTCCCGCCATGCCCAGAGTCATGCTTATGTATGAGATTTAAATGATACTAAATTGTGCAGGGAGGTTCATGAGATGTAATAAAATAGTGTGGATTCTTAACAGTAAAAACATTGAATATAGCTTGGGGTAATGACAGGAAGCATTTAATTTCAGATCAAAATATAGGCCTGCATTATATTTACTCATATGTATGGGATATGGGGTAATGACGGTAACATTCAATTTCTGGTCAGAAAATCGGTCTGTAGGGTGAGGGAAATTTCATTACCGTAGTAATTTTGAGCGGTTTAAAATAATTAAATAATATAATATACAGCGTGTATCAAAAAGAACGCAACACTTTTTGTCGAGAGCTGTACGGTCACAGTAAAAGACAAATCACTCTAGAACTTATATATTCTGTTAGGTCTACTTATTGGCTATCACATAGTCAAATTACAACGATATCGATTATTTATTCGCTGAGATATTTAAGGTATAAGTAGAGAAGTGCAAAACACGTTTTACATCGTTCGTTCTAAAAACTTGGATTTTCCTGTCCGATATGGGTTAACACTTTAATAACTATGTAACCTTAATGTCTGGAATGGTTTATCTTAATTTCCTTTGTTTGAGTAAGGTGGTACATAACATCATTGAATAGTGTAATCTGATAATCATTCGACCATTTGAATACGTCAATCACCCTTTTTAACTTCTGAACCACCGATTGCTATGATCGCCACATAATGTCTATGGTACGTTCTTTCATAAATTAAAGTTCATATTACAGCATTTTGAGGGTCGAGCAGCACAATAATGTCCCATTCACAACAGACTAACAATGACTGATTCATATAAGATAATTACTACCTTCAATGGACTATTCCATTTGTTTATCTTTTGAATAATGTGCCATACTGTTTTATTTATGACATTAACGAGAGAAAAAGAGAGAGGATTTACAAACAGACTTTGTAATCTGGATTTTCAAGTTGTGTCATTATCTATTAACTAATTTATTGCCAGATTTAATTGATATTGGTATGATACTGTAATAGCCAGACATTTGATACCTTTAACATGACATTTTCTTCTCAGAATTATGAGTTTGATTCCAATTATTTAAGTACAATGAGTTATTAAAGTGTCTTGCTAATATTCACCTGACAAGAAAATCAGGCATACAGGATAAACGATGTAAAACGTGTTTTGCACTTGTCTACGTGTATCGTTGATATCTCAGCAAATCAATAATCGATATCGCTGTAATTTGACTATGTGATAGCCAATAAGTACACCTAACAGAATATATAAATTTCAGAGTGAATTGTAATTTGCCGTAATCGGAAAGCTCGCGACAAAAAGTGTTGCGTTTTTTTTGATACACCCTGTATAGACTCGGACAAAATGGCGAGAATTAAATTAAGGGAAGTGTCAACCCTATTATTTTGATGATCAACTTTTGCTTCTAAGTTTGAGAATATTGAATAAAAGTACATAAAAGTATACATTTTTAAAAAGAAAATTTGATAAGGAATCCGATGGTGATATCAATGTGATACCAAATAAACTAAATTTTGAGAAATGAACCAAAAAGCAATTTTTTTTACCCCAAATTTTTCAGACAGCATGACTATAAAATAAAAAATGGTAATTTGTTCTAATATACGTTTTTGTAAACAAAACAATTTTGTCTAGGAGGCAATTTTTTCTTTTTCCAAAATAAAGCTTGGTTTTGGAAATATTGCTAAAAACATCGGAAAAGTGTAAAAGTCGTGTTTTTTGCATACATTTCGCTAGAAATGGATGCATATCTCGAGTTTAAAATCCATAATCGAAAAAATAAAAAAATGCCTCCTAGTGCTGAAAGTCCTCTACACAATGGTAGTAAAAGCTTACCTGATAGTTTGATATATTTTTAGTTATGTTGTCTGAAAATTCGTAAAATTCCTTCAAATTTGAACTTCTAGAAAACATCGATTTAGTAAAAATATTGACATTTTCCACCATTTAAAGCTAAATGTTCACGGAATACACGGGCGTGTGACCTAAAAAGCGAGTATACTATTATGAACAATCATAATAAACTATCAGATTCAATTTATATTGTCACAATGTGAAGAAATTGGAAGAAAACTGAAATTTAAATGATCGTAAGATTGGCCTTTGTTTACATTTTAAGACATTGTTTTGCGCTCTTTTGTTTTTCGCGTCTACGTAAGCGGCGCGTCTAGTATTACGCGCGGGGAGTTTCAGCGCGCGACGCAATGATCGAACAGCTGTCGCAGCATTTGAAAAGCGCGGAACTCCGCTTAAATTCCCGCCAAATAACCATGCGCCTTTTCCTGACTCAAACTTACCAAAACAACAATTTAAAATCACCCAAAAGAACGGGAAATAATCGCTTACGATTAGTTACTTATGATGGTAATGATAGAATACATATAAAAGTATTAATTAATAGAGAAATATGAAATTCAATTTTTGAAACAAGTGCCGGGTTGACACTGCCCTTAACAAAGACCTTAAAAATACACAGCCTCGAACCCGGTCCCTCTCGCTATCGCGGCGATTGGTTACTCCACTAGGTTACAGGGACTGTGCTTACATGGATACCAGACGAACGAGCTATTATGTATACAAAGTCTTTATTGAAAGCCTCTAGCAGCCGAAATACATGAGTAAATAATAACAATTGATGATGGCCTATAAGCATGATTCTAGCAGAATCTATGACGAGCGAAACTTAATTAAATAAACGCGAGGATCAAGCAAATGATACCAGCCGAGTAATTGAAATGAATAAATAATATATAGACTCGGACAAACTGGCGAGAATTAAATTAACAAAGACCTTAAAAATACACAGCCTCGAACCCGGTCCCTCTCGCTATCGTGGCGATTGGTTACTCCACTAGGCTACAGGGACTGTGTTTACATGGATACCAGACGAACGAGCCATTATGTATACAAAGTCTTTATTGAAAGCCTCTAGCAGCCGAAATACATGAGTAAATAATAACAATTGATGATGGCCTATAAGCATGATTCTAGCAGAATCTATGACGAGCGAAAAGAAAAAGAAGATTTTCTTGCAGATTTACATTTCCGATCATAAATCATACATACATTCCAAGTTACAGAGCGATACGATTCCTAATTACCTCAAAATCATGGTTTTAGAGTGAATTTAGAGTGAAAAATATAAACTGTCGGGATTCCGACAGTTTATTTTCACTCAAAAACCATGATTTTGAAGTAATTAAGAATCGTATCGCCCTGTAACTTGGAATGTATGCATGATTTATGATCAGAAATATAAATCTGCAAGAAAATCTGCTTTCAATTTTTTTTTCGATGTTGAGGGCGTTCCCTGGAAAGATCACATAATATACCTTTAATCTTTATCAAATTATGATTAGGCCAAATTAAATTAATTGTTTGTCTCAAAGCTCCCGCGCGCGTTAGTTTATTGATGCGCATTAGAAAAACAAAAATCTGAAAAAAACCCCTTTTTTTTCTCTTTCTTTTTTTTTTCAAAAAAAAAAAAAAAATCTGAAAATTTCAGATTTTTCAGATTTTCATTGATCACATCTTAAAGGTAGATGACCCGATCACATTCCGATTTTCAACTTGAAGTTTTCTATTCTACATGAAAGGTCATCCTTAAAAAAGTCGTGTTCCAAAGTTTGAGTTGCATAGCTCTAATGGTTCTTATTTTACACGCACAAGATGCTGTGAACTGTACCCATTGAGTAGTACACAAACTATATCGGTGGTATACCACCATTCGCGGTAATTCGACGTTATTTCATCGATTTCTCCGTAATTATACCGATTTAGGCCGTCAAATTTCAGTATGATGATGAGAAAAATACGAGCTTTCATATGATATGAAAATCTCCGTATGTTTGAAATAATTCTGTGTTACGAAAAAGTGATCGGGTCATCTACCTTTAAATACAAAAGTTCACTTTTACAAGGATTTCAATATTTTTTATTAAAAAAATAAAATAAAATAAAACTTGAAAAAAACCCGCATTCCTCATTAGTTTTACAACAGGAGAGGAGCTTTGAGACAAACAATTAATTTAATTTGGCCTTATGTAATTCATATTTTAAACATGTTACCACAAATGACCTGATACTCTGTATAATCAAGTGTATTTTCCTCCTTTGCTTGGCCATGTTTAACGTATGTTTAAAGTTTCGCCCCCCCCCCCCCCCCCCCCGACAGAAAGTTGAAATGTACAAATTAAAAATAGAATCATCACGACACAAATCATCTCAACGTGGTTCTCTTCACGTAGACATCACGTTCAAAACAACTCAACTTTTCAGAGGGAGTAATTTTCAGAGGGAGTGAACTTGTTGTTGTCAAATACATTAACCGCGTCCTGTGAACTTCGACGTTCTACCCATACGCATGTTTGGAACTGCAATTTGGAAGCGACTTCATTTTATTTATTTATTTCGAAACAGCGGCATCTATGTACGTCACCTACACAAAAGTTCGTGGAATTTCGCTGATCCCCGTTTTCTTTTTGCAGTTAGAAAATGATCGCAAGTGTTTTCAATGGGTTTCTAAATCATAGCGGTGCCCGTTAAAGGCTCCATATAGCATTAACAGTGGTAGCATAGGCCGTTTAGATTACATTAACTTTGCCGGATCGGAGAGATCGATCATTATTTAATTCATTTTCATTGTAGTTTCAAGCTTTTTAGAGTGATTGTTTGCCATTTTTAAAGGTTTATTGAAATTATTGCTTAGTTTGAGACCTTTGACTTGGATTTGTTGATATTGAGAAAATGACTTGTGATATATTTGCATCGCATTTTTTTGCAATATAATTGGGAAATTGAGTAGCAATTGTTCAAAACTGTGTCGCATTTTGCGATGCGATACCGGATATATTGCACCTTGCCTACTGTGTTGGTCTTTCGAAAACCAGGCTGGCATACGCAGGCTACCCCCAGCACACCTACTGTGTTGGTCTTTTGAAAACCAGGCTGGCATACGCAGGCTACCCCCAGCACACCTACTGTGTTGGTCTTTTGAAAACCAGGCTGGCATACGCAGGCTATCCCTAGTCCGTCGAGAAGTCCCACTCGCCCAGGGAGGTATAGAGCGCCACCAACGAGAACCGACATGCCCGAGCCGATGCCGAGGGTCCTTCGGCATACGTCAAAACCTGCTTTGGAAAGTCAACGCAAGTTTGACATTACAGTTAGCCAATCAGCGTTGACTTTGCGTTCACCCTTTAGATTGCATTAAAAGCTATTGAAGCTGCTATGACCCGTTACCACGCGCCGCAACGCGCGAGTATGTGTACGCGGTACGCTTGTATTTTTAATTTGAGAGGGCAAGGCGTACATTTTAGTAGTTAACTATTAAAATAATGGTTGGACACTCACAGAATAAGTGAAGTATGGTTTCTTCTGTTTCGTTATCAAATGTGCAAACATGCGAGTCTTTCCGCCCTATGATTTTTCCAAAACAGGCGAAATTGGAACCATCTTAATTTTATATCAACGGTCCATTGGAATGGTATATAAGAAAAATAACCGATCATTTTTTAAAACTATAATATGTCTAACTTGCTTTCCCATTTTCTATAAATTTTTGTTTGACCTTTTTAGACAAGATTAGAGAATCATAATTATAACCTTCTTTGAACATTTGATGTCGAGTGTTATAATTTTAAAGTAAATTACAGCTCTATAAATTTTCGTTTTACCTTTTTAGACGAGGTTAGAGAATCATAATAACCTTCTTTCATTTATAACACTCGACATCAAACATGTCAAATATTCAAAGAACTTCTTTGAACATTTGATGTCGAGTGTTATTAAGTTATACGACTTGAACATGTTGAAAACAAGTTGAGCGTGTTTGTTATTGTTCTTTAGGCAGTGATTGCACGGTATTTTAAGGCCATATTAAACAATTGGTTCTAATGTTATATTCGTCTAAAGAGAGAAAAGTACCATTCTAATCCACTCTAATCCCTCCGCATTAAAAAGTCTTGGGATCCATGTAGCTTTCAGGGCATAGATGTAAGATTGAATGTCCACCATCCGTATAAGCCACCGTTTTCATAATTCTGAATCATTTGATTTCTCGTTACCCCGGCCCGTGTTCAAGGGGGGGGGGGGGGGGGGGGGGTGCTGACCCCCACCCCTCACCCAGGGTCCCCAGAGGGAAAAAATAAGAGGGATGGGGAGGAGATAGGGAGGGATGGGTGGGGGAGGGGAGGGGAGAGAGGAGCAGCTCTATGCGCCGATACGAGCAACAATTGGAATTTTTTGAAAAAAGTTAAAAGTGATAAAGGGAGCTTTTGAGCTTTTATTAGTGTCTCTCACTTTATCTATACGTCTCCAACCGTGTCAGTGTTTTATAACAAATGTAAATATTGATAGCAAGGAGAGTTTTAGGTCATTCAGACAAGAGTTAAAACCCAACAGTTCGGCCCCCGGAATCCCCGCCAACGACATTCCCCCACTACCTGTGGCGCCACCAGGGGACCCCAGCAGGCCATGCCCACCCCCCCCCCCTCATATTTAAAAAAGAGTAAAAAAATAAGAAGGAAGACAATTAAGGAGGAAGAGGAGAATGAGGAGGAAGGGTAACTAGCATAGACAGAGCAAGCGGGGCGGGCGGGGGCCCCCCCCCCCCCAAAAAAAAAATGAAAATGAAAATGGGCGCTTTGTTCAATGTTTAATTATTTAAGCTTAACAACGTAGTTTCAGGAACGTTGTCTGGACCATTTTTAAGAAAAAAACAAGACGTTTTTGCACGCTTCGCGTGAATTAGTTTCATTGTTTTATTATTCAAGCTTAACAATATTGTTTTTTAGGAACGTTGTCTGGACCATTTTAATTTTTAAAAAACTAGAAGTTTTTGCACCCTTCGCGCGTTCAATGTTTATTATTCAAGCTTAAGGAACATTGTCTGGACCCTTTTAATGAAAACAAGGCGGTTCTCGAACGGCGCGTCTCGCCTGTTCATCAAAAGTGACTTGAAAGAAATGATGATGAAACATATGATACAATGTAGCACTGTCACAGAGGTATGCATTGTAGTTAATGCAAGGGATGTAATACCTTGAAAAATTTAATCAACAAAAAGAACACACCAACCCTACACCAAATCACATCAAGATAGGCCTTACAGATCTTATTTGACCCCAGATGACCTTAAAAAATTAATCAGCAAAAAAAATACACCATCCCTCTTCCGTCCACCAAATCCCATCAAGATAGGCCGAAAAATTAATCAACCAAAAGAACACACCACCCCCCTTCCCTCCACCAAATCCCATCAAGATAGGCCTTACTGATCTATTTGACCCCCGATGACCCCGAAAAATTAATCAACAAAAATAACACACCATCCCTCTTCCGTCCACCAAATCCCATCAAGATAGGCCTTACTGATCTATTTGACCCCATATTTGACCCCGAAAAATTAATCAACAAAAAGAACACACCACCCCCCTTCCCTCCACCAAATCCCATAAAGATAGGCCTTACTGATCTATTTGACCCCATATTTGACCCCTGATGACCCCGAAAAATTAATCAACAAAAAGAACACACCATCCCCCTTCCCTCCACCAAATCCAATCAAGATAGGCCTTATGGATCTTATTTGACCCCCGATGACCTTGAATGACCTCTGATGACCTTGAAAATTTATTCAGCAAAAAGAACACACCACTCCCCTTCCCTCCACCAAATCTCATCAATATAGGCCTTACTGATCTATTTGACCCCATATTTGACCTCGATGACCTCTGGTGACCTTGAAAATTTAATCAGCAAAAAGAACACACCACCCCCCTTCCCTCCACCAAATCCCATCAAGATAGGCCTTACTGATCTATTTGACCCCATATTTGACCCCTGATGACCTTGAATGACCTCCGATGACCTTGAAAATTTAATCAGCAAAAAGAACACACCACCCCCTTCCCTCCACCAAATCCCATCAAGATCGGCCTTACGGATCTTATTTGACCCCATATTTGACCCCGATGACCTTGAATGACCTCCGATGACCTTGAAAATCTAATCAGCAAAAGAACACCCCACCCCCTTCCCTGACATCAAGTCCCATCAAGATAGGCCTTACGGATCTCTAGATATCGCGTCACAACGCGTCTCAAAAGTTTTAAGCATATTTGACCCCGATGACCTTGTATGACCCCCGATGACCTTGAAAAATCAATCCGCAACAGAACGCACCACCCCCTTTCCCTCCACCAAGTCCCATCACGATAGGCCTTACGGATCTCCAGATATCGCGTCACAAAGGTATTTCTTAGCACACGGCTGACGGCTGACGGCACACGGCGGACGGCTGACGGCGGACGCCGGACAGAAATAGTGATAACATAGTCTCTTTCTGATTACATCAGGCGAGACAAAAACTAGACGTTTTTGCACACTTCGCGCGAATTAGTTTCAGTGTTTAATTATTCAAGCAAAAAATGGCTATACACTAGTTTTCTAACTAAAAATGGTCCAGACAACGTTCCTGAAACCATGTTGTTTATAAGCTTGAATGATTATTATTCAAGCTTAGTAACAACATGTTTCAGGAACGTTTTCTGGACCATTTTAGTTAGAAAACTAGACAATTTTGCGCGCTTCGAGAGAATTAGTTTCATTGTTTTATTATTCAAGCTTAAACGAGATAGCTTCAGGAAAGTTTTTCTGGACCTTTTTTGTGTTAAAATGGCCAATCTGTGCGAGCTTAGTTTCAAGGTTTAATTATTCATGCTTGTATAAAATTGCCAATTTGTGCTCGCTTCGCGCGAATTATGTTCAATGTTTAATTTGTTCAATGTTTAATTATTCAAGTTTAACAAGATGGTTTCAGGAACGTTTTTAGGGTTTTTGTAAATAGCTAATTTTCAGGAATGATTTTTCAGGAATGTCACATGTCAAATAGATATGAAACATGGGGTCACTCAAGCGTGACAAACTTCTTTTACTTTATGATGAAAAAAAATTACATTTTGTCAAAAGGGTAAAACTGCCATGTCTTGTGCACAAAAGTGTATTTTCAGTTTGATAAGTCCATGCGCAATGTTACAATGTATTCATGATGAGCTAAAATAAAAATACTAATGGAAGGTTTATATGTCAAGGATGAAGAAAAAACAACTGATATAATTCATTGATTTTCATACGAAAAATGAATGAACTTTGGGCATCGATGGGTAGTAATCATTTTGGGACAGCCTGTGCGTATGTATATTAAGTACAGGGTGTCCCAAAAGTTTCGAAACCATTTAAAGATTTGTAACTCGCAATACCATAACATTGTTTGATTTGCTGAACGCCCTGTTATAAAGTCACCGTTTGTAAAATCCTTGACATTATTCAGCTCATTATACAATGCTTACAGTTGGGGGAACTTTCGTCTGTATTTTAGCAACACAGACAGCTGTTATTGTATGTTTGGTACCAAAATAAATCTACAAGTCTTCTCTATCCAAAGACACTTCTCTAGGAGCGCATTTTTTTGTTTGTTCATAAAACTGTTTAGTTTTTAAAATGTTGACCAAAAAGTGTCAACAAATTGATTTTTTAAACCTCAAAAATTCAAATAAAATTGCCCTCCTAGAGAAGTGTCTTTAGATGCTTTTAGTGTAATTTCGGCATTTTTTACCAAAAACTGATTTTGTTACGGTGTCCGGAAAAAAAAAGGTTCAATATTGTACCAAATTTTTAGTGACAATTGATGGATTCTCTGACTCATTTCCTTTCCAATAATGTATACTTTTATAAACATCACATTAATAGTTCAAAAGTTTCAGCGCTTGATAAACTTCATGTCGAAAGGGTTAACACCCATATCCACCTCTTCTGAGCGAGGATTGTCTTCTTGTTAAAGTTAAAATAGCCAGCTTTGCGCGAATTTGTTTCTATTCAAGTAAAGCTTTAACAAACATGGCTTCAGGAACATTTTTCTGGACCATTTTAGTGTTAAAATAACCAATTGTTGCGTGCTTTGAGCGAATTAGTTTTGGTCTTATTATTCAAACTTAAAAAGATGGCTTCAGGAACGTTTTTTTAGACCTTTTTATATTTACAATATTTTTCGCTCAATATGGCTTCAGAAACGTTTTTCTGGACCATTTTAAAGTGTTACACAATAACCAATTTTTGCGCGCTACGCGTGAATTAGTTTCAAAGTTTTATTATTCAAGCGTTACAAGATGGCTTTAGAAACTTTTTTCTAGACTCTATACCTCACTGGGCGAGGGGACTTCTCGACGGACTAGCTATCCCCAGCACACCTACTGTGTTGGTCTTTTGAAAACCAGGCTGGCATACGCAGGCTACCCCCAGCACACCTACTGGGTTGGTCTTTTGAAAACCAGGCTGGCATACGTAGGCTGCCCCCAGCACACCTACTGGGTTGGTCTTTTGAAAACCAGGCTGGCATACGCAGGCTACCTCGAATACACCTACTGGGTTGGTCTTTTGAAAACTAGGCTGGCATACGCAGGCTACCTCGAATACACCTACTGGGTTGGTCTTTTAAAAACTAGGCTGGCATACGCAGGCTACCCCAAGCATACCCACCACACCTACTGGGTTGGTCTTCGTAATGCAGTGGGAAATCCAATGAGCACAATTGATCAGATAACAAAGTGGGTTCAGGGACAGCTAAATATTGACATTGTTTAAATCAGCCCATTTAACTGATGATAAGCTATGCAAACTGAATTTTATCTTTTTGCTCTCTTATCAAAAAACGAATCACATGTTGATACAACCTACATGTTTACAATTATTTGGCATAATTTGGCACTTTTTTCCCATTTGACCTTCAACATTTTTTATATTCAACCTCAACAAATGCCTCTAAATATTCATATCTAACCGATACCGTAAAAATTGGAAAAGTATTTTGAATACAAGCTTACTTTGATCGGTTATTCAGATGGCTAGGCCTGTATTATGTAATACAATCAATTAGAAACACCATCAATAACAATGGCCATTGTTAGTTATGGCGTAACATGGGTTCACAAATCAAGGCCACATATTGTGTAATGGACCAAAAAAAATAGATAATCTTATTAGCGCAAGATTTAGTTCTCTAAGTGTCATGTTCGAAACTTATCTGAAGTGCACTAAAATGTGTAACCAAATATTTTGTTTAGTGAAAGAAAAACATATGGTTATGACCTTCTGGAATAGTAACTGAATCCATAGTGATGGTCATGCTCCATTATAAAGTGAATGCCCTAACATTAGAGCAAATTGTCTTACCTCAGCTTGGAATGCAATGGTAAGGTTAGGATTGCTGTAATTCTTGATAAAATCCAGATATGCTGCTTCCCAAACTTGCGCCCTCTCTAGGTCCACGGCATGATCGGTGTCGTCCGTTTTGTAGTTGTTGACGGGGAAGGTGATGATGAGGCTGGTAGCATTGTTATAATTCTCTCCTGGAATTGTTGGTAATGTTTATAAATAGTGCTCTTTTATTATTACGCTTTCACATTTAATGTAGGCCCAACACTGATAATAGAAATGGGGAAATTGGAAATCTATATGATATAAAATACAGGGCTGTGATTTTCGGGAAATTGTGCTCCCGGGACTCTATTTCATTTTTCGGGCGGGACCCGGGATTCATGAAGTTCTCCAAACATACTCTGGGCTGATTGTTTGGGCGCCATCTTATGATAATTGTTTCCGACGTATTCCAACTTAAATTCAAGATGGCGGAGAAAATCACACGGGGCGTGTGGGGGCCCTTTTTTCCCTCGCTCTTTGGCCGCGACAAATTTACTTTGGAAAAGGTACCTTGGGGTTAGGGTTATTAGTTGGCGAAGTGGACACTGTCATGCCTCCCTCGAATACATGATGAACTGAGGCGATGGCCGTATGGAAACATCTCACTGATCTGGGGTTAGCCATGTTCTGTTTGAATTGTTCGGTTAAAAAACCAGCTACGGCCCCAACAGCGGCCTTATGCGGACTAAACTGATTACTACTACACCACTGGAAATACTTGATGAGGCGGGAATTATAAGTCGCCCTGGTTGAAGGTCTCCTTACTTTTGCAGCTAGGTGGCAGCCTCTTTTGAAAGAAATGATCGTAAGTGTAAGAAAATGTCCAGATTTGACTAAATAAACCCATTTCAAGTGAATCTCCACTATAAATTTGAATTAAATAGGAGTGATTTAGCTGACATTTTTTTAAAATCTTTTAGTAAGCTTATTAATATTATTATTTTGGCGATCTTTTATTTTCACGTTTCAGGAAGGTGATTTTTGGTACTGGAACTACACATTTTCGGGCAGGACTCAATTTTTGGGACTCGCTCCAGCCCTTATTTGAATGTGATGAATATTATAAAGATTTTGGATCGGAAGTGAAATGTTATGCTAGATCGCATAAATATTTGTGGAATAGTTTGCCTCTACAATGTAATGCAGTGCACATTAAGCTATTTACACATTTATATCACCCACTGGAATACAGAGAAAAACACACATGCACTTAACTGTAATTTTTCTAAACTAAAGAAAAAAATCTTTAGAATTTATATTTAAAATTTCCTACCGCAAGAACATGGTTTAAAAGTGGGACGTTTGTACTTGTTTTGGTATGTATGGAAAGAGGAGACCTCTAGCTATATCATGGTACCAAAATAAGCATACTCTGCATCTCTTTTTTGGATTTTTAGGGGGAGGGAGGGTGGTTCAGCACTTTTTTAAATAGCCAACGCGTGCAACGTAGTTAATGAGCGTGTGTGGGCAGGGACATTCATGACCCATAAATACGATCGGCCAATCAGATTACACAAACCGCGACATGTTGAACTGCTCAAGATATCACGCTGTTGTGATGCTGTTCTACAACACACTTCCGTGTTTACGCTGTATGCAGTTGTCACACAAAAAAGTGCTGAACTTCTCTTACTCCCCTCCCCATCTCTAAATCCTTAGTAAATAGTGTTACAAAAACGTCTTAATATGGTGAAGGTTAAGACTGTAGACTAGACTGCCAACTCTATCGGGGTTTTTTGGATTATTTAATTCAGTTGTACCTAGGAATGTGATATTTACAATTATACAATGGGTATACACGATTATGTGTTAAACCAATGTAAATTTGCCAATTTAGGCATTTGTGTCCATCGTCATCTGATTGAGCGTGCCTTTTATTGCATGTCCACTTACCATCATAATCTCCTAAAGTAGTCCATGGGAACACAGGACCACCATATGTAGCAAGACATGGCATATGCAGGGCAGTAGTATCATCTATTGCAGAAGGGGCGCTATGAAAGTAAATGAAAACAATCAAAATTTATGATCAGGGTTGGAAAATACCAAAATCCCACATAGAGCTTTTCATCTCTTTTACTAACAATAAAGTCGTTGAGACAGACCAGGTGTCTCCAGAAACAAAAATGGATCTTTTTAATTTCGTGTTACAAAGTTCATTTTTAGCTTTAAAATGACAACTCACTGATTGAAATCAAAGAAGATTTCTTAAGCGATACCAGCATGCTTTACTTTCATCACATGACCACTAATTTCTGTCACTAGTGTCTCTGATTCCCATTGACATTACATAGTAATGAAAGGCTTAAATAATGGTGTTAAATTTAGGGTCTTTAAGAAAATCCTGCTACAAGTAGTAAGCCCTACAATTGATGTGATTTCAAATCAGTTCTCTCTTGTTTTTCTTAAAGACCCTTCATTTTTTGAATAACGCACCACCCCCTTCCCTCCACCAAATCCCATCAAGATAGGCCTTACTGATCTATTTGACCCCCGATGACCCCGAAAAATTAATCAACAAAAAGTACACACCATCCCTCTTCCGTCCACCAAATCCCATCAAGATAGGCCTTACGGATCTTACTTGACCCCAGATGACCTTGAATGACCTCCAATGACCTTGACAATTTAATCAGCAAAAAGAATACACCACCCCTTTCCCTCCACCAAATCCAATCAAGATAGGCCTTATGGATCTTATTTGACCCCCGATGACCTTGAATGACCTCTGATGACCTTGAAAATATATTCAGCAAAAAGAACACACCACTCCCCTTCCCTCCACCAAATCTCATCATTATAGGCCTTACTGATCTATTTGACCCCATATTTGACCCCGATGACCTCTGGTGACCTTGAAAATTTAATCAGCAAAAAGAACACACCACCCCCTTCCCTCCACCAAATCCCATCAAAATAGGCCTTACTGATCTATTTGACCCCATATTTGACCCCCGATGACCTTGAATGACCTCCGATGACCTTTAATATTTAATCAGCAAAAAGAACACACCACCCCCTTCCCTCCTCCAAATCCCATCAAGATCGGCCTTACGGATCTTATTTGACCCCATATTTTACCCCGATGAGCTTGAATGACCTCCAATGACCTTGAAAATCTACTCAGCAAAAGAACACCCCACCCCCTGACATTAAGTCCCATCAAGATAGGCCTTACGGATCTCTAGATATCGCGTCACAACGCGTCTCAAAAGTTTTAAGCATATTTGACCCCGATGACCTTGTATGACCCCCGATGACCTTGAAAAATCAATCAGCAACAGAACGCACCACCCCCCCCCCCCCTTCCCTCCACCAAGTCCCATCACGATAGGCCTTACGGATCTCCAGATATCGCGTCACAAAGGTATTTCTTAGCACACGGCGGACGCCATACGGCGGACAGAAATAGTGATAACATAGTCTCTTTCTGATTACATCAGGCGAGACAAAAACTGCAATAGTGGAAAGAAGCCATCTTGTTTTAAAAACCAAGTTGAAGTTTGAATTTTTTTAACGTTATACATAAAACCTTATTTGTTACTACATTTGTGTGAAAAAATGAAGTCAATATCATTTTCCATTTGCCTTTGGTGAACCTTTTGACCAGTACACCCATTTCACACGTTTGTCCACGAGATACCCAAAATATGCATCAGATCGCAAAATGTGTCTCTCATTCAAATTTGGAAACTTGAATTAATTTGTGATGTTATTGGAATTTGATGCATCCTTTCTTGTTTACATGTGAGTTAATCAAAACATAATCAATTATAATCATACCCATGCTATAAAAGCGTATAATGTTCTAAATTTTAATAAAAAACTGACATTTTCCATTTTTTTGTTGGCGGGATATTCAATTATGAAAATGCAATGTGTGCCATTTCAAATGAAAATCACTGTGCTCGTGGACAAACAGGTAAATTTGGTTGTGCAGCAAAGAGGGTCACCAAAGTCAAACGAAAAATGCGATCAACTTCATTTTTTCCCACAAAGTTAGGATTAAATACATCATTCTTGCAACGTTTAAAAAGTGTTGAAATTCATTTTGGTTTCGAAAACAAAATGGCTTCTTTCCACTATTGCAACCTTTTTGACTCGCCCTGTATTATGAAGGTGGAAGTCAGAAGACCTCTAGCTGTTAATTACTTTAACCATGCTTTAACACATGTTTTGCACTGTTTGTTTTGGGAAAATTCCTGTTGACAATGTAATGGTGCTAGCTGAACATGCTGGACTACACATGAAATCTTCTTTGGATTGAAATCGCAGATGGAACACACAGATCGTATGCAATACAGCTAGAGAGAGGGTATTCCTTTCATTTTCCTTATTTTATCTATCTTCTTTGGTACTTTTCTGAAAATAAGGTTTACTGACATCTGGTCTGGTTGATGTGATAGGTCAATTTTTTATATTAATATATTTGAATCATTTGGACATTTTAATAAGCTGTGATCACTGGAATATGATCCGACATCACTGCACAGAGATAAAATAAACAATAACATCAAACAATATGCAATATGTATGTTAGTGCATTAGGCGACAAAAAAACCCACCTGTTCCATGGGCCAGACCAACCTATTTTATTTGTATTTCATTATTTTATTTTATTAGCACATTTTTGGGGGAAAATTGAAAATATTTTGCAATTTTTATATATAATATAATTGTTTGGAAATTTTAGAAAAAAACAAACAAAAACAATGCATGACTTACCCTACCTGAGAGGTCTGTTTGCCCTGTAGAACAAGGTGGGGTTTTTCGTCGCCTTAAGCCATAACAAACATTCATCTCTCATACAGGGTGATTAAAAAAAAGTGTACTCAAAGTAAAATATTTATTTCTTACCAAAATATGAAGGCAACCAATGCTTGAATCAATAGCTGCATTAATTTACTATTATCAACAAAAACAATCACAACATTTCATGGTACTAGACCTAAACACACCATGCTACAGGATTTTTTCTTTATTTTTAGGTATTTTTAGGACAACATTTTTTTCTCAACAAATTGCAACTGCCTCCCCTACATGGTATATTCAGCAACTTTCACCCTATTATACCAATACTGACTCCGAGACAGGCTCAATACCCCAGCCCCAGATGGTAGATTTCTTTTCAATAGGTTCTGGGGTTTCAATTTAAAATATGTGTCTGACTGCTGTACATTTAAATGGGCCATGAATCTGTGATATAATCTGTTTTGATATTTTCAGATCATATTTTTTCAATTTAGCCCCTACAAATTAATTTGTCTTCAAATTTCAGTTTACTGTCCTGTAATAGTGTATAACAATATGATACTGTGAAACGGTAGGTATGATTTTTTGTTTCCAGTACAAAACAATATACACCAGTGTTGTAGTCGAGTCCACCCTACCAGAGTCCGAGACCAAGTCCTTACTGTCCGAGTCCTTCATGTCCGAGTCCGAGTCACAAGTCCTTATATAAAAGTCCTGATCACATACAACGCTGTACGGTGCGACTAATTCACTCGCAATGGCGAGCATTGTTTTTCTGATGCGACCACTTTTTCAAACCTAAGCGCGAGTGGCGATAAAATGCTTTCAGTTCGCCAGCACCAAATACTTTGCCAAGCTAAAAGCCTTGTAAAGTAATCTGCGATAAATCGGTATCCGTTTCAAAAAACACAGTTCCAAATACGTGCTTGTGGGTTCAGTCTGTTTAGTAAGATCTTCAGCATGACTTTGCTTGGGTGACAGATGAGGCTGATCATGCGGTAATTAGAGCACTGCTGAAGATTGCCTTTCTTGGGAAGTGTGATGACCATTGACTGTGTCCAAGGTGCAGGCCACTCTCCTGTCTGACAGATCTTGTTGCAGATAGTTAGAAGGGTGTCGACCATGGTATCTCCTCCTGCTTGGACAAGCTCTGCTGGGATGTTGTCAACTCCTGCGGACTTCCCCTTCTTCAGTGAGTTTACAGCTGATATCACCTCCGCCCGAAGAATGGGATAGTATTCGGTGTCATTTGCTGGAGGAACGTTCAGGACCTCTGGGTCACCTGAGGCTGTATGGTTATACAGGTCTGAACAGTACTGAGTCCACCTTTTCAGGATGTCCTTCTCTTCAGTAAGGCATTTTCCACCCTTGTCTTGTATGGTGGTGGTTCGTCCTTGCTTTGTGGAAGTCAGGTCTTTTTACAAGCTTGTAGGCTTTCTTGCTGTTGTTCTGCTGAACAGTATAAAATATACTGACACAAAAACACCTAAAGACCATTTACATCGTACAAACAGCCTTCGATTGCACCCGATTATTATCACTTTAATTATTTATAGGTTCCCTCGAATTGTGTTTTAATGTTTGTATGGTTATCAATATAAGGTAAGATTATCTCCCAGATCATCTCTATTGAAATGTTGTGTGGAGCTGATCTATGTCTGTTTCGCACACACCTGTATGACTAGCATGTTTGAAAAGCCCGGTAAACAGATTGGGTATTGATAGTCTACTAGCTAACAGGATATATAAAATTAGTTTGATAAAAAAAAGCAACCGTGACAGTTACAATACTTCTAATATTTGAAACATATTAATTTAATGCGATGTAACACTATTTGTGAAGTTTTATAGACACTTATTACACCCAGTATTTTATTACACGTAAACTCGAACCCATGATGAGCGCGATGGACAATAGCACATTCCTAGCAATTTGATGCATCTGGGAACGAGAGTGGCGTATTATTTATGGATGTTGAGAAGTTATCTAGTTATCTAATTACAGGGCGAAAAGCTAATCTGCTTTTTATGTTGAGCGACCTTGGTCCGAAACACAAATAGCTTCAAACAAAATACCCACTTATCCATCCGCGTCATGATCATCTTCAATCGCATATTTTAACTTCAATGTAATTTATGGTGATTTATGACATTATTTCTTAACTGTTGAAGATTGGATGACTAAAGTATTTAATTACTGCAAACAAAATAAGCCAATATTAACTGGACTCGGACAGGACTCGGGCACAATTCCTGAGTCCCTAGTGCCCGAGTCCGAATCCTTCACCTCCGAGTCAGAGTTCTTCAAAATGGGACTCAAGACCGGTCTCGAGTACTACATCAATATACACCATTTATATCATATTTTGGTAGCACATGATAAATATATACACAAAGAGACAACTTTAATTAAGGGGGTGTGAACTCTCAGGCATAGCCTTTGTAAAACTGTTGTAACTCCTTCATTATTCATTTTATCTATATTAAAGTATACATTTTCTTGAAAAAAAGGGGTTCAATGAATCCAACCCATGAACATGAAATGAAATTGACCATTTTGGAGAAAATTATAAAAAACACAGTTTTTGACCCATTTTAGGTCTTGTCAAGATAACTAAAAATATATTTTGTCATTTTAGATTTATTATAATTTTAATAAAATTCTCTAGGAGGATTTTGTTGTTTTGATTATCTGATTTATTTTTCGAATTATTGCCCAAAAAGTGCCAAAAAAAACCCAACAACTCCAAAATCACATTTTGCCCCTTTTTGGTCAATAATTCAAAAAATAAAATCAGATATATTCAACAACAAAAATGTATTAACATGAATTTGGTGCAATTTCAGCATTTTTTACCAAAAACTTAATTTGCTACGAATGTAGCAAATTTTGAGCAAAAAAAGTGATTTTGTTTTGTTTTTGTCAAGCGGTTATACCTAATCGAGCGGTTATACCTAATCATACAATAGGGAGAGAAAACGAAAAACAAACATGTATTTATCTTTGGGGTAATTGCCCGTGTCCGTTGTCCAAAATCACTCTCTGGCTTTGATTGCATCATGACAAAAGTGAAATAGATATCAATTAGCATAAACTATAAATATTAAGCTATGATTCAGAGCTATAATCATGACAAATGTTATGAAGCTGACATTCATATTAGCGATGTTATGAGTGAGGAGGTAGAACTTATTGAATGACCCTCGTACATACTGTGAGAAATGTGACTCATTTCAAAAAGTTAAATATTTTATATGTAATTCTTTCGTTTCCCCCTATATGATTTTTGGCTACCCTGAATATCAGGTTAAAATTCCATTGCAATCCTTATTAATATAGTACATTTTGAGAAATGTATGGTTATAGTATACATACTTAGTTTAGATGAACTATGCTTGCGATTTTGGCTTGCGATGATACAATTGGAAGATGTTCCTAAATAGGTGATTTTCACCATAAAAATTGCTAAATGGCACAGCAGCAATTGGGTCCCAACTTTTAAAAATGTGACATGTATTTTAGGTGACTATAACATGCACAGTACAAAAATGTATTACCTAATAATTAACTTGCTGAAATGTATAACTAAGTAATGTATAACTAACAATTTCAATAGGCACTAAAATAACCACTTTGTCAGGGATAAATTTTGATTTCAACAATGTTTTCTTGTAGGCCATAAATTCCCTTAACCCTAACCCTCCTGGACACTACAAAACACGACAGTTCTACAATCTTGTAGAAGATTGTAGAACTGTTGGCGGCCCCATCAATCTCGTGCCACGCTCAGCGCATGGTTCAACTGGTTAAAAAAACTTAAGTTTTGGAACCTCCCCCATGTAGCTCAGTCGTCAGAGCATCAGACTTGCACGCACGCGGCCCGGGTTCGATTCGCGGCGCGTGCGGAGACTGATTTTCCCCTCATATTTTACCCGTTTTCTCCCCTCATAGTTTAATTCACAAAAACACGCCTGGGAGTTAGGGTTAATATACAGTGCAAGTCATCCAAATTCGGCAACCTTGATTTGTTTTCATGCTAAGATAGATCAACCACATATTTTAAGGTGGGTAATAAAAAAAAGTTGATGCTAATTCCACCCTGCCTCTAGTGATATGTTGTTGTTGTTGTAGTAATTCTCAAAATTTGACAAATAAACTCTCTTTATTTTGGTGGGAGAAAGTTACCAATCGAGGGTCAAAGTATCCCAATTCTATGGTACAGATGCTGTGTTTTTGAATCCTTTCAAAAACAATTTGTTGGTTTCAAAATAGAAAATTAGGCCATTATTATTATTGAGCTTTCAGATATACCTTTTGTGAACCTGTTATATGGTACTAATGATGTGAGAAGTACAATGTGGGCTTAAAAACAGCATGTGCGCTTAATACCCATATATCTTATACCCATATATCTTACCCAGCACAAGCAAGGAGATGGTCGTGATAGTCTGCCTCAGGAAAGAATCCATCAGAGAAAACCTTGTCCAAATTCTTGTGACTATTCTGCCAATAATTCAATACACTCTCAATGGTGCAGTTTGTGTTGTCTGGTGCCAAAGGAGCATAGCATATGTCCGCTAAGGTGATGCTACGATTCTCTCTCTCAAACCACACCTCCATGTGTTCTACATCATCTTGCAAGTCTAGTACCTGTTTGAAGAGATGATATGATGCAAGTATGTGGATTTTAGAAGTCAATTGAAATTTATGTTTATACTCATACAACACTTATAATAAATATGTGCCTTAATATTTGATTCACATTGGTTTTGGAGTGAATAATCAAAAACCCTAAACTGAAACCTAAACACCCTTGAACACAGTATTAAAACAACAAAACAATTTGTATCATGAATAGTCTATAATTGTACAACAACAACTCTCAAGGAGAAGGAGGTGTTTCAGGGTAGCACTACAAAAATGGTGCATTTTACAATGATGTTTGTTTTTCATCCTGATCCTCATAAAATGTTGAGAAATAATGGTTTATTTTGGCAATACAATGAAAAATATTTTGCGGGTTTCTAGGAATTGACATTGATGCATGCAAATCTGTTCAGGAGAATATACAAACACAGCTTCTTGCAAAAATGTTAACCCTAATAAATAAATTAAGGCCCCCTTTGATGCTCTGTTTGGTTTGTGAAAAAAGAGTTTGACCTTTAATTTGTTGTACCTACCTGATGCAAAATATCCTTTCCAAGTACTGGCCCAAATGGAATGATTTTTTGAAATGGATATGTCTCATAGTATGTCACATTCATAGTTGGTGCGGTGATAATCAATTGTTCTGTGCGGTAGAATGGCCCAAAGTTACTGTCAAAATACTCCTTCTCCAGTCGTGATCTGCTCTCAGGTGGAGACCATAATTCCACAGGATCTGTGGTGACCACCAGGAACTTGATACCCACACTGCAGCCTGTGACTAAGACAATGGTCAAGCCAATTATTATCAAGGGATGGCTGGCACAGAAGTTACCCCATTTCTGGAAAAACAGACTTAGGTAGCGAAAGAAAGCTTCACCGAACCGCTCTCTGAAGCTTATGTCCGACTCTTGTATAAGTTTGTGTACCGTTTCTATTGTATCAGAATCATCGCTATTTAGAGAAGGACTCTCAGAGCTGAGCCTTGTGCTGTCATTGGTCCTGTTACAACATACATAATAGGAACACAAAACTAGGAAGAAGAGTACAAGGAAACTAATGTAGGCCATAATCATAATGAATGTGGCACAATCTATGTTTCGAATTAGACAAGGACGAACAGGGGTTGGTGGAAGTGGGGGAGGGGGACAAGAGGCAGCGCAATCTTGGCAACTACAGGGCGCTGTTAGATTCCCAATGCCTTCATTGCACGGATACACAGAAATATTCATTGAAATCATCGGCGGTGGGACTTCTTTGGTGCTGTTCACAATTGTAAAGTCAATCTGAAACGGGGTTTGACCATTGGCTTTGTTTCCCATAAATTCTAACCAACGCGCGGCAGAACAATGCTCAGCTCCGTAGGAACCGCAAAATAATGACATCACCTTGCTATTGGAGCTCGGGAATTGCACATCTTTACATGAGTTATACATGCCCTCTGCAAATTCTTTTTGGAGGTAATACGTTATCTCAGTTATCTTCGTCTTGTTTGTACCGGTGGTGGTATCAGTGTAATTCTGTGTCGTCGTGGCGTTCACAAATTGACTATTGCCAGGCGAGCATGTCATCTGACAGTAGGTTTCCAAAAAGTTGCGATAACAAGACGGACAACGGCTAAGTAGTTGGTTGGCTTGACCAGTCTGGTTAGCAAAGGTTTTAAGCTGGGCGGTATCGCAGCATGTGTAGGTTTCATCGTCCCCAATAAGCCATGGACAGTGGTCTTTGAGTAGAGCGAGTCCTTCTGGATCTGTGAGAGGCTTAGCTGGACCGTTGTCAAGGCAATTCTGTGCTTTTGGAGGATGTGAACCATCATCCCCACATTGCCCGTACCATATACAGATACCATCCTTGTGTATGTAACCTTGAACCTGTGATAGAAAAAAACAATACACATTGATATCAGGAAATTTATTTATATTGAGTCCAAGTAAAAAAATATACCGCACTGGTCTGAGAATTATAGTCCCATGCCCAATTATAATCCCACCCACTAACTTTTATAAGAAAATTCAGGAATTCAAGGAAAATCCGTTTATAATCCCATGTTAAATTTTGAACATCCAAGTTCCAGAATGCTGAATCCATCACCCTAAAATTAAACAACTATGGCGAGCGAATTCATGAATTTTCAACACATATTTTAGTACCAGCTGATTTAGTTGATGCAACTATCTACCTAACTTGTGGGATAATCAGATACATCTTTACATTCATTCTGGAACTGTTATAAAATCCAATTGCTTCCATTCTATCGGCCAAAAGCCTTTGAAAAGTTTTGCCCTCCTTTTTTGATTTTTTGTAAACATTGGGAAAAGGTTCCTGTTAAAACTGGAAATTAACATTTTGTGTATAATTTAATGTAAACATTTCTTACGAAAAATAAAGGCTTTCAACAGTATTGACCACCATACTTATTATAGAGAGGTTTATGTATGAAAATATGATCAAACCATGAATTATTTAATGTTTTAATGTTTCCAAGATGGCGGCTAACAGTGTTGAAAAGATCGAAAATGAAGATTTAATTCCAAGAAAAACCACCATTAAACTGGCACTTTTTTATATTTAAGTTATAAATCCATGTATTAAGAAAGTCTTCAAAATACTTAACATCAAGAAAATCTCAGTATCCAGGGGTCCACTAAAGGGAAATTCTTTGAATTTAGTCTACTTGATGCTTACATGTAGCTGCATATTTAGCTATATTTTCCTTCAAATTACTGAGCCTCTCAGGCCTCTTTACTACAATAAAACAAGCCATATCTTCAATCATTTTAAATCAAGAACACTAACAAATCAAAGCGATTTCGCTAATTCTGACTTTTGTTTGGTAATGTTTATTGGATGTAGTTATTATAAAGATCATTGGGTTTTTATATTGTTTGAACATTTTAAAAATGGTCAAGGGGCGGCGCGGCATCTTGCCGTGTGTCTTGAGATTTTCCTTGAATTTAGCTGCATTTTTAGCTATTTTCCTTTCAATTTAATGGCATATTATTTCTTTATTATTTATTAAACAAGGGAACCAACCAAGACTACTAAAATGTAAAAAGAAATCTACAGATCTCTACTCTCAATACAAGAACACTGAGAAGTTTATATCATCAAGAAGAAATACATTGTATGTGGCCTTGACAAATTGCACAATCAGGATATACAACGAATACAAGAGCACCGAATAGTCCACCAAGATAAAGAAATTAGGTACAAGACCTTTTTGAGCCTCTGTAGGTGGAGTAGGGATACTTCCGAGCCCAAAAACTAAGAAAGCACTTTTATCATGCACATCTATAACACCTAGAATAATATCGGCAGCTTTTGGTGGAAATCCAAAGACCACATCATTATATACGGTCCCACAAATGTGGGGGGGGGCACAGGCCCCCCCCCCCCCCAGTATTGAAAATAGTCGGGGGAAACGTACTGTCAGTCGGGGGAAACCACTTCCAGTCGGGGGCTTGGCCGTCGCTGGATGTGTTTGTGTAGGGAGTGGGTGAAATCACAAGCCGACAAGTAGTCAGCAAATTTGTACATGTATGTTGTTGACAAAATTATGCTCCAAGTTGGTAAAAAAAGGAAATTGTTGTAGAAAAAACTGATGAAAACTCTAATACAAGAGCCAAAGTTTTCCGCGTTGCGGAATGTCCGCGAAATTGAGGTTAAACGCGGAAAACGACAATTTAATGAAAAGAAGGGGGAAAAATGCACAACATTTTTAAATAGTCTTGAATAAAACAATATAAATATTAAAAAATAGGGACAGCGGTCCCAAATAGGTCGTCCGTTTATATGGGTAGTTTGGTTGCAATTGTACTTCACCTGTTTAAATGTAATCAATTTTACATATGCAGCCACTTTTACATCTTGACCTCAGATGACCTTTGACCTTGGTATGTGACCTTTGACCTCATTAACATATGAAGGTTTCCATGTTGCATCTATGACCCAAGTTTGGTTGCAATTGGTCATTGTATGGAAAAGAAATGGACAAGACAAAAAGTGTGTACTCAATTTTACATCTTGACCTCAAATGACCTTTGACCTTGGTATGTGACCTTTGACCTCATTAACATATGAAAGTTTCCATGATGCATCTACACCGAGGTTGGTTGCAATTGGTCATTGTATGGAAAAGAAATGGACAATACAAAAAGTGTGTACTGAATTTTACATCTTGACCTCAGATGACCTTTGACCTTGGTATGTGACCTTTGAACTCATTAACATATGAACGTTTCCATGTTGCATCTATGACAGAAGTTTGGTTGCAATTGGTCATTGTATGGAAAAGAAATGGACAATACAAAAAAGTGTGTACTAAATTTTACATATTGACCTCAGATGACCTTGGACCTTGGTATGTGACATTTGACCTCATTAACATATGAACGTTTCCATGTTGCATCTATGACCGAGGTTTGGTTGCAATTGGTCATTGTATGGAAAAGAAATGGACAATACAAAAAGTGTGTACTAAATTTTACATCTTGACCTCAAATGACCTTTGACCTAGGTATGTGACCTTTGACCTCATTAACATATGCAGGTTTCCATGTTGCATCTATGACTGAAGTTTGATTGCAATTGGTCGTTGTATGGAAAAGAAATGGACAATACAAAAAATGTGTACTGAATTTTACATCTTTACCTCAGATGACCTTTGACCTTGGTATGTGACCTATGACCTCATTAACATATGAAGGTTTCCATGTTGCATCTATGACCGAAGTTTGATTGCAATTGGTTATTGTATGGAGAAGAAATGGACAAAACAAAAAGTGTATACCAAATTGTTGACACACACACACCCCGACAGACAGACTGACAACACACACGAAGGATGCTGCCATAAGGTCTCTTCCTACGGACGACCTAAAAACGATTTCTTTTGCTGTGCTAATTTTTTTGAAGCCTTACGTGAAATTCACGAGGTGACTGAATTTTTTTTGGGGGCTACCTTTTACTATTTTTTGGTACAGAATTTAGAAGAATCTGAGTCGGGGGAATTTCATTTTTTGGCAAGGTGCACCCCCCCCCCCCCCCCCCCCCGTTACAATATCCTGCGCACGCCATTGAATGTTTCGGAGGATGAACGGGAGAGGTTGATCAACCCTTCAAAGCCTTATAAATAAGACAGAGCTATAAAACAAGTTCCAGCACACAACTTTCTGATTGTCGTGAGAGATTTCAATGCCTGTGTTGGCAAGGAATATTACAACTTTCCATACCATGTGATACAACTAACAGGAACGGTGAATTACTCCATAATCTACATGTATGTAGTGATTGCAAATGACCTAGTTATCATGAACACCTGCTTCAAGAAAGAAGGAATCTAGACAATGGATCTGTAGCTTAAATTATACAATCAAGGTAACAAAGCTCAGCTGGATTCTATCCTTGTGCAAAGGAAATGGAGAAACAGTGTTACCAACTCCTGTTCATACAACTCTTTTGCCAGTTTAGGTCAGGATCAGATCATCGTCATGATCGTATAGTGACCGCTACGATACGACTGAGCCTCAGAGCTATAGTTAAATTAATAATTGAACAACACGCACGCAGCACAAAGATGATCATGCCCGAAATTATCACGCTTATGGCTGTGCGCGATTCTCGCAATGTACGCAATACGCTGCTTCAAAGTGTTCGTTCAATTATAAATCCGACTATAGTGGGAAAACACCAGCAATATGACTGGAAAGAAAACTTGTTGATGCTGACGGGAGTGATGCTGTTCTAAAACGCACATGGGCGATTCCACGGTAACACGCGTTACATTTAAGCGCGCCATTCTTTATTCTCCACTCTATAACTGTAAAAGTAATTTGAATGAAGTTTTCATCTTTTGTATTGTAATACCCAAGACTTAAGGCTAGATTTTCATGCTAACACCAATATGAAATATTAGCTCATGTTAATGTAAGACCGCTCCGAATATCGGTAACACGCGTTACGAAAAAATCCCAACTTTGTTTTGCTTGTGTATTTCAACTATAACCAACCTACAGTACAATCAATTGGTCACTACTGTTTTAAGCAAGTACCTTTATAAGGTTTATAAAACTAGAATAATAACAAAAATTAAAGTTCTCACTTTTTTTGTAAAATGCAAAATAGTCGGTAACACGTGTTACGGTAACACGCGTGACACTTTGTCCAGCCATAATTTACTACCCTTAGATTCTTTAGTATATTTCTAAATTAAAATTAATTTTGACTTTGGCAATTGAACTAACATTAAATAGTGATAAATAACACTTGAAAAATTGAGGTTTTAGCACGTTTTCCTGAATATGAGTTTGGTAACACGCGTTACGACATTTTGATGGCCTATTGTAGAGTGGTGGTTATGAATTTATCTAATTGTTTACTATTTTTAAATAGGGCCTAACTAGTAGAATTAAAATTATAAGTGGCGTAAATTAAAACCAAATCAATAAAGTAAATATTTCAAAAAAGTGTTGCTCCGGTAAGTTGTAACACGTGTTACCATTTTTGGGGTAAGAAAAAAAGAAATTTTTCATAGTAAACATTAGCCAAATGTTGTAACAATTTTTTCCTGAACCTTTGCATGAGCTTTGAACAACATAGAGGTAAAAATAAATCTTTCGGATCAATTTTCAGTTTTTTGCTCCGTCACATTTTCATGGAATCGCCCACTACCGTGTTTTCTCTTGTACGCAGTTCACAGAAAAAAGTGCTGAACTTCTCTGACGTCGACTATAAATAATAACACAAAATAAATAATGACCTTTCACTTAAAGGTAGATGTTCCGATTTTCAACTTGAAGTTTTCTATTCTACATGAAAGGTCATGTCCTTAAAAACGTCGTGTCCCAAAATTTGAGATGCATAGCTATTATGGTTCTTATTTTAGACGCACAAGATGCTGTGAACTGTACCCATTGAGTAGTACACAAACTATATCGGTGGTAACCACATTCGCGGTAATTCAACGCTATTTCGTCGATTTCTCTGTCATTATACCGAATTAGGCCGTCAAATTTCAGTATGATGATGAGAAAAATACGAGCTTTCATCTATGAAAATCTCTGTATGTTTGAAATAATTCTGTGTTACGAAAATGTGATCGGGTCATCTACCTTTAAAATAGAAAACATCAAGTTGAAATTCGGGCCAGCAATCGGATCATCTACCTTTAATTAAAGGGACATTATGATCAAGTGGTGTTGAAAATTTTAAATGTTTAAAAATTTACTTCAGAATTCAAGATGAACATTAAAAATTGCCATTATTGTTGTTTCTACTAACAAAAACACAACAAAACTTGATTAAAACAATATCATCGCTATTTATTGAAAAACACCCTCTATGCAAATATGGTTCGCGTCATGTATCACGCGTACTGCAGCAGGGGGATACTGTCGGACGTAAAATGCTCGTCCCGGCTGTACGAGCATTTTTGAATCGACGTTTTCTTGTACAAAGTCAAAGACTAGGTCATGTTTTTTATACTGGGTACAATTTGTGTTACATGTCCCTTTTTCCATAAATTAGGTTCCTTTTTCAGTTAATGCATTATATCTGAAAAAGTTTACATTTTAAGTTGGTAAAAGTATACATATTCTGAAAGCATGTACTGTAACGGATGCAAATAACATACAATCAAGTTTATTATACAGGGTGGCCCGAAATTGTACAGGGTGTAACAAGCAAAATGTTCTAAAAAAGAAGGGTTTCAATAATTACTTCCACTATGTATATGAAGTGATGAGAGAAAAGTTCAGTACAGATTTAAAGTAGTTTTATAATAAAATACCCATCCAGACATATGCAAATTAAATTTCATTATGAATCTGAAATTCTACATACAGGGTGTCTAAAAATTTGTTTATTTAGTTCCGGAAAAAGGCTTGTATTACTACATACATGTATACAAACACTAGTATTTTAACAAAATTCAAGTAGATTTCAAATAAAAATGCATCAATTACATATGAACATCGATTGATTTTAAAAGTCACCCTTTTCTTATGTAAAGGTGTTAATTTTAAACATATAGGGTGTTTAAAACATTAATTTAGGTATACGTGATTATCCACAAATCATCAAATTGAATGAATTTAAATTTGCATCTGAAACATGAGTTTACATTCCAATTTGAAGTGGCAAATGCTTAAAGTGGTATGATATTCAAATAATGTTCAATAAAAAGGGCCCCTTTAACTACAGGGTGACTCAAATTTTCCCAATGGCACATGTTTAGTGGCATACAATTAATTGCGTTCATCCTTCTTGCACCTTCATGATGTGCAAAGCACATTCAAATGAACAAATTAGGTTAGTTTCCATAATGTTTGAACCCAGTATTCAAATTTCAAGAGTCTGATTTAAGATTGAATTATAATGTTATCGTTTTAAGCTGTATTCAACATATAGGGTGATCCAATGTTGATTGGCGAACTAATCAAGCAGCTTATGCTGGTCATCCTATACTAGGTCAGGTCAGTTGCATTCCTAAGAATTTAATAATTCTCCTGAGTTTACAAGCTTGATGAAAACCAGCAGTTTTTTACTTATTTGGTAACACAGTTAAAAACAAGTAATAACACCACACAAACGCATTTAACAAAATGTGCTAATTAACATCCAGACAATACAGAATACATGAGGTTAATTACATATCTTCTTTTAATTTTTAATTAAATAGTTAAATTTATTTATTCAAAAGGGTACCTTTCTATACTTTTAAAATGGACAGTTTGGTGCAGGCAAATGTTTGCATACATTCGCAAACGGCGACCAACTTACGTTTCTTAACAATTTTTTGAGCTTCTTAATGCTAATTAATGATTCCTTAATTAACTAATTAATGATTCCTTAATTAACTAATTCTATTTTTAATTCAAATATGCTTCAATAATGTTGTTTTCAATATAGATTGTACCAATTAGAGTGAAAACAGTGCATTTTATGTTTGCCCAATGTATATTGCACCATACTTGTTCAACTATGCACTCCTCCTCCTCCTCCTCCGCATACTCTTCCACCCCTGACTAATTAGGTTTAACGAACTATTGTAATTAACAGAACCATGGTAGTTTATATTTTTCTTTTTAAAATAAAGGCCAAATACTTTCTCATCAAAATAAGACAAAATTTGAGTATGTGTGATAAAGAATAGCCAAAATATATGCATGTAAAGTAATAATATGTAGTGCAAATGTAACAGATCCACCTTTTTTGGGTACCCAGTATAAAAAACATGACCACTATAATCGTCGTCAGAATACTTCGGCACTTTTTTCTGTGACAACAGCGTACAGCGTAAACACGGAAGTGCGTTGTAGAACAGCGTCGGAACAGCGTTATCTTTGAGCAGTTCGACGCGTCGCGGACTCTGTAATCCGATTGGCCGCGACCGTATCCATGGGTCATGAATGTCCCCGCCCACACGCTCAATTAACTAGACGCGTGCGTTGGCGGTTTTTAAAAAGTGCCGAAGTATTCTGACGACGACTATAGTAAAGTAAAGAGGACTGATTTTTCTTATTCCTTTATATAGGTGTAAGTTCATACATGTAATACAATTATAAAAATATACTAATCCCAGTTTTTATCATAATTGAGGGCGCAGCCTCCAACACATCTCTTACTCTTAGTGTCCCTTTAACACAAAATTAATAACAACACTTTTTACAATTTAATTTTAGTCTACATTTTACATGATGAAATGGATGGTCTACCTGCTGAGCAGCAACAACACAGATGATGGTCAAAAGAAACACGCTGCTGTTACGCGTCATTCTGGCAAATTATCTCTTGGACTAAAATTCAGAAAAGTGTTTTCTCTGTAGTTGAAAAAGATAACAACATTTAACGAAGCTAGCAGTATGCATTAATCGCACAGAAATGAAAAATGCATTTAGGCAATCGCTATAAAAAATAGTGATTCTATAATCTATTTTGAAGAAAACAAGATATTTCCCTAGCAAGTTTAACATTTTAAAAGCAAAATATCATTCATTTTATTATACAGGATTCGCTCTGGTTTTCATACGACTGTCTAAAATATGTATCAGATTCCGAAATAATATGTTCAATTGGTGTATATTAGAAGAAAAAAATAGAGCAAATTTTGTATCTTAGTTAAAAATTTGACCTCTCCTGATGAGGCGATGGCTGGGTCATATTGGTCATACATTTACTCGCTCACGTGACGCATAGACAACGCCCGTCGTTGCAATAAGAGTTGTGAAGGCACGTGATACCTAACAATTTATTTTAAAAGGAAAGGGGCGCTCAAATGAACATATTTTTTCAGCGCGCTTGCGGACTGTAATGAAACCATTTGTTCATAATGAACAAACCTGAACAAACCTGTATTGAAAACAGTGCAAAATGAACTTTTTGATGTCTTTGGTCCATTTCCGTTTTATACAATGTTTTCTTGCTTCAAAAACTTCTTTTAATAATATGAAGAGGTATTTTGCAAAAGGGCTATGGTGCATTTTTTCAAAAAATGAGTTTGATATAGAAATGTATAGGGAAAAATCATATGTTTCAAGGGAACAAAGTCATTTTTTTCAAAAAGACCTACATCTCATTGTAAACAGCCATTGAAATTGTTGTTTTGTTGCAAAAGGGCCTGTATCCAGAATTATATCGGGATACAGGCCCTTTTGCAACAAAACAACAACTTCAATGGCTGTTTACAATGAGATGTAGGTATTTTTGAAAAAAATGACTTTATTTCCTTGAAACATATGATTGTGACCTATACATTTCAATATCAAACTTATTTATTTTCAATGATTAAAATAAATGATTTTTTGTGTGTGGTATTTTTTCTTTATGTACAAACAGATGGAGTTTTGTTGCAAAAGGGCCTACATCCAAATTTTCAAAAAATGTAAACATGATTTAAAAAAAAAAAAAAACTAGCACATTTAAAATTTATATCAATTTCAATTAGTATGTAGTGTACCTCTTTCATAATCCATTCAGTTTTTCAATTGCTCAACTTGAATATTTAGAAACAGTTTTTTGACTTTTTCTCAATAAGAGCCAAAGTGGATGTAGGCCCTTTTGCAAAATACCTCTTCATATATATAGATAGATCGCGATGTATATAATTCTACTAGGATGATATACTTTGCTATACTTCTGATCGTGTTTTCACTAAAATAAATGCCCTCATATACCCCAAATAACCGAAATGTCCATGTCCGCAGCATGATGAAAGTAAATTTTGCCTTTCTTAATTACAATACAAAAAGTACACCATTTTCTACACGATATGTCCTAATTTGTAGGGAACATTTAGCGTTATCCATGGTTAGAAAAAAATGCACATCTTTTACGATGTTTACCCGTTTCAATTTCATATATTTTGTCCGAGATGTTGATGTTTATTACGTTACACTCTCAGAAAAAAGGTGCGACTTAGAACCTTAAAAGGTTCTTCAGCTTGTCCTCTATTTAGAACCCTCGAGGGTTCCCCCTGAGAACCATTTTTTAATGGTTCTTCAAAGAACCCCCAAGAAAGGTTCTTAAAAGAACCTTAAATGGTTCTTCAGATTTGTCCTCTATTTAGAACCCTCATGGTTCCTTGAGGAACCATTCATGTAGGGTTCTTCAAAGAGCCCCCAAGAAAGGGTTCTAAATAGAACCTTAAATGGTTCTTCAGATTTGTCCTCTATTTAGAAGAACCCTGGTTCTATCAAGAACCCTCTGAAAGGGTTCTTGAAAGAACCTAAAAAGGTCCTTCAGTTTTGGCATGTATGCCGAACCCTTAAGATTCTATTAAATGATGAACAAACTGACTGTGAATCTGACTAGATAATATTTACAAAATACAGAATCAATGGTGTTAAATTAATAAAAGTCAGCAAGTCAAAGTCTTAAGTCATTGATTATACTTGGTTATAATCATATCAATAAAGAAATAAAGTAGAAAGTAAATATTTGTAATTTTTTACACTAAATGTTTATTAACAGGGTTACAAAACAATTATTACATTGCGAACTCATTTATTAAGATGTACGTATGCAAATTTCAGCACCGTTGCGATAAGTCTACCAAGAACCCCATTTTCCCCAAATAAGGGTTCTTTCTGGAACCATCTCACTACATAGAACCTTTTTGCGGTGTTAAAGAACCCCTAACAAACCTTTTTAGAACCTTTAAAGGTTCTTTAGAGAAACATGGTTCTGCCAAGAACCATTCGCCATTTCAAGAACCCCCGCTAGAACCCTTTTTTCTTAGAGTGTACCTGCGACATATAGAGGATCAAAGTTGTTCAAAATGAACATTTATACATTTAAATGTACATATTCTGAATTTAAAAGAACATGGGTGTTTGAAAATAATTGTTTCAAAAATCTATAGCAGCATGTCTCACTTGAGAAGAAATCAAAATGCTGCGAAGCATGCGACCTTGTTAAGGATGTTTATTACGTTGTTCAGATTTCTCCCAAACTATGTATTAAAACACACTTTTTGGTTAAAAACCTATTTGATACATATACATAGACTATGTGGTTACTTGGAGCACTCGCTAGCTCTTTCCAGATCGTCTACATGGTACTTCGAGTAGGCCTACGAAAAACGTTTACTACGTTATCGTTTATTACGTTATCGAATAAATCGATAGAGAGACAGCTGCTCTCTACGACTGTATGAAACAAATATACGTGGCAGGCCCTTTTCGCAGGCATGCATAGGGAATACTCGTTGAAAGTACAATGCAAAAAAAACCACGACGAATGGTAAAAATTCCTCATTTTTGTCTTGTAAGTAATATGAAAATTAAGCTGAATGACATCACAGTTGAAGTCATTATAGATCTCTTAAGAACATTGAAAATGGACCTATGATATCAGAATGGGGTTAATAATGTGAAGAAATGCACGGTATCGCTAACATCTACATTGATTGCTTTGTATATACGTTATAAGCCAGCATTATGCACTGTTACAGTTACCAATAACGTAATAAACAGGATAACGTAAACAACCCCATTGTCTATTCTCATGTCAAGTGTTGGCGTCAATTCCGTAACTTTCATGATTGATGTACTTGAGTATCATACATTGTATCCAATGTTATACTTTTAATATGTGGACCTTTCTATGTCAGGACTGAAACCACCTTATAATGGATAACGTAATAAACTTTTCATCATTTGATAAAGATAATTGCACCTGGTTCACAGTGATTCAACATTTATTTTGTGTTTATGAATGTTCACTTAGTGTACATACATATTTTCTCATATATACTGACACAATCTCATTTGTTTGCATTCTTCAATGGTGTATAATAGTTCTATGGCTAGGCCTATTGGATAACGTAATAAACCAATACGTATAATTGGGTGAATAAAATTTACATGGTAAAATCCTATTTTCAAAAGTCTCATTTCCAATACACAGCACGAGAAGAAAGGACCAATTGGGGTCTCTCTCTGTGTGTGTATAGCCAGGATTTACGGGGCTATCGATCGTACAGTGCAATTATGCGTTGGGTCGAACGACATTGTGTGTGTTAACAATTGGTCCTTTTTTCTCGTGCTGTGTATTGGAAATGAGACTTTTAAAAATAGGAATTTTTTCTTTAAATGGTGCTAATCATTGTTTATCTTTGTTGTTAGGGGGCAAATTTGGTATCAAATTATGCCTAAAAGATTCATCTAAATGCCTATCTAGCCTGTTTGGTAAAAAAAAATTGAATGTTACTCAAAATGACATAAACAAAGTGGTATATTTTCTTTTGTTGAACCCTTTATGTGGTAAACTGTTTGTTTGTTATTTCGTTGGTAAAAGAAGATTGAAGATACAACAAATGTGTTGTGATGTAAAACTAAGCGTTTGAAAATGATGTAGCCTACTAATCAACTGTGACTATGTTTATTACGTTATCCATCCTTATTGTTGGAATTGCATTCTGGTGTAATTTACAAGTGTGTTTTCTGCTTTTTACTGCTTTATATTGTCAAATGGGCTTCAATGTATGTCGACAAGATGTGTTTGTATACAAAATAAACTGCCTTGCTCGATGTTGAATATATATATGTTTACATGTGTTTGTAAATGTTTATTACGTTACCAAACCCAATAAAATCAGAGTTCCAATGTCAGCGTTATTAGTAAAGCATAATAATTATCATTGTTTCTGGGCTAACTTTGGAAAACACATTATGACGATTGGAAAAAGATACAATTAAAGATATATTTTATACTTTGCACAAAAATATTCATTTTGGAAAACCGTGCATTTTTTAGATTTAAAGATGAAGCAATTTACAAAATTACATTGCATTTTTTTCGCTGTAATTGATAGAAGTATGCTTTCGTAACTACAATGTTGTGTTTTTGGCATTCACAGTTTGTAAACTCGTTCTGATTTAGAGCTGATAGGTAGTAGATAACGTAACAAACGTGGAACAAAATCGGCAAAAAAGTGATTTAATCATTTAAATTCAACGTTATATTTTTAAAAAATGCAAGGAGTGTTGTTCACAAAATTTTTAATCTAATATCCAGTACATGTCTACTCTTAAAAAATAGCGTAATAAATAAAATTGGAGACAATTTTTTCTTCTTCAACTTCTGATATCTCATTTGCATTATTTTCATGAGAGTTGACCACATGTTCATTACGCTCGTTGCAGAGATCAACTTAGCAAGGTCACATAATATAATGGATCAGTGCCTGCATTTGGAACTCTGTAAAAAGCCTACATGTAGTCAGTGAGATTAGGCCAGGCAAAATGTTGAGTAAGCCTGTCAAAGTTTCAGTTGGTTCCCCGATGCCACCATACTAGTGACACATACACTCTGTCAGCCAATCACATCAGTTTACATAACTGGTATTGGTAACATTTAAAGGTAAATGTTCCGATTGCTGACCCGATTTTCAACTTGATGTTTTCTATTTTGCATGAAAGGTCATCCTTAAAATTGTTGCATTCCAAAGTTTGAGTTGCATAACTCCAATGATTCTATTTTTAGAAGCGCAAGGTCAATTGAGTAGTACACAGACTGGTTGGTGGTGGTCGACTGTAGTATACCTTTTTCCTTTTCTTTGTCACTCTATGAACATGTACCGATAGAGGGCTCACTCCCCATGGACCGCTCCCATCCTCTGATCTCACCCCCGGTCGGTTCTCGGATGGGAAGTATCAGGGGGTGTAGTGTTCGATTGTGTGACAGTGAAATTATACAAGGCCGTACGAGTCGACTAGGTTGGTGGTGGTTAACCACCTTTGGCAGTAATTCACCACATTTTAGCCTATGATTTCCAAATGAAACATTTCTGGCCCCTACATTTTACAGACATAATGAGAAAAATATGGGGATTCTTCTGATACCAAAATATCTTGATGTGAAAAATAAATCATAGCCCCAAAAAAGTGATCGGGTCATATACCTTTAAGGGGTCATAGTCAGTACTGGTCATAGTGCAGTTATTGTCATTTTTTTCCTTTCCTATACAAGCACACACAACGTTTCCCATTGACGCGTGACCTCACACAGGTCACTTAACCAAGCTGTAGGGTACACTGGGGGAAGATGGGATACGATGGGAAATACTTTTTTACCTTAAAATAGTCAAAATGTTGGTCATATTTGTAACAAAAAAGCTCGGGTCATATACCTTTAAGGGGTCATAGTTTCCCATTGACGCGTGACCTCACACAGGTCACTTAACCAAGCTGTAGGGTACACTGGGGGAAGATGGGATACGATGGGAAATACTTTTTTACCTTAAAATAGTCAAAATGTTGGCCATATTTGTAACAAAAAAGCTTTGATATCATGTCTATTTATATTTGCAACCAATTTTAATTATCATCCTTCATGAAACGGGACACTTCCCCGGGGACACTTCAGAGGGTCGTAAGCATTAGGCGTCGAAATTGATGCGGCATTTCACCAATGCTACTAAGCATAGGTCACGACTTGACACTACATCTATATACTAATTTTCGGAACATGGCTTTATTAGATAGTTCAATATAATTTTACACTCGCGTCCCTCTTCAACTGAAAAAGCGTGGTAATTGCGCCTCTAATACACGAGCTAATTAGATAGTTCAATGCCCGTTTTTTCCCGTTTTCAGACATGCGCAGAAAGGATCACATGTGAAAATCCGAAATGTTGAATTTCTTTTACTCGGGTAGTTACTGTTCGGACACAAATTGTGGTTTTCGGAATGAGTGATGACATATGGTCTTCACCCAAAATATTTTCTTCAGGGATATAGCTACATTTCTGTATATGCGGCTGTTTGCTATTCTTAAAGAACGCATAGTAACATACATTTATACGGGACCATACGTCCAACAAATTAAAATATTTTACGACATTTTCTAAATGTAAACAAAAACTCTTACGCAGATCTTAAAGTGACACTTTCACATTAATAACATAGATGAACGCGGAGTTTGCTAACGATAAAGAAACTGGCGGTACCATACCAACCGTTGTTGTTGCTGCGCGACCGCGTTTAACATGGCGCACGCGATTCGGCGCACACGTAATGACGCAGTCAAAGTGTGTACGCGTTTGTGGCGCAAACTGTACATTGTAAACGGGGCATGCAGTGAAAGCAGGTAGTCCGTACGGTTGCTCCGCGGTGCATACCGTACAGTACAATCAAATGTAACGAGAGCAAGACACAAACAAAACGTTTATCATAAAGCCAAGACCTTTATTTTAATAAAGAAACTGGGAGCAAGGCGCAAACCGTATCCAGGATAACATATTTAAAGTGACTAAAGTGACTGAAGGAAAATACATTTGATGGAGTCACTCATGCAGTTGTAACCCTATGGCTGGTCATGAAGCTATGGGCGGGTGGATCATGGTCGACCCCCACCTTATTATACAGCGGTGCGGCTTACTGTATACGATGAGGTCTGAATCTTAATTTGAGGTGCCGCGGCTTATTCGCCGTGCGGCTTATATAGCACGTAAATTACGGGATTGTCACATCATACCCTAAGGTCTACGCCCCCTTCCCCAGCACTTCCCTTACTTGATAATATGGATATAGTAAGGCGGCCTTACTAAGGCCACATGGGTATCTGGATAAACGGAACGTGCGGTATTGCCCCATCATACCCTAAAGCCACCTCCTCCTCCCGCACTTCCCTTACTTGATAATCTGGATAAGGGCACATGGGCATCTGGATAAACGGAACGTGTAGTACATTATCATGATTATTATAGAGTGTCTGGATTAGTAAGGGCACCAGTGGTTTCTGGATTACGGGTTCACTATAAAACGCAGATAGTCTCAAATTACCTGGATATACTATGCGCAGGTGTGCCACCTGTGATAACTGGATTTTAAGGGTGTATTAGGTAGTATCTCGGAAGGCCTTATTTAGAACACAACAAACATGACAAAGGGACTACATACGTTTAGGCCCTACATGCCTATTGGAGGAATAATGCATGTATTTAAGTAAATAGGCCAAACAAAACCCGGATGGCCGGCACACATATCAACATTTTAAAGGAGGAACACGGGGTGGCGGGGCAATAAAAGAATCGGGGGAGACATTTTAAAGCTAATTTTAAGTTACTTTCAGTTTTGACATTAAAATACAACTTTGATTTGTATTATTTGGGGTACAAAATGGGTAGGGACATGAGCTGACAGGGGGTAACTAGGGGAGGGGATATTAAGGCAATCCAGATACTCTGAATATTTTAAGTATTCCTACACCTTAATATCCATTCAGGTGTCCTTATTAATCCACGTAGGCCCTAATAGCCGCATACACAGTTATCACGGGTGCCCTTAATAGTCGATTCAAGATAAGGTCACAGGTCACTAATAGGTATATCAAACAAGGTGGGATCGTTTCAAAAAATCCTTAAAATCGTGATACGTGTCTCTATTTTAAATAGAAGTTGTCAAAAAAACATAACATTTTTGGTATCATATTAAAGACAATTTATCCAGCTACCGAATACAAAAAGAATTAAAGCCACATGTTTAGCAACAGTGAAGTTATCAATCTAAACGTCGAGTGAGTCAAGGGTGGGAGCGGTGGACGAGGAGGCGGTGGATGAGGCGCCCATAGGTTTGTACACAAAATAGCGGAAAACTAGAACTTTTGAAATTGATGCCATTTTAAAAGTATACATAGGAAAGTTTTCAAACTTCTCATATGTGTTAATAACATGTGCCTGCTACTATGAATACTAATATTGAATTGTTATCTAGACATTCTCTACTAGAATATGATGTTCAATTCAGGGAGTGTTTTAATGTAAAAAATACACAGTTTTATTCATTTTATTGATTAAACAATGGCCAAATCGCAGTCTCTCTATTTCATTTGTGTGACTCTTCAGTCCTTTTCTACCCTGGGTAGTAAAACATTTAACTAAAAAAGCCAGAAGTGTTTCTTCACAGAATTGTTCATAGATTCATGAAAAATTTGCTATTTAGACCTATTTTGGACCACCCTGTATTCAAAATAAAAGGAACTTTAACGATATCCATGTAGTTCATTTTGATAACCATTTTCTTTTAAATTAAATGGTCCATGCTAACTAAATTTCATAGAATATTATATACAAACATTCATTTTATGCATTATTTCATCATAATTTTAGACACCCTGTACTTTTCCTGTGTACATTTTGGGCAAATGATTCTTAGCAAATTTGGTAGCACCTTCTGCGGTTGTTCTGATTTTGGTGACTATTTTCAGCTAAACCCTAATTGTACAAACTATCAAACTATTTTGTGAGGAGCAAAAACTATCAATTTTTTTATGTTCCACCCTGTAAAAATTGTACACACCCTGTATAATTTGATTCTTTTTGGCAAAAATAAAAAACCTTGAATCTTAAGCTTTCCAACAATATATAGTTTGTGGGTCATTAAGTATGTAAAACTTAAGTTTTGTCCCGTTTAATCAGAATTGGTGCATTTCTCAACATTATTAGAAGTGAAACTTTTTTTTTGACCAGTTTGTGACTTCTGACCATAAACCACATAGTCCATGGAGGTCCTATATTGGATCACTAATACACAATCTTGATTATTAAAGTACATGGGGTGGCACCATATGTTATACATGCATGGCATACATGGATTTATTAAGGGCACATGGTATTTATGGATTATTAAGGGCACTGTGGTACCAATGTCAGTATTAAGGGCACCTAGGATACATGGAGTATCAACGACATACTCTTGCTGTTTTACAATACCCTCATCTTTATACGTTTTGATGTGACTAACCACCCGCTATTATTTAGCTTCGGCACCTATACCTGCGCTTTCCATTATAAACTGGATATAATACGGGTACATTGGTATGGATATTGCCGGCAAATGCGGTACCTGGGTTATTAAGGCCATCTGTGAGGGGTAGGGCCTAGGCCTATGGGCAACCGGTGTATTAAGAACACCTGGAGTACCTGGATTAGGAACATGGGTATCTGTATTATTTAAGAGCACATTGGGCCTAGGCGCATGGTGTATTAAGGGTACCATGTCACTTACATTATATCAAGGGCACTTTAGGTACCTGCTATGGGTTCCTGAATAAGGACATACTCTTGATATTTATATAAACATTTATAACGCTTTGATATTACTCACCTCTGCCTATTGTGGTATGACTATTACTGCCCGCTATCTTCGGCACCCGCGATTAATTTAAGTTACTTGAATGATACAGTAAGGCACCTCTGGGTATCTCGATATAACGGCACACTACAGTACCTGGATTATGTGGTATCCGGTGCCATTAAGGGCACCTGTGGTAACTGGATTAGGGGTAGGGCTTAGGCCTATGGGGTCCCTGGATATGATGGGACAACGGGTACCTGCATTTCAGGTCACATGGGAGGCCTCCATAGGTATCTGGAAAGACAAAGGTAGGCCTACCTACTGTAAGGCACATGTAGGCCTATACTTGGATTATCAAAAGCACCTGCGATATTCGGATTATTTAGGGCCCGTCTGGATTATGTATACATGTAGGACATGTTCTTGATATTGTATCAAATTTGCTTACGCTTTGTTTACTTACCTCCACGTGAAATCTTCTAGCGGGTCCGCGCGAAGCGCGGATGCCCGCTAGTATCTATAAATGCCCCGGATTTTAGTTTCTCAAAGTGGAAAATAACTTCTAAACAACTTTCTATCAAATAAGTCAAACATTTGCTACTGTTTCCTTCCAAGATTATTAAAAAGTGTATTTTTGTCTTCAGAAATGTGCCTCATTGGGGTAAGATGGGACAAGGTTACATTCATGTTAAAAGTCTTTCTGTGTCCCATCTTCCCCCGCGTCCCATCTTGCCCCACCACTGTCAGCACATAGTAAATCAATGGCGTCCCATCTTGCCCCTGTGGGGGAAGATGGGACAAAAAATTAAGAAACATATTATCGCCTGGGGTAAGAAGGGACACCTTGATAAAATAATGAATCCGGAGGCCGACGGGCACAATTTTTGGTGAAACTAAAGTCTCTTTATTAACAGCTTTGATATCATGTCTATTTATATTTGCAACCAATTTTAATTATCATCCTTCATGAAACGGGACACTTCAGAGGGTCGTAAGCCTTAGGCGTCGAAATTGATGCGGCATTTCACCAATGCTTCTAAGCATAGGTCACGACTTGACACTAAATATCTATCAATGCCCCGGATTTTAGTTTCTCAAAGTGGAAATTAACTTCTAAATAACTTTCTATCAAATAAGTCAAACATTTGCTACTGTTTCCTTCCAAGATTATTAAAAAGGTTTTTTTCTTCAGAAATGTGCCTCATTGGGGTAAGATGGGACAAGGTTACATTCATGTTGAAAGTCTTTCTGTGTCCCATCTTCCCCGGCGTCCCATCTTGCCCCACCACTGTCAGCACATAGTAAATCAATGGCGTCCCACCTATGTGCTAAAACATCTACCTTTAAATGTTACCAATACCAGTTATGTAAACTGCTGTGATGACCAGACATGGTCTAAAAATAGCATAATGACAGTAAAGAACTCCGATAGGAATTTGGAATTTTTGATTAAATAATCGGAACATTAAAAAATAGAAATGTGAAATTTCAGGCCTAAGTCAATGGCCTAACACACGAAATGCCATTTCGTTACATTATCCCCTCCTTTCAAAATAATTTTGTCCTCAAAATGTTACGTTACTATATAACCACCATAAGGTTTCGAGCTATGGCAATGTCTCAGAGTTCTTTGAGATAGAAAATGGTGTCAGGCAAGGATGCCCTCCATCGGCTTTGTTATTTATTATTGCAATAGAGAGTCTTGCCTGTAAAATAAGGCAGTGTGATAATATAAACGGTATCAAACTTCCTTTAGATTAAATTATCCAAGAAATGAGGCCCGAATATCGCTATATGCAGATGACATCACAATTTTTGTAAACAACAAAAGAGATGTAAAGGAAGTATTGGATATTTTAAAGAGTTTCTCTTTATTCTCTGGGCTGAAACTAAATGTAACAAAAACAGAAGGTATGTGGATTGGATCATGTAGACAAAGTCAAAAGAAATTATGTAATATGAAATGGAAATTACATCCTGATAATGTAGTTAAATCTCTGGGCATTTATTTTATAGTAGTACAAAACCAGTTAGTGAAATAGAGGACAATTGGCTTTCAAAAGTTAATATGATAAAAAATATTATTAAAATATGGAATCAACGGGATTTGACTATTGTTGGCAAAATAATTATTGTAAAAAGCTTATTGGCGTCACAGCTATCTTATATTTCAAGTGTACTGGAGATACCAGATAACATTATCAATGAACTCAACTCCACTTTCTTTAAATTCGTTTGGGGTAGTATCGAAAAAGTCAAAAGAAGAACAATGATTAGTGATTATACTGAAGGTGGATTGAAAATGGTACATCTGCCATCTTTCTTAAACTCGCTGAAAGTTTCGTGGATTAAACGGGTTACAAATGACTCGATAGCAACTTGGAAAAATATACCTTTACATGAATTTCATATGAATGATTTGAAATTAAATATTCTAAAGTGTAATAGTAGCTATAGCAATTTAAATGAAAGATGTATAGCACAACTTAATAATAATATGTCAACATTCTATCACACCCTAATAGTGTAACGGAACCGAGCTTGCCTCCGTAATCATAAATATAAAGAAATCTCCTGTAAGACTACAAATGTGGTAGCGTGTCAGTCTTACCTTTCCGGCCTTGGATTCAGTTAGGATAGTCAATGGGGCATCACTATTTGGACTTTAATAAGGATCTCATGGATCAAATCAAGAGTATAAGGAATTTCCGCTTCCTTATCCGAGCGATTGAGAACGAATGTCTCCTGAGGGGAAGACTATAATGTCTCCGAGACATATCAGTCAGCTGAGGGGAAGACTGTATGTCTCCTAACCTGAGAGACCTGCCTCTAAACATTCATTTCACATCTACCAGCCGATTTCATTCACCAAGTAATTCTAGTATTATTTGAGTAATGGTTTATGTAGGTAGTGAACCAGGTTATATAGAGTTATATAAATAGATTATATGTATCTGAAGTAGTTCTGAGACGAGTAATGAGTCATTACAAATGTATACATTTAGAAGTATTATAATTAGCTGTTTTCTTCAGCTCCAATTCAATCATTATATACATTACATTATATACAAAGTCATAATTCCATATTCAAAGCGTTACTACATCAGTGTAAGATTTTCATTAGTTCTAAATATCGTAAAGGTACATTTTCTGATCACCCTATACGAGTAAACATTACTTTACGCGTCACCCTGTATGTTTACGTTACGAGAGCTTGTTTTGAACGATCAGCTGTTTATTATAAATTCTCAAATGGGTATAAACAAGTCATTGGTTACGATCTCAATTTCTACGCACCAAATCTCTCTGAACAAGTTAAACTTTGCTTGTTTGGTTTATTAGAAAGAGTATAAAATCACGGATTATAAATTGAAGGCCTAATAATTATGGAATAATATTTACAACAACATTTAACACATCATTTCTGGTACGAGGGCTATGCCAATTCCCGGCATAACGCCTCGCCCCGTTCATGAATAAACATGTCAAAGTTCCTGAACAAGGGACAGTCTTCCCTTGTATGGTCCTAAAAATAGTCGTTAATACCTTTAGCGATTCATTTTGGATTTCACAAACGATCTCAAAGTTAGCGATCGATAATAATTAATCGAATTTCCGCGGACGAGGCTATCGCTAAAAGTAATCGCTGAAAGCAGGGCGACGACTGAATTTTACCAAACCCCTTGGATGAAAGCTGTGAATAGTCGTGACCGGGCAATCAACGAATTTGTCTTTCAGCAGCTCCAAAGTTACCCCCTGCACTGCGCTGGTTTCTAATTTTGAATTCGATTTATTCCGTCAACATAAACAATCGGGTTCCAAAGCGTCGGCAATAACTATTTTCCTTTCATCTTCGAGCTCCCGAAAGTGAGATTCGCAATCAACATGGCGGACAACTTTGAAACGCCGAAAGGCAAAGGAAAGTCAGACGACAAGGAGGTTACGGTAAAGTGTTGGGGCGAGAGAGTTCGCAGTTATACCTCAAACACTGGAGGAGCGAGATATCCAAACCCACTTCAGATCATCTGATCTGAAACAGATTACTTCCTGAACTAATAAAGTGTAGTCAGTACCGAATCTGAAATATGACGATGACGTCATTACTGAAGGACCATACAAGGGAAGACTGTCCCTTGTTCGGGAACTTTGACATGTTTATTCATGAACGGGGCGGGGCGTTATGCCGGGAATTGGCATAGCCCTCGTACCAGAAATTATGTGTTGTTGTTGTAAATATTATTCCATAATTATTAGGCCTTCAATTTATAATCCGTGATTTTATACTCTTTCTAATAAACCAAACAAGCAAAGTTTAACTTGTTCAGAGAGATTTGGTGCGTAGAAATTGAGATCGTAACCAATGACTTGGTTATCCATTTGAGAATTTATAATAAACAGCTGATCGTTCAAAACAAGCTCTCATAACGTAAACATACAGGGTGACGCGTAAAGTAATGTTTACTCGTATAGGGTGGTCCGAAAATGTACCTTTACGATATTTAGAACTAATGAAAATCTTATACTGATTTAGTAACGCTTTGAATTAGAGAATAATGACTGCGTAACAACTGTTTTCATGAATTTGTTTTAAAATCAGAGGTTTTTGTTCTGGTCTGAGGAATTGTCCCGAGGGGCGCAGCCCCCGAGGGACAATTCCGAATGACCAGAACAAAACCCGAGGATTTCAAAACAAATTTACGAAAACAGTTGTTAAGCAGTCATTATTCTCATTCATTACTGAAAAAGATGCATATTTTATCCAAATCGTTGATTTGTACCGATATAATCTTGCTAATAATTAATTAGTTTTCTGTTTATTTTGTCTACCCCTTCTTAGTTATTGAAACAGTCCAAGTCGGGTCATCCCCTCATTAACATATTATCATTCAACCAATCAGAAATAAGCTTTAATCGTGTTTCCTCATAACTCATTGAATATTCAGTTTAGGGGCGTGACGCGTTAATTTGATTGGTCGGTCAGTAAGCAAAACAATGGAACACTTTGGCGCAGTACTTTCGGGCAATTATTAGTAACCCGCGCTCGGCGTGCGCGTTCTCATCTAACGATTAATTTGATTGGAACGCACTTGGTACGCAGCTATCGCGATTATTCATGAAGTAATGAATATGGAATTATGACTTTGTATATAATGTAATGTAATGATTGAATTGGAGCTGAAGAAAACAGCTAATTATATTACTTCTAAATGTATACATTTGTAATGACTCTTTACTCGTCTCAGAACTATTTTAGATACATAATCTACTTATATAACTCTATATAACCTGGTTCACTACCTGAACGTAAACCATCACTCAAATAATATTAGAATTATACCGTGTGTCATAAGTGATTACCCCCCCCCCCCCCCCCCCATATACAAGTGTAAATTATTATTTAGAAAGGTATAAACGTACCAATACTTTAGTTTTGTGATGAGTCTGACCTGAAGTTGTTGGCACCATCATGATCAAACACTTCTTGCACTCTTTGTACCCAGTGTACGTCGACAAGCGCCCTCAACGTCAATTATGGAATATTCTCCATTATCGAAGAACATGGCTTTAAAGTTGGTCACGTGTCATACAGTAGGGAGGCTCGTTAAATGTTTGCAAATGCAGAGTATGCCTATTTGGGTACCATGATATAGCTAGAGGTCCCCTCTTTCCATACATACCAAAACAAGTACAAACATCACATGCATGACGTCACAATGACGTCACCAAACATGGCCGACCTCATAATCCCGCCGTATTTGCTGAGGTACAGGTACCTTTAAATTTGACCTCTTCAGTAAAACAGCTATAAAATTCTGAAAACCCGATCAATTTTGATGGTCTAAACGCTGAGATACATCTAATACATGTGGGCTACCATAATACGATGTGTGGTAGAGCTGTGCACAACATCTTCTCTCCAATAATGATGATAATCGGCAGTGCCAGGGGGGGTAATCACTTATGACACACCGTATACTTGGTGAATGAAATCGCTGGTAGATGTGAAATGAATGTTTGGAGGCAGGTCTCTTAGGTTAGGAGACATACAGTCTTCCCCTCAGCTGACTGATATGTCTCGGAGACATTATAGTCTTCCCCTCAGGAGACATTCGTTCTCAATCGCTCGGATAAGGAAGCTGAAATTCCTTATACTCTTGATTTGATCCATGAGATCCTTATTATAGTCCAAATAGTGATGCCCCCATTGACTATCCTAACTGAATCCAAGGCCGGAAAGGTAAGACTGACACGCTACCACATTTGTAGTCTTACAGGAGATTTCTTTATATTTATGATTACGGAGGCAAGCTCGGTTCCGTTACAATAGTAGTATGGCTGAGAACAAAGTCAGCTATAATTGTAGATGAAATAGATTATCCGAGTCAAGAAATTGTATGGAACAATGCGTGTGTTCAATGCTCTGGAAACACACTGTATTTTACAGATTGGATTAAAGCTGGGTTTGTCAGTATGTCAAGCTTATATGAAAATGATGCATTTCTATCCATGTCAGAAATAAGTAAGAGAATTAAAAGGCCTGGAGGAATTATGCTACAATATATAACAATAAAATCAGCAGTCCCAAAAAGCTGGAAAAAAAGAATCAAGCCAAATAAAACTGTTAAACAGACGATTGGTCCTATGATTAATTCTGCTTTCCTGCCAATAGAAAAATGTAATTCTAAAACCGTGCGTAACATATTGATATCAAAAATAACAGTTAGACCAATAAGTGAACGTTTTTGGGAGACAAAATTCCCCAACTATGTTTTTCAGTGGAGTGATATATGGAGAAATGCAACATGTTCAATAAAAGAAGCCAAACTTGTAACCATGAAATGGAAAATACTTTGCGATATTTATCCGACTAGAATATTACTACTTAAAATGGGTAAAGCTAACAATGATTTATGTGAAACATGTAACGAAAAGGAGTATCTGGAACATTTTTTCTTTCATTGCAAGAATGTAAGAAAAGTATGGTTATAAATTAATACAATACTCTCTGACGTAACAGGAAAAAAAGTAAAAGTGTCTGTGACAGATATTCTTTTTGGTTATTTTAAGGATAACAAGAAATGTAATAATGTAAGCAATACGATTATTTCTGTGGCCAAAATGTGCATTAGCAAGTTTAAATACGGAAAGCATCCAAATGTAGTTGCGTTATTATTACATGAGCTCAGAGTTAGACGACTGACATAAATGTTGGCATTAAGTAGCTTGTAGTCATATTACTATACAATTTGAAAACATGATAACTTATTATTCAGCATTAGCATGAATACCTCTCGTATGTGTTTATAATGAACTTAAAATTAGAAAACTCTGAAATAAACATGCTGAAAAGCATATGAAAATGTAATGAAAAGCAATGAAATGTAAACAAATATGTGAACATGTAATGAATGAAAAGCATATAAAAACGTGTGTAATGATATGCAATGTAAACAAGATGAAAAGCATATGAAAATGTGTTATACATGTAATTGATATAAAATGTAACCATGAAAAGTATATATGTGAACATGAATGTAAACATGCCGAAAAGCATATGAAAATGTGTAAACATGCGTAGAGCATATGATATACCGGGTGTCCCTAAAAAAAGGGTGCACGTGTTTACCCAACTTGTTGACCATGAAGTTCTCATATTTGGTGTAAGATGTTTACACATATTGAACGACTACACATCTGGCTTTCAGATGCTGCTTATTTCATCTGATTCGGATTTGTCAATCCTGAGATATGGACAATTAACTAGAGCTACCTAGAATCGATGTTGTGCCACTTTACAGTTTCAAAGGGTTACTCCTAAGATACAACTTCCACTTGTACGATTGCCCTTCAACAAGTGTTATGCAAAGTAACATTTTTGTATTTGAGATTGAATAGGTTTAAGAAGGACTTTCTGAGAGAATCAGGCACTATGGGAAAATCTGTGCAGATGGGGGTCAGCCAATTTTAATCATATTTTGGTGATTTAACATGTTTGGTCAAATATTCTCAAAAATCAGTATTACAAATTCTGGCATACACCCTCCCAGAAAATAGGAACCCCCCCTGGAATGGTCCCCTTGAACACTCTTCTCAGACCTGAAAAATACAGTTTTGTGTCAAATTTAGACTAGGGTTTCATACCTAAGATGAGGATCTACGAACTTCATCTTTTCTGCATAGGATGTTTTATCCTTTGTCTTTATTATGCATGCAGAAAAAAAATATTATCATTTGGAATATTCCATTTCTGAACAGGGGGGTGAGCCTATTTTTGATGATTTTCAAAAATTCAAAAAAATGAAATTTAGGTCTATTTTACTCTTGCATTGTACCAATCCCAGCAAAGTTAGAATATTGATCTTTGCTGGGAACAATGCCTCATCCAAGGTGATTGATAAAATGCATTCAAAACGACGGAGACTTTTACACTCTTAATAACTCCCAACCATTTATTACCCTAACTTTCAACATTAGTCAAATTCACCTGTGTCAAACCAATGGTAAAATCGTTGTATTTTCTCTCTATTACTCACTATTTCTTCAGTGAATTATCATGATATTGATTGCAAAATGTATGCAATACATTATAAAAGTATAATGATATTGGATTGTTCCACTTTTGCCACAGGGGTACCATTAAAATATTCAAAAATCAGATGAAAATTCATGTTTTTGTAGGCATGTCAATCATTTTCAATCGTAGGGGTGTGTTTTTGAATAGCAAATTGTGTTTTGCGACACTTTTAAGCAGATATCTGAGAAAGTCAGGCACTATGGGAAAATGTGTACAGATGGGGGTCAGCCAGTTTCAAACATATTTTGGTAATTTTACATGTTTGGTCCAATATTCACAAAAAATGACTATTACAAATAGCCCCTCCCAGAAAACTCGACCCCCCCCCCCCCCCCTAAAATGGTCCCCAGGAACCTACTTTTCAGACCTGAAAAATACTGTTTCATACCAAATCTAGACTAGGGTTTGATACCTAAGATGAAGATCTATGAACACTATCTTTTGTACATGACTTTTCACATATTCAGGATTTTTTTGTAGGAATTACCCATGAAAATAATGGAACAGTCCAATTTTATTTTATCTTATTAACTTTATTTGTGGAAATGAACCATATTGGTCTTGTTTGTAAGAAATTATTATTTTAACCGCAACATTCATTCAGTTGAGAGAACTAATTTACTAAATTAACGCCAAGTATGAAAATACTAAAATCTGTATTTTCAGAAAATGGCCCGAGTATATGGTGTGAATATATTAATAATGAACAAGTCTCTGTCGATTTTATTTGTTGAATTGTTTTATCTATGTCTATTGGTGCTCTGAGGAAAACAACAATAAAAAAAAAATACTGGCAATTTTGCTATGCTATTGCAAACTTGACCTTCATTTTGCCTTTTCTCCATTTAATGAAAACCCTGAAAATGCCATTATACCCCCCTCTAAAAATGGAACAATCCAATATCTTAAAAAAAGAATTTATTATTGCATTGTAAAGACAAAAGATGAATGTTTGATGGAAAGCATAACTGAAATGATATTATAATGTTGTCCGTAATTGGCACTAGTCTGAAAATTGTGAAAAATTACTTTTCATTATTAGGGGGGTCATATACCGTTAAACTTCATCTATAAGCACCCATTGACTAATAGTTAGTTAGCTGAAAATAGAAAAAAAGGTATGAGCGCCCTCTTTTGATCTAGAGAAATTACCATGAATGATTTTAGTGTATTCGAAATTCAATATTATAAAGTTGTATTACTATCTAAATAATTTCATGGACAGACGAATTGCTCAATTGGTAAAGCGCCCGGTAAAGCGTCAACTTCAGTATCACGAGGTTGATGGATCAATTCTCAACTACAACCTTTGCAATTTCTTTTGAAATCCAAGTGATATAGAAATTAATGCAAACTTTAATGTAAAATGATTACTCAATTATACTAGCTTTATTGTTATTTTTCAAAAAAACAAGCGCATAATTAATTTGATTGTATAAAGTAATGATCTTAATAGTCCAACCTTTTTATAAGCTAAAACACATTTATACTACAAATTAACCACAGCAAAATGTATTCATTGGCTTATTTTAAATGTTTCACACAGTAATCTTAAACGTTTTCTTCATCATGATTTAAGGGCAAATTATGATGATGCATATTAGGTTGGTAGATCAAGTTAAGCAACCAAATGAAAGTAACTATGCAAACCACTATAATCCTGGTCTCACAATGAATGAATGAATGAATAAATGAATGAATGAATGAATGAATGGCTGGCTATTAAATCAATTTATTTCCAATAAGATAGAGGGCCGTCCATTTATACCGACCCATCAATCATACATGTAGTTATAAAACAGTATCTGACATAGCAGTCTCGTTTAGCTCAATCGGTTAAGTCTAGGGCAATTGTGATCGCAGGTTCCAGATGACAATACCTGGTTCGAATCTCACTTCAAGACCTTTTCTTTTGGAAAGGTCATAATTTTCAAATTCTTGACAGTGTTTTATTTTTATGATGAATGAACAAGGAATCTATTTTTGTTTCTGACTACTCTGAAAACAAACTGTCAGCAAGGCACCGCCGCATCCTGATCACAAAGTGGGTTGGTCAAGTTTGGGAAGAGATGTCGGCCAATATGAAGAGCACCATTGTTCGTGGATTTAAGAAGTGTGGCATTTCAGTTTCCGTTGACGGTTCAGATGATCATTTAATCAACATTGAGGGACTTCCAAATTATTCTGTTCATTTGTGAATTACTTTTTGAAAAAAATGGCATTTACACTCCAAAATAGCCTCTAAAATCACTCCACTCCAATCACCACCATCTTTATAGTTGAAACAAATTTACACAACCCCTGTTCAAGAATAAAAAGTTACATAACCCCCCCCCCCCTATTTTTCAACATATGAAAGTTACATGACCGCCCCCCTCCACCATAAATAATGAACGGTCCCTAACATGAATGGCAAAGATATGCAGATTCCTTTATTCATTCAAGATAAAAATAAAACACTGTAAAGAATTTGAAGTGAAATTCGAATCAGGAATTGTCATCTACAACCAACAATGGCCAACCATCCACAAAAAAAACCACAACTTAACAATAGACATAAGTAGCAGAATTGAAAAGCAGTGAATTGTAATCAACGTATAGTCCCATTGTACTCCATCCATGCATGTCGTCTTCAATACAAATCGTGGAGGTTGATTTGAACCATAGATAATCGACACAGGGATGGTTAAGTCCCGGATTATCTCTATTGAAATGTTGCTCGGAGCTGATCTATGTCTGTTTTGCACACACCTGTTTGACTAGCATTTTTGAAAATCCCGGTAAACAGAACGGGTATTGCGGCAACTACAGTATCTAATACTAGCTAACGGGATACATAAAATTAGTTTGATACAAAAAGCAACGGTGAAAGTTAAGATACTTCTAATATTTGAAGCATATAAATTTAATACACGCATTCACCGATGCGATAGATGTAACGATATTTGTGAAGGTTATAGACACTTATTTCACCCAGTTTTCTATTACACGTAAACTCTAACTCATGATGAGCGCGATGGACAATAGCACTTCTTTTTAAATCGATTCCTAGCCATTTAATGCATCTGGGAACGACAGTGGCGTATCATTTATGGATGTTAAGAAGTTATTTCATGTCAGGGCGAAAGGCTACATCGGCTTTTGTGTTGAGCGACCTTGGTCCAAAACACAAATAGCTTCAAACAAAACACCTACTAACCATCCCTGTGTCGATTATCTATGTTTGAACTAATGTCCGCCCGTAAAAGTATCCTCTAATTAATGATTAATACTGTCTTCCGAAGTCCAGTTTATTTAAATGTTTGTACTATTTATAAACGATTGTGATAACATTAAAAAATAAAAAATAGAGAGAAAAAAGAGGGAAAACCCACATTAAAGACAAAGATAGATTCCTTATTTATTCATGGTAAAAAACAAAGTTAAGAATTTGATATACACCGTAAATATTTATAAACTTTCCAAAAGAAGAAGTCTTGAAGTGAGATTCGAACCAGGTATTGTCATCTGGAACCTGCGATCACAATTGCCCTAGACTTAACCGATTGAGCTAAACGAGACTGCTATGTCAGATACTGTTTTATAACTACATGTATGATTGATGGGTCGGTATAAATGGACGGCCCTCTATCTTATTGGAAATAAATTGATTTAATAGCCAGCCATTCATTCATTCATTTATTCATTTATTCATTCATTCATTCATTGTGAGACCAGGATTATAGTGGTTTGCATAGTTACTTTCATTTTGTTGCTTAACTTGATCTTACCAACCTAATATGCATCATCATAATTTGCCCTTAAATCATGATGAAGAAAACGTTTAAGATTACTGTGTGAAACATTTAAAATAAGCCAATGAATACATTTTGCTGTGGTTAATTTGTAGTATAAATGTGTTTTAGCTTATAAAAAGGTTGGACTATTAAGATCATTACTTTATACAATCAAATTAATTATGCGCTTGTTTTTTTGAAAAATAACAATAAAGCTAGTATAATTGAGTAATCATTTTACATTAAAGTTTGCATTAATTTCTATATCACTTGGATTTCAAAAGAAATTGCAAAGGTTGTAGTTGAGAATTGATCCATCAACCTCGTGATACTGAAGTTGACGCTTTACCGGGCGCTTTACCAATTGAGCAATTCGTCTGTCCATGAAATTATTTAGATAGTAATACAACTTTATAATATTGAATTTCGAATACACTAAAATCATTCATGGTAATTTCTCTAGATCAAAAGAGGGCGCTCATACCTTTTTTTCTATTTTCAGCTAACTAACTATTAGTCAATGGGTGCTTATAGATGAAGTTTAACGGTATCTCCCAGTAGGGGGGTACCCAGAATTTTTTATTACCATCATTGTAAATCTTCATGGACATGTATCTTATCCCCAAAGTACAAAAAAAATTGGCCGACCCCCATCTGCACACCTCTGCCTGACTCTCTCAGAAAGTTCTTCTTTAAAAATAATAGAATGAGTGCCTGTGTATCCAAGCAGAACTGAATATAAAGATATTTGTTACATGATTCGAACCAGTCCTTTTGACGAGGTTTCACAAAATGTGTATTGGGCCTACATTTTCAAAACAAGACAGACGTCCATATGGCTGGGTGCGGCCTCAATTTTCATTAGAAGAGGGTGTTCATGGTCTTAAAATATCATGAAACGAGAAGTCAAGCAGAAGTCACCAGAGAGTTTGCCATTCATTTCCCAAACACTCACATACCATCTAGGAATACACCTATGTACAAAGGAGTAGGCTATTGGAAATACTTGGTAGATGGTACAAGCACCAATAAATATGAATAAAGAACATTCTGGAAGACTAAGATATGAAAAGTGTCAGGACAGAGTAACACATTGATAACGTGCGGCGTGCACTTGGGAGAGGGATCCCAGAATAACTGCTCGTAAAAATCCCTTACCACATATTCCAAGGACATTATTTTTGTTCCTCAGCCTCTTTTAAACAATTCTGGTCAAATGTTAACCCCAATGTTTCAAAACGATTGATGCCCATGGATAGACCAATGTATCGTTTTGACGCTCATGATCATTTTTCTGTAAAAGTGGCACAACGTCGATTTTGGGTAGCTTTGATAAACTGGGTATATCTCAGGATTGATAAATCCAAATCAGATAAAATAAACGGCATCTGAAAGCTGAGTGTTTTCCCTTTTCGTGTGTATAAACATATTACACCAAACTTTAGGACTTCATGGTCAACAAGTTGCGCAAACATGTGCACCCTTTTTTTAGGGACACCCTGTACAATGAGAGAAAGCCGCTCTAACTGATAATAGCACAATAGCCCCTATAATAGCAAGGGCTGCAATAGCGTGCCTCTCCATAGACTAAGTATGTAAGAACGCAATAATCGCACTGCTATTCTTTAAATGTTGCAATTGTGCTATTACCACTCGTCTTTTCTAACTTAGAGTAATTTCAAGTCGGGAGAAATGGATATAACGGCAATGGCGCTATATTGCGCATCAAGGGCAAATATACTTCTTATGTGCTATTCGCGCTATTGTGCGCTGTTCCTTCCAAACAATGTTAGTAGTGCGCTGTTCGCGCTATTGTGCGAATGGTTATTATATTTCATTCATCTTATGTGCTATTCGCGCTATTGTGCGCTGTTCCTTCCAACAATGTTAGTAGTGCGCTATTCGCGCTATTGTGCGAATGATTATTATATTTCATCCATCTGATGTGCTATTCGCGCTATTGTGCGTGTTCCCTTCAACAATGTTAGTAGTGCGCTATTCGCGCTATTGTGCGATGTACCTTTCAACAATTTTAGTAATGCGCTGTTCGCGCTATTGTGCGAATGATTATTGTATTTCATTCATCTTATGTGCTATTCGCGCTATTGTGCGGTTCCTTCCAACAATTTTAGTAGTGCGCTATTCGCGCTATTGTGCGAATGATTATTAAACTTCATCTTTGAGACTTGACAAGGATGTGCTATTCGCGCTATTGTGCGATGTTCCTTTGAACAATGTTAGTAGTGCGCTATTCGCGCTATTGTGCGAATGATTATTAAACTTCATTCATCTTTAGAAGTGCGCTATTCGCGCTATTGTGCGATGTTCCTTCCAACAATGTTAGTAGTGCGCTGTTCGCGCTATTGTGCGAATGGTTATTATATTTCATTCATCTTATGTGCTATTCGCGCTATTGTGCGCTGTTCCTTCCAACAATTTTAGTAGTGCGCTATTCGCGCTATTGTGCGAATGATTATTATATTTCATCCATCTGATGTGCTATTCGCGCTATTGTGCGTGCTCCTTTCAACAATGTTAGTAGTGCGCTATTCGCGCTATTGTGCGATGTACCTTTCAACAATGTTAGTAATGCGCTATTCGCGCTATTGTGCGAATGATTATTGTATTTCATTCATCTTATGTTCTATTCGCGCTATTGTGCGATGTTCCTTATTTATGGGGTGCGCTATTCGCGCTATTGTGCGAATGATTATTAAACATCATTCATCTTTGAGACTTGACAAGGATGTGCTATTCGCGCTATTGTGCGATGTTTCATTCAACAATTTTAGTAGTGCGCTATTCGCGCTATTTTGCGAATGATTATTATAGTTCATTCATCTTTAGTATATTATGCGATGTTCCTTTTAACAATGTTAATAGTGCGTTATTCGCGCTATTGTGCGAATGATTATTACACTTCATTCATCTTCCGAATGATTATTAAACTTCATTCATCTTTGAGACCTGACACGGATGTGCTATTCGCGCTATTGTGCGATGTTCCTCTCAACAATGTTAGTAGTGCGCTGTTCGCGCTATTGTGCGAATGTTTGTTAAACTTCATTAATCTTTGAGACTTAGGAAACGTGTCGTCTATATGGTTCTGATTTAAAACCATAGATATATACTGCTTACAGTGCAGGACGATTCCTAATTACGTCACAATCATGATTCGAGTGTGAATGTAGAGTGAAAATAAATTGTCGCGGTTAACATAAAGCTTTATTTTTACTCTAAAACCATGATATTGAAATAATTAGGAATCGTATTGCTTTGTAACTTAGAATGTATTTATGATTTTTGCTGAGAAATGTAAATTTGGAAAAGAGTCTGTATCCAAATTATTCTTCGAGGATTGAGGGCGTTCCCTGGTAAAGATTGTCACCAAATGTAGGTAGTCGCAAGGTTTCAAAACATGTGTGTTATATTGATCTGGTTGCCATGGTAAGCATGCAAGGCCTGTGATTGGCTAAACATTGTAACAAATGTAACTAGAAAACTAAATGTTGTAGGCCCTAATGTGGTGCATATTTAGGAGGACGATGTAACTACATTGCGCTTAAAAATATGAAAAGGTTTTTTTATAAGCTTGCTATGACTAGTGGAACAGACCAATCAGGTAACTTTGCATCATAATTCAAATTGGAAAGATTGTATTCCAAATTGGGCTTGATGGTTTTGTAGCGCTCTGTATGTTTAACAACTGTGCCAATTTCCATGGTCACATGACTTTTCGTTTTTGAGTTGACCTACGTTTGTTACGGTTTCGCACGTTAGCGCGTTTTCTTGTTTTGAGATATCAAGCGAAACGTATTCAAAAATATTGAAATTGTTGAAAAAACAAGTAATTTAGGAGTTTAATCGCATTTTTAAAGATAAGGTGCTTAAATATAGCCGTGTCAGAAAAAGTAAAGAAAATCATAAGATATGTCATTGACCTAAAATGTTGATAAATAATAATGCGTAATGAATTATTTAATTTTTTACCAAAAACAAATTATATAAAATTTGAATTGTTTTATTTATGTAAAATTTAAAGTGATTTTACTAAAAATCACAAATGAGCGTCATCTTCACACAAACAAATAGAAAACGCCACCGATTTTCGAAATTCCGTTAATTAAAGTGACCATAACATCAGAACCGAATGTCCAATTTGACTTATGAACTAATGTTTGAATCCGGCCATCCTACCCCCCCCCCCCCCCCCCCCCTCTTATTGTTAATTGTCCAAGAGATAGACTTTGACAGTTGGGAAAGGTTTCTGAAAAATGTGTTTCGTATTATGGTAAAACAAATAGCCGCGTGGCAAATGTTAAAGAACGACCTTGTCACGTGATATTGCAATTCAGTCCCACAATGCAATATTAAGGGTCAAACAAATCTAATATGGCGATTGATTTAACGATTCACGAACTGCTGTTGCATGCCTTAACAATTTGAATGGGCGGTGTCATTTTACATGGGGCTTTTAATAAAGAACGAACTATTATTTGTTGCATGCCTCAACAAATTGAATGGGCGGTGTCATTTTACAGGGGGCTTTTAACACTTTTCATGAGGCAGGCGTCTGCAGACGACATTCGAAAATGTTATAAAATGTCTCAAAAATGTCAACATTATTGAATTCAATTACCATATTTGAAATCACCATGAGAAATGCATTACATACAAAAAGTACTAAACATGCCTAATATTGGTTCAGTACAAAGAGATAGACTTTGACAGTTGGGAAAGGTTTCTGAAAAATGTGTTTCGTATTATGGTAAAACAAATAGCCGCGTGGCAAATATTAAAGAACGACCTTGTCACGTGATATTGCAATTCAGTCCCACAATGCAATATTAAGGGTCAAACAAATCTAATATGGCGATTGATTTAACGATTTACGAACTGCTGTTGCATGCCTTAACAATTTGAATGGGCGGTGTCATTTTACATGGGGCTTTTAATAAAGAACGAACTATCATTTGTTGCATGCCTCAACATATTGAATGGGCGGTGTCATTTTACAGGGGGCTTTTAACCCTTTTCATGAGGCAGGCGTCTGCAGACGACATTCGAAAATGTTATAAAATGTCTCAAAAATGTCAACATTATTTAATTCAATTACCATATTTGAAATCACCATGAGAAATGCATTACAATAAGTACTAAACATGCCTAATATTGGTTCAGTACCAAGAGATAGACTTTGACAGTTGGGAAAGGTTTCTGAAAAATGTGTTTTGTATTATGGTAAAACAAATAGCCGCGTGGCAAATGTTAAAGAACGACCTATCATTTGTTGTATGCCTCAACTATTTGAATGGGCGGTGTCATTTTACAGGGGCCTTTTAAAGAACGACCTATCATTTGTTGCATTGTGGGATTGGATATTAACAGTTTGGATGTGTGTGTGTTTTGACGGGCCTTTTAAAGAACGACCTATCATGCATTTTAGAGGGCTCAATAGTTTGGATGGGGCTTTTAAAGAACGACCCATAATCTATTATGCCAAACCTGTCACTTGATACTGAATTGAAATCACCATGAGAAATGCATTACAATGAGTACTAAACATGCCTAATATTGGTTCAGTAATCCAAGAGATAGACTTTGACAGTTGAGAAAGGTTTCTCAAAAATGTGTTTTGTATTATGGTAAAACAAATAGCCGCGTGGCAAATGTTAAAGAACGACCTATCATTTGTTGCATGCCTCAACTATTTGAATGGGCGGTGTCATTTTACAGGGGCCTTTTAAAGAACGACCTATCATTTGTTGCATTGTGGGATTGGATATTAACAGTTTGGATGTGTGTGTTTTTTTGACGGGCCTTTTAAAGAACGACCTATCATGCATTTTAGAGGGCTCAATAGTTTGGATGGGGCTTTTAAAGAACGACCCATAATCTATTATGCCAAACCTGTCACTTGATACTGAAATTCAGTCCCACAATGCAATATTAAATCATTTGAATGGGCGGTGTCATTTTTAGTAAGATAGTAACCCGTTAATTGCTATCTTAAGAAGATAGCAACTTGTAAATGCTATTTTGAGAAGATAGCAGTGGTGTGCTACCTTGTCACTTAAAATGCTCATCTGGTTCGGACAAAATCAGTTTTTTCCTGAGTGTTCATTTTTTGAAAAAAGGTGCAGTGACATTCGTACAGGAATAAAATCGCAAAACTTGTAAATACACCGGCGTGTCATCTACTGATGAAGATGGCATTCATTGTGACTTCGATTAGTGTATCTTCCGGAACCCTGCGGGGCTCTATATAAACATGCTCCGCTCTGGGCGGTTACGCACAACAGGGTCCACTGCACCTAGGACCGCTTTTAAAGAACGCCCCACCATTGGGCATCTTTGGGCCACGGGCATATTTGGGCCACGGGCATCTTCGACCGCTCTTTTATCATAATTTTGTTGGACGCTTATTTTTGACACAACATATTTAAACCATTATCAATGTCTCCATCTTAACTCTCATTGAATCGAAATTGGAATTGGGCATCTTTGGGCCACGGGCATCTTCGACCGCTCTTTTATCATAATTTTGTTGGACGCTTATTTTTGACACAACAACACATTTAAACCATATGATTATAAAATCACAAAACTTGCAAATGCACCGGCGTGTCATTTACTGATGAAAATGGCATTCATTGTGACTTCGATTAGTGTATCTTCCGGAACCCTGCGGGGCTCTATATAACTTGCTCCGCTCTGGGCGGTTACGCACAACAGGGTCCACTGCACCTAGGACCGCTTTTAAAGAACGCCCCACCATTGGGCATCTTTGGGCCACGGGCATCTTCGACCACTCTTTTATCATAATTAGCAGCCCACACCCCACACACCCCGACTCCTTTCCCTGGCCTCCCCTCCCAGTTCGTTATGAGAAACCCTTGCCCCGACACACGTCCCACCCTTTACCTCGTTCTCCTGGTCATCAGCCTCATCCTAGTCCAAAGCCAAAGTTATTCTTAGTCCTAACCATAACTCTAAGTCTAACCTAACCTTACCCTAACGCTAGGGACTAGTCCTAAGCTTAACCCTGAGCTTTTCGTTCAAACCATCGGTGTATAGCCCGTTTTCCAATCATATCTTAGGCATGGACGCCGTTGCTAGGCGTATACTAAATTATCTTCTGAAGATAGTAACCCGTTAATTGCTATCTTAAGAAGATAGCAACTTGTAAATGCTATTTTAAGAAGATAGCAGTGGTGTGCTACCTTGTCACTTAAAATGCTCATCCGGTTCGGACAAAATCAGTTTTTTCCTGGGTGTTCATTTTTTGAAAAAAGGTGCAGTGACATTCGTACAGGAATAAAATCGCAAAACTTGTAAATGCACCGGCGTGTCATCTACTGATGAAGATGGCATTCATTGTGACTTCGATTAGTGTATCTTCCGGAACCCTGCGGGGCTCTATATAAACATGCTCCGCTCTGGGCGGTTACGCACAACAGGGTCCACTGCACCTAGGACCGCTTTTAAAGAACGCCCCACCATTGGGCATCTTTGGGCCACGGGCATATTTGGGCCACGGGCATCTTCGACCGCTCTTTTATCATAATTTTGTTGGACGCTTATTTTTGACACACCATATTTAAACCATTATCAATGTCTCCATCTTAACTCTCATTGAATCGAAATTGGAATTGGGCATCTTTGGGCCACGGGCATCTTCGACCGCTCTTTTATCATAATTTTGTTGGACGCTTATTTTTGACACAACAACACATTTAAACCATTATAAAATCACAAAACTTGCAAATGCACCGGCGTGTCATTTACTGATGAAGATAGCATTCATTGTGACTTCGATTAGTGTATCTTCCGGAGCCCTGCGGGGCTCTATATAACTTGCTCCGCTCTGGGCGGTTACGCACAACAGGGTCCACGGCACCTAGGACCGCTTTTAAAGAACGCCCTACCATTGGGCATCTTTGGGCCACGGGCATCTTCGACCGCTCTTTTATCATAACTAGCGGCGTACCCTCGCTACGCTCGGGTCCCCGCTAGATGGTTATGCCACATTACCTACCTCTCACACACAAACCCCCTACAACACCCCAAACCAGCTTGATTTAAAACCATATCCCTTTTAAAGGCATTATAAACCTCATACAACCCCCCCCCCCCCCAAAAAAAAAAAAATCAGGTTGATTTATAACCATGTCCCTCCTAAACCATTTACCGTGGCTACTTTATTAAGCCCTACCTCTCAAACCGCATCAAGTTAACCTTCGGTACTTTTAAAACCACATAAACCCTCTACAATCACCCCCCCCCCCCCCCCCCCCCCCCCACTGCAACTACACCAACCAGGTGGATTTATAATCATAACCCTCCTAACCATTTCCCGCGGCTACTTCATTAACTCTTAACCCTATCCTAAAACATTTCCCGTGGTTTTACAGCCCCCCCCCCCGGCCCCATGCACACACCTAAACCAGTTTGATATATAATCACAACCCTCCCTAAACCATTTCCCGTGGCTACTTCATTAACCCTCGGTCCCTTAGATTGTTTGGCATGCCAACTTAAAGTAAAGAAATCCGGTTGTTTCATTAACCCCCGCAAAACGCTATCCATTATAACCCTAGGCCTATCAAAAATCATTTCCCGTGGTTTTACACCACCCCCACCCCCTCCCTCCCTCCCCAACATGACACCAAATACCCAACCAACACACTGTACAGGCCTATAACCATTATCCCGTGTGGCTTCTGCGCCATGTGTAGGAGTGCGTGTGCCGCGCGCGGCAGTGAGCCCTTGCGCAAACATGCACGCGACGTGTTACCACGGTATGATTACGCGGTAGTACGCGCAACGCACAATGTTGTTCAATTCTAGTGGCATTTATGAGCCAAATCTGAGCGGTTTTTTGCTGTTTTTGGAGCCAATTGTTAACCAATTTCACTGAAATAAACTTTAACACCCTTCCCGTTATTTCCTCTATCTTTCATGCAAATTAGGCGCCACTTTGATCACAACTAACGGAGAAATAAGGATAACAAACACACAAACACACAAACACACACACAAACACACACCGTTTCCAGATTTATAGTAAGATTAGCAGCCCGTATGTCGGCATGCGTCGTTTATGTGTGTATACAGCGTACTCTAAAAAGCGCCAACGGACGCGTTGTAAGTCGCGTATTTGATGCGTTACGTCTCCAGCTGCTATCTACTGAAGATAGCATACCTAAATATCCTTCAATTTCGAGCTGAAATGTACAGGATATCTTGATGTATAACGCGACGCATTATAAAATGAAAAGTAAAATACTTGATTCAACAGGAAGAGTTGTCATTGTTAAAGGGACACTAAGAGATGTGTTGGAGGCAGCGCCCTCAATTATGATAAAAACTGAGATTAGTTTATTTTTATAATTGTATTACATGTATGAACTTACACCTATAAGGATTAGAAAAAATCAGCTCTCTCTGTACAAGAAAACGTCGATTCAAAAATGCTCGTCCCGCGGGACGAGCATTTTACGTCCGACAGTATCCCACTGCAGTACGCGTGATACATAACGCGAACCATATTTGCATAGAGGGCGTTTTACAATAAATAGCGATAATAATTGTTTTAATCAAGTTTTGCTGTGTTTTTGTTAGTAGAAACAACAATAACCATGATAACGGCAATTTCTAATGTTCATCTTGAATTCTGAAGTAAATTTTTAAACATTTAAAATTTTCAACACCACTTAATGTCCCTTTAAACCATGTTCCTTTACACCTATAGATATTTGTACCACGGAAATTCAAGTTTTCGGGCTCGTTGGGAGTATATTGGAGTTTACGGATTTATTTTCTATTCAAATCGACATAACTCAAAAACTATTTGACCAATATCAATGAGACTTTGAATATAAGTTTGAAACTAAATTTGCTTTAGGATATTTGAAAATAATGAACCAAAATGAGAAAACAAAGTTCATGTTTCTAAGGTAGCAACGTCACTAAATAGTTCCGGAGAAAAACCCGTGATACCTTTCACAACTGTATGTATAAATGCGCATGTTTCTTTGAACCATATCTCGGCTAATACTATAGTCCGAGTTAAGACTTGAAAATGGCACCAAATTAAAGCTAGGAATTTTGCCTGTTACCAGATGTGGATAAAATATGATGTCACCTTGTGTGGAATAAAAACCGAACACAGCACTACATGACCGTCACAGTGGCCAGCGCCAGGCCATGTTTTCATACACGCGATTGAAGCATTTTAACCAGTCGAGAGCAGTATTTTTTATTTGAACCAGCATAGGCCTATTGTCTGATTTTCAGCCTATTAAAAGAATAGGCCTACATGAATACCTAAAAATAAATGAAATTACAGAAAATTTGACCGCGTAGTTTTATATTACATTGCACGTATTTATGCTATAACATGAACAGAAAACCGCCGGCCTAAAACACTGTTCACTGGAGCCGCTCGTTCCTGTAGTCATCCCCTGTACAATCATTTGCAAATTAATTTTCATAAAATCTTGTGTAAATATTATACACGAAGACGCCGTCCTCTTTAATTTGATACCATTTAAAGGCCGCAATTCGAAAGATTACCAGGGATATAGTGGGGGCAAAATGCATATCATATCATAGTAAAAGTTGGGAACGGGTTTCCCGGGCTTGGTGAAGAGTAGTGGTGTGCTACCTTGTCACTTAAAATGCTCATCCGGTTCGGACAAAATCAGTTTTTTCCTGAGTGTTCATTTTTTGAAAAAAGGTGCAGTGACATTCGTACAGGAATAAAATCGCAAAACTTGTAAATGCACCGGCGTGTCATCTACTGATGAAGATGGCATTCATTGTGACTTCGATTAGTGTATCTTCCGGAACCCTGCGGGGCTCTATATAAACATGCTCCGCTCTGGGCGGTTACGCACAACAGGGTCCACTGCACCTAGGACCGCTTTTAAAGAACGCCCCACCATTGGGCATCTTTGGGCCACGGGCATATTTGGGCCACGGGCATCTTCGACCGCTCTTTTATCATAATTTTGTTGGGCGCTTATTTTTGACACAACATATTTAAACCATTATCAATGTCTTCATCTTAACTCTCATTGAATCGAAATTGGAATTGGGCATCTTTGGGCCACGGGCATCTTCTACCGCTCTTTTATCATAAATTTGTTGGACGCTTATTTTTGACACAACAACACATTTAAACCATATGATTATAAAATCACAAAACTTGCAAATGCACCGGCGTGTCATTTACTGATGAAGATAGCATTCATTGTGACTTCGATTAGTGTATCTTCCGGAACCCTGCGGGGCTCTATATAACTTGCTCCGCTCTGGGCGGTTACGCACAACAGGGTCCACTGCACCTAGGACCGCTTTTAAAGAACGCCCCACCATTGGGCATCTTTGGGCCACGGGCATCTTCGACCGCTCTTTTATCATAATTAGCAGCCCACACCCCACACACCCCGACTCCTTTCCCTGGCCTCCCCTCCCAGTTCGTTATGAGAAACCCTTGCCCCGACACACGTCCCACCCTTTACCCCGTTCTCCTGGTCCTCAGCCTCATCCTAGTCCAAAGCCAAAGTTATTCTTAGTCCTAACCATAACTCTAAGTCTAACCTAACCTTACCCTAACGCTAGGGACTAGTCCTAAGCTTAACCCTGAGCTTTTCGTTCAAACCATCGGTGTATAGCCCGTTTTCCAATCATATCTTAGGCATGGACGCCGTTGCTAGGCGTATACTAAATTATCTTCTGAAGATAGTAACCCGTTAATTGCTATCTTAAGAAGATCGTAACTTGTAAATGCTATTTTAAGAAGATAGCAGTGGTGTGCTACCTTGTCACTTAAAATGCTCATCCGGTTCGGACAAAATCAGTTTTTTCCTGAGTGTTCATTTTTTGAAAAAAGGTGCAGTGACATTCGTACAGGAATAAAATCGCAAAACTTGTAAATGCACCGGCGTGTCATCTACTGATGAAGATGGCATTCATTGTGACTTCGATTAGTGTATCTTCCGGAACCCTGCGGGGCTCTATATAAACATACTCCGCTCTGGGCGGTTACGCACAACAGGGTCCAAAACTTGCAAATGCACCGGCGTGTCATTTACTGATGAAGATAGCATTCATTGTGACTTCGATTAGTGTATCTTCCGGAACCCTGCGGGGCTCTATATAACTTGCTCCGCTCTGGGCGGTTACGCACAACAGGGTCCACTGCACCTAGGACCGCTTTTAAAGAACGCCCCACCATTGGGCATCTTTGGGCCACGGGCATCTTCGACCGCTCTTTTATCATAATTTTGTTGAAATTTTCTATTCTACATGAAAGGTCATCCTTAAAAAAGTCGTGTTCCAAAGTTTGAGTTGCATAGCTCTAATGGTTCTTATTTTAGACGCACAAGATGCTGTGAACTGTACCCATTGAGTAGTACACAAACTATATCGGTGGTTACCACCATGCATTTTAGAGGGCTCATAGTTTGATTGGGGCGTTTAAAGAACGACCCATAATCTATTATGCCAAACCTGTCACTTGATACTATCAAACGGTGTGTTAGTAACATCTTGAAATTCACCAAGTAAATGTCTGACATGTCCACCACCGTCTGATTAACTCCAAAAAGCGTGAACGGATGGGGAAGTCGGACATTTTCAAGATTTGATGAATAGTATGTCCACAGAATGTCATTGTCACTTAAAATGCTTATCAGGTTCGGACAAAATTAGTTTATTTCCTGAGACTAACATTGTTGAAAGGAACATCGCACAATAGCGCGAATAGCACATCCTTGGCATGTCTCATAGATGAATGAAGTATAATGATCATTCGCACAATAGCGCGAATAGCACACTACTAACATTGTTGAAAGGAACATCGCACAATAGCGCGAATAGCGCATCCTTGGCATGTCTCATAGATGAATGAAGTATAATAATCATTCGCACAATAGCGCGATTAGCGCACTACTAACTTAGTGTTGAAAGGAACATCGCACAATAGCGCGAATAACGCAAAATAGCGCGAGTAACACATCTTTGGGATGTCTCATAGATGAATGAAGTATCATTCGCACAATAGCGCGAATAGCGCACTACTAACATTGTTGAAAGGAACATCGCACAATAGCGCGAATAGCACATGTGAAGGTGCTATTGTGCAATTGCAGCAGAAAGATGCACACAATCGCGCGATCGCACACACCTGTGCTCTTTTGTGCTATTGTATAGCAAGTGACAATGCGCTCGCGTAAAATAGCGCGATTATATGCTCCTAATTGCTTCGCACTAACACATACGCCCGTGCTCTTCTGTGCTATAATCGCTATATATATTATACTGCTCGCACTATCGCACAAACTCGTGCTCTTCTGTGCTACTACGCTATTGATTGTCGCTATCGCGTAAAATAGCGCAATCATATGATCATAATGCGATTGCTTTAATGCTCGCACTATCGCACACGCCTGTGTTCTACTTTGCTATTGTCGCTATCGCCTTACTGCTCGCACTATCACATACGCCCGTGCTCTTCTGTGCTACTGACGCTATTGATTGTCGCTATCGCGTAAAATAGCGCAATCATATGATCATAATGCGATTGCTTTAATGCTCGCACTATCGCACACGCCTGTGCTCTACTTAGAGAATAAAACATAGTTCTTAGCTGTTTTGCTATAGACGATGGTCTTATAATGTATAGGCTGTACCATATTTGGAGTCGTGTATGGTCGCCGCAGGCGGCCATACACGACGACACAAATATGGTACAGCCTATACATTATAAGACCATCGTCTATAGCAAAACAGCTAAGAACTATGTTTTATTCTCATTCTTATTTAGTTTATTGGTTATTTTGAACTTTTATCATAAAAAACCGCAGTTTGTTAGATTTATTTTAAACAAACAACAACAAATTTCCCCTTTATAAAATCGGCGAATCCAGCCAGCTGTTTTCCAACATCCTGCTTCAAATTAATCGCGTTCTTTAGCACACGCGCACCTGTCATCGCTGCGTTATACCCACAACGCACACGGCGGCGACTTTGTGTAGGGCACGCTAACGCGATGACGCGTTGATCATACGCGCTGAAGGTATTATTTTTCGAATGAATTAAACCCCGCCCCAAACCGTGCACCATTGTCTCATAATGCATGGGTAAACATGCTGAAAAGCAAATGAAAATGTGTAAACATGCTGAAAAGCATATGACAATTTGCTTATACACTCTTGGAAAAAGGGTGCTTCAGAGGTTCTTGGCTGTCCCGTATATGGAACCCTTTTTAGAACCTTTATAGGTTCCACAAAGAACCTTTAAAGGTTCAAAAAGAACAAAAAATGCGTCTTTAGAACCTCTAAAGGTTCTCTACAGAAGTTTTTTGTGTTCTTTAAACTAAAAGAACCTTTAACACTGAGGGTTCCATATACGGGACAGCCAAGAACCCCTGAAGCACCCTTTTTTCTAAGAGTGTATGATTTGCAATGTAAACAGGCTGAAAAACATGAAAATGTTATGTAATGATATGCAATGAACATGATTGTAAACATGCCAAAAATGCATATGAAAATGTATAAACTTGCTGAAAAGCATATGAAAATGTGCTATACATGATGACGATGTAATGTTATGCAATGATGTAAACATGATGAAAAGCATATGTGAATGTGTTATACATGTATTTGATATGAAATGTAAACATGATGAAACTATGTAAAATGTGAAAATTATGTGTTATACATGTAACGATAATACAATGAAACTATGTGAATGGTGAAAGTTATGATAGTAATCTATATAAATAAAAGGAAGAACGTAAATCTTGTCCACGAGTGTTCTCAGAGATGCCTTGACTTTCAACTCTGATTTTTGCGTACATTGATTGAGTACATATTGCCATTAAACCATTGGACACTATTTTTTGCAAAACTATTCAATTACTATGGAAATAACCAAAAAACAGGTAGGTTGCTATGTTTCACGTCTTCTATTCTTACTCATGAAACTGGCCAACGCATACCGCCGTTGGTGGAGCTGTTGCGGAGACAGGGAGGTAGCTACATGGGCGGGGTGGCGTGGGAGACATGAACTTACTCAATTTAGGCACATTTCTTTTGCTTGAATTTCTCTTGGCGTTATCCAATAGACGAAAAACTACTTTCATTCAACGATCCAGGGTTGCTACGTGTGGTCGTTACCAAGGGCGGAAATCCGGGGGGGGGGGGGGATTTATCCCCCCCCCCCCCCACTTTTTGACCTGGGGGGGGGGGATGGTCAATGTAATCATCCCCCCTGATTTTTCACATCTACAAACAAAAAAAGGAAAAAAGGGGGGGGGGGAAGGAAAAAAAGAAAGAAAAAAAGGGGGAAAAGGAGGGGGAAAAAGGAAAAAGAGAGGGAGGGAGGGACATAAGAACGTTTGGAGTTTATTGTACGTTGGTTAGGATACATACGCGTATGTACGTTAAGAATCCATCTTTTGGAGGTAACTAATTAACTTCTTTCTGATATAGGCCTATCTGCCTATTTAAAAAGCCAATATTGATCAGAAATAGAGTGATTGCTTTTCAATAAAATATTGGTCAAAAGTATACCAGATCGCACGAAATGAGTTTGAAAATTGAAAAAAATTCTACTTCTCAGGGGGGCATATCCCCCACCCTCAGACGCCCCCTGTTGGAGCTTTTAAACCATCTATACTAAAATCAAGAATATATCAGTATAAAAATGCTCAACTTCTTTCGTGCATTGATAAAAAACAAGATATTTATTGAAAATGAAGTGATGGCCTTTTAATACAATATTGGTCAAAAGTATACACCAGATTACACCAAATGAGTTTGAAAATTGAAATTTTTCTACTTCTGAGGGGGCACATCCCCCATTAGACTCCCCCTGTTGGAGCTTTCAAACCATCTAAACTAAAATCAAGAATATATCAGTATAAAAAATGCTCAACTTCTTTTGTTCATTGATAAAAAACAAAATATTTATTGAAAATGAAGCGATGGCTTTTCAATACAATATTGGTCAAAAGTATACACCAGATCGCACCAAATGAGTTTGAAAATTGAAATTTTTTCTACTTCTGAGGGGAGCACATCAGACTCCCCCCTGTTGGAGCTTTTAAACCATCTATACTAAAATCAAGAATATATCAGTATAAAAAATGCTCAACTTCTTTTGTTCATTGATAAAAAACAAAATATTTATTGAAAATGAAGCGATGGCTTTTCAATACAATATTGGTCAAAAGTATACACCAGATCGCACCAAATGAGTTTGAAAATTGAATTTGTTTCTACTTCTGAGGGGAGCACATCAGACTCCCCCCTGTTGGAGCTTTTAAACCATCTATACTAAAATCATTCATAACCAGCATCTTCCTTTATAATTGTGAACTATGGACAATGGACAAGAAAGCTGAACACAAAATCGACGTGTTCCAGAGATCGTTATTACGTAGAATGATGAATTTAAGCTGGCAAGACAAAGTAACTAATGAGGAGTTATATCAACGAACGAGTCAAACCAGATGGAGCAACTTAATAAGAACTAGGCGTATGACCTGGTTTGGTCATCTCCTAAGACTCCCAGAGAAAACCCCAGCAAAGATGTCCCTAGCAGAAATAGGAAGAAGTGTTAAAAGACCACAAGGTAGACCAAAACAGACGTGGATAAGAATGATCCAAAACAATCTGCAAGAACTAAATATTGACTATACAAACGCAGAAAATCTAGCAGAACTGGCCAGTGACAGATATACCTGGCATTTACTAACTGATAAGTGAGGGGCGCCATGTCAACAAAGACGTAATGCGTAACTGATGATGATGATGACTACAATCAAGAATATATCAGTATAAAAAATGCTCAACTTTTGTTCATTGATAAAAAACAAAATATATATTGAAAATGAAGCGATGGCTTTTCAATACAATATTGGTCAAAAGTATACACCAGATCGCACCAAATGAGTTTGAAAATTGACATTTTTTCTACTTCTGAGGGAGCACATCCCCCCCCCCCCAGACTCCCCCTGTGTGAGCTTTTAAACCATCTATACTAAAATCAAGAATATATCAGTATAAAAAATGCTCAACTTTTGTTCATTGATAAAAAACAAAATATATATTGAAAATGAAGCGATGGCTTTTTAATACAATATTGGTCAAAAGTATACACCATGATCGCACCAAATGAGTTTGAAAATTGAAAAAAATTCTACTTCTGAGGGGGGCACATCCCCCTCAGACTCTCCCCTGTCCGAGCATGCTGCGCACCGCCTGGATGGTACCAGCTAAATTTACTTTTTTAGGGGCAAAACTTATCCTCCCCCCCCCACACCTAACAAGAAATTTCCGCCCCTGGTCGTTACTACAGGTGCTTGACGTGGCAAGTATGTACGCAAGAGCGATGGCGTGCAAGTCACGCACCATCGTTGGCCACGCAACACTCTGCTACGCGATGGCCGCCACGCGTCACACTCGCGTAACAGACCTGCTTTATAGTGTGATCAGTTCCAAATTGGCGAAAATTCATGTGAGGCTAATATTCATCAGTGTGGGCACAAATAGAATACCTTGCCCACGGCTGGTGATTTTTGCATATATTATCGGGACTAGGCATCTGTGATGTGGATTTTAAAGGTGAATTGGGTATGGGATAAGGCCATAGTGAGGATCTGGATTACTTTGAAAACATATTTTCTTGCAGATTTGCAATTGTATCATAAATCATGAAGATCTTCCAAGTAACAGAGCCATACGATTTTTAATTACTTCAAAATCAAGGTTTGAATACGTTGAAATAAACGGCGGAGTGTGCTCCGGCAACTTATTTTCAAGAGGCTGAGCGGATTGTCCCCGTCAAGTTTTCGTAGTGCAAATAGACACATGTTGCCGCCGTTTCCAGTGTGTTTCTGCATGCTACGATCGCAACACAATACTCATCGGAAATGCTTTATGAAAATCGAAGCAAATTATGTTAAGAAGTTCCTTAAATTGAAGCTGATTTCCATTATTAAAAGCAGACATTTTCGCCGTGGTTTTGTTTTCGCGCTTTTTGCGCAAAATAACTTTACACGCGAAAATGATAACACGCGAAAATATTGTTTTCACACATTCATGCAGTGCATCCAGAAGGTCGCCCGCTAAAAAAAAGCAATTCGCGAAATGTCTATATGATATCAAAATGCGCGCGAAAAATATCTTTACGCGAAAATATTGGCTTTTACAGTATGATTTAGTAAAGTTCTATGATGGTTTTTTTCACAGAAAATACAGTCAAGATAGATTTATTAGTCCATGAAAGTCATTCCTGGACCAGGATCCTGGTATAAATCAAACATGAATAATCAAGGGCACCAAGGAATGGTACATGAACATGAATAATCAAGGGCACCAAGGAATGGTACATGAAGTACCTATGTTAGGCGGGCTGTCATTTTCTTCGGTAAGAGGTCGCGTCGGAGGTACCAAATATCCAGGGCTGGAAAAAATGCAAAGTTTCCTGACAAGGGAAAATCAACAAAGTTGGATTTCCCGCTGCTTTAGCGACGGAGGGGTGTCTGAGCCTCTGAGGGTGGCTAACCCCCTCTGAAGCTTGAGCTTCTTGGAAAATTAAGGTCCAGTTGATGCCATTTGGTGCATCATTTTATGTAATATCGGCTGTATTACTCTATACTCTGAACAAAAATCTTTAAAAGAATCTAATTTTTTAAAATTTTTAAATCTAATTTTTTTTTTTTTGGGGGGGGGGGATTTCCCGCGAGATGACAACATTTTCCGGCAAGGAGCTTGCCGTTTTGCCCTCTTTTTCCAGCCCTGCAAAAATATCATTGGTTGTGTCGTGTTTTTACAAGGAAAATATGGCAGGGGGTCATGAAATTAATACCATTGTAAATGGGGGGGGGGGGGGGGGGGGGGGGGGGGGGGCGGTGTCAAAACAAAATATAACTGGAGGCATAGGCCTAAAGATGCTTAACCCGATGCTAAATCCAACAAAAGCACCGCACCGCAATTATTATGGAAGTAGGCCTACACAACAACATAGACCTCGAAAAGTTATTTTTGGAGCGCGATCCCTTGCATTATGCACGCTCACCTAGACATCCGCACACTGATTTTGTCATTATTTGTCCCGTGTCCTCCCCCGTTATTATAATAGCTTTATTGCTATACTAGCGGGAACCCGCGCTTTGCGCGGGCCCCGCTAGTAGTGAGCCCCCCCCCCCCCCCCCCCCCCACACTTGAGCGGTGTGTTGGTGTTTCATATCAGGCCTAGGACTATCTAGTAATGATAAAATTCGGAATATTGGGGGGAAAGTTGATGCGGAAGGGAAAATTAAAAATAAGGGTAGACAAATGTAGACAAAATATAGATTTTTTTGGACTTAAATTTAGTTTTGACCCCCCCTCCCCTGATAATGGTATTTATTTCATGACCCCCTATTTTCCGTGTAAAAACACGACACCTCCAATGATATTTGGTACCTCTACCCTGGCCCTCTTACCGAAGAAAATGACAGCCCCCCCTAACATAATCCATAACATATCATGTGCCATTAATAATCCATGTACTTGGAGGGTGGGTGGGTGGGGGTGGGGGGGGGGGGGGTAACCTAATATGGAATAAATAACCCAAACAATTGTGTTTACCGCCCCCGGGGATGGCCATGTTAAGAGTCCAGGTAGGTAATCGACTAATCGGGCATCTCGCTGGGCTGGGGTTGCGCTCTCAACGTGGTGGGGCTCAAAAATAACCCGTACTCATTTGGGTTGGGGTGTATAGCAGAAGCAAGCAATAACCCGTGCCCATTTGGGATGGGTGTATAGCAATCAATGGAGTAATTCTGTTATACCCTTCACAGGGGTATTTTAAGGACGACGCATACTACTAATGTAGGGTGTGGAGGGTATTACAGAATTAAAGCTATAACGGGGGAGGACACGGGATAAAATATAGTTGTATTAGTTGGCGTATGGCGGACCAATAGTCGGAGCTCTCATCATGATCATTTATGGTATCCAGTCTAAAGCACTTGTTGTGTGCCATATCCCGGCTTATTTTTTGGCCAAATAACATTAAATTATTCCTTCAGTTTTATATATTTATCACGCATACTCATACCGTCGCCATCCCTGCATTTCCATTTATGAAAAAAGTCTGGTATAGGCCTACCCATAACTGGTCGGAGGGTTGTAGCAATTATAAAGCTATACAATACAGGGGAAACACGGCCCACAAATAATGACACACTGGTGTTGCACCTTCAATAAGCCGTAACCGGAGGTTTAGTAGGACTTCAAGTTTAGCTAGAATGCAGCTGTATAGGGAGTTTAACAAAACAATAAGCAATGAGTAAAAATCCCCATGACAACTGGTGTTGCCCCTTCAATAAGCCGTAACCCGGAGGTTTAAGGACTTCAAGTTTAGCTAAAATGCAGCTGTATAGGGAGTTTAACAAACAATAAGCAATGAGTAAAAATCACCAAGCCGTGGTCAAGGTATTCTATTTGTGCCAGCACTGATAAATGTTAGCCTCACTTCCGATTTTTGCCACTCTGGAACTGATCACACTATAAAACAGGTCTGTTACGGGGGCGCACCACCAAATCACTCCGCATTTAGTGATAACGCAATTCGGTTAATGAAGTTCTAACATTGAAGTCACGATTTTAATAAGAAGATAGGCTTGAAATTGCACGATATTCGGCAATATGATTGAGATATAAGTTAAGATTATATAACCAACAAATCATACTATTTTGAAACGTTAAGCTAAAATAGGCACGTGGATGTTCACGACAGCCGATACCCAAATATGAGTGATGTGTATCATTGAAAATAGGGTTGCGGCGCTATTTGTCGCTGTAGCGGGAAAAGTCAAGGGATAGGACCATGTTTTGACCGGTGATTTAGAGAGTTGAGATAATTTTCCGTATTTTGAGAGCAAACAGTGTCTCTCAAGTACTGCAGAATATTTCAAAATATGACCATGAAAATGACTCTAAACACGTCTGACAATGCACCGCGTATAATTTACGGAGTGTCCCACGCATAAATATTCAACAGGGTTTTCCAAATGTTGGTAAAATATTCAAAAAATTGAAGACAAATGCTTGAATTTGATATCAAACACTATATCTCAAGTTTTGCAGAAAGCGCCACAATAGCACCGTGAACATGACTGTCAACACTCAATTTTCATGAAGCGTATATTTAATGGTGCGCCCCATTACGCGTGTGTGACGCCGCGTGGCGGCCATCGCGTAGTGGAGTGTTGCGTGGACAACCATAGACTAATTACTTAGAGACTGCTCATTCCGCATTCCAACACACACAGCGCACTGAAGCCGCGTGTTCCCTGACGACAGTCAATCTCCCATGACGACAGTCAATCACCCATGACGACGGTCAATTCTTCTGGCGCAGCTTATGCGTTGAGTGCGTATGATTAGCACGCAGACACACCCGCGTCCGTGGCGCAATTAACGGGAGCGCAAACTGGTGCGTGCTTCAGAACAACGTTGGCGTTATTCGTGAAACGCTTGCGTTTGTTTCAGATCAACACGCAGGGACGCTACAAGAAAAAGTGACGCACTCAAGCACGCGCGTAGAGTGCCATTTTCGGGAAGTGCGTATTTGTTGTTGTCATGGTTCGACTTTTTGTTCTTTGGCTTCAATTTTTAAGCGTCGTGAGCAGCCTCTGTGGACAACGATGGTGTGTGACTTGCACGCATCGCTCTTGCGTACATTAGGTGCGTTCATACTCCCGTCGTTGCGCATCGGCCGACGTCGACGGATATCGGTGCGCGTGTTGAAGCAATGTCAACTTTTGTCCGTCGACGTCGACCGATACGCAACGACGCGAGTATGAACGCACCTTTATACTTGCCACGTCAACAGTGGCGTAGCCAGGTTTTTCTCAGTGGGGGGGCAAAGGGGGGGCCGGGAGTTTTGGTGGGGGGGCAACAACCAAATTGAGGATTGAATTTCCTTGTGTTGTGAATAGGTTAGTCCCAAATTATTTCAACTGACATTTCCCACAGGGGGGGGCAACAGGGGGGGGCAGAGAACCCCACAGGGGGGGCAGCTGCCCCCCCCTTGCCCCCCCTTGGCTACGCCACTGCACGTCAAGCAGCTGTAATGACCACACGTAGCAACCCAGGATCGTTGCATGAAAGTGGTTTTCGTATAACGCCAAGAGAAATCAACAATTTGCCTAAATTTAGTAAGTTCATGTCGCCCACGACACCCCATCCATGTAGCTACCTCCATGTCTCTGCAACAGCTCCACCAACGGCGGTATCCGCGCGCATACGTTGGCCAGTTTCATGAGGTAAGATAGAAGACGTGAAACATAGCAACCGACCTGTTTTTTGGTTATTTCCATAGTAATTGAATAGTTTTGCAAAAATAGTGTCCAATGGTTTAATGGCAACATGTACTCAATCAATGTACGCAAAAATCAGAGTTGAAAGTCAAGGCATCTCTGAGAACACTCGCGGACAAGATTTACGTTCTTCCTTTTATTTATATAGAATTATATACCCCCATCCCAAATGGTACTGGTTATTGAGCCCCACCACCGCGTTGAGAGCGCAACGCCAGCCCAGCGAGATGCCCAATCACCTACCTGGCTTCGGCTCAACATGGCCATCTCCGAGAGCGGCACCGTAATTGTTGGTGTCATTATTTGTTCCCGTATTTAACGCTTAAAGGGGCATGTAGCATGATTGCCTAATCATGATATCACCTCATCATCATCAGTTACGCATTACGTCTTTGTTGACATGGCGCCCTCACTTATCAGTTAGTAAATGCCAGGTATATCTGTCACTGGCCAGTTCTGCTAGATTTTCTGCGTTTGTATAGTCAATATTTAGTTCTTGCAATTGTTTTTGGATATCACCTATATGATTATATATGTTGTTAATGGATCGCATGATGTGAGCATGCGCAGTGTGATAACTTTGAGAGTTACAACATGTCATCACGGTCATAGCTAGTAAAACAATGCTTCCCAGAGTCTGTTATTATTAGGGCTAAAATACCAATAATAGCAGCATCCAACATGGTGTCAGATGATTTTCATAAGACTGTATCAGTGTAACTGGACATTTGCAATGGTCGAGAAGAACCTAGACTTTACAGATGAAATGACTTATAAAGGAGATACACAGCATACAATAACAATGGCAATATAATAGTTAAAAAGTAAAAAAACAAAAAAAAACCCCCAAAAAACAAAAACAAACAAACAAAGGAGCAAGTGACAGTAGAGTGAATGATAAACGTGTGGCAGTACACGTTAACTTGTTGATAAATAAAATAAAGACGAGCCTGTTGACATTATTAAGATTCAATCGTCAGTGTGAGAAATCCCGGATTGGACTATAGTCAGCCATCAAGATGCCTTCAATGGATGAGATGCGCGTCAGCCATCAATGCCTTCAATGGATGAGATGCACGTCAGCCATCAAGATGCCTTCAATGGATGAGATGCGCGTCAGCCATCAATGCCTTCAATGGATGAGATGCACGTCAGCCATCAATGCCTTCAATGGATGAGATGCGCGTCAGCCATCAATGCCTTCAATGGATGAGATGCGCGTCAGCCATCAAGATGCCTTCAATGGATGAGATGCACGTCAGTCATCAAGATGCCTTCAATGGATGAGATGCACGTCAGTCATCAGATGCCTTCAATGGATGAGATGCGCGTCAGTCATCAAGATGCCTTCAATGGATGAGATGCACGTCAGTCATCAAGATGCCTTCAATGGATGAGATGCACGTCAGCCATCAAGATGCCTTCAATGGATGAGATGCGCGTCAGCCATCAATGCCTTCAATGGATGAGATGCACGTCAGCCATCAAGATGCCTTCAATGGATGAGATGCACGTCAGTCATCAAGATGCCTTCAATGGATGAGATGCACGTCAGCCATCAAAAAGCCTTCAATGGATGAGACGCACGTCAGTCATCAAGATGCCTTCAATGGATGAGATGCATGTATTAGCCAGACATCAAGATGCCTTCGCGGATGAGATGCAGAGCTCTTTGGTCAACAGTTGGACTCTCTTTAAATGTCAACAAAAGCCCGGATAAATGTAGTTGCAGTGGAGCAGAACTTCAGGTTGAAATGGATCTGCCGGGGACTTACTGGTCATTGCTGTCTGAATGCTGAGTGTTTTGATACAAAAGCTTGAATCGAATATGGATGGATGGACATAATAAATAAATAATAATGTGTTGCTAAATCACATAGGCCTAGTAAAACATAGGCCCTTAGGAACATTAATAGTGAATGTTAATGTTGATTTAAAATAACCAAGTAAGTTGCTGTGCCAAATAGTGAAATATCTTCTGGTGATTTTCATAAATACTGTAACAGTGTAACTGGGACATTTGCAAAGGTCGAGAAGAACCTAGACTCTACAGATGAAATGACTTATAAAGGAGATACACAGCTTAACAATTACAATAACAATGGCAATATAATAAGCCATGTGATAAATGTAAAATGTTTATGGACAATGAATGAACAGTTGGATCATAACAAATGCTTGGTAAAATCACTAATCTATAAAAATAAAAAAAGGAAAGGAAGGGTGATGATTGGAGTTTAACCTTTTATACATAACTTTCATGTGTTTCAATGGCTACCAAAATGTTACCTTCAATAGTCTAGTCATTAACAAAAACACTTGTTTTATAAAGAAGGAAAGATGTAGCATGATTGCCTAATCATGATATCACCTATATGATTATATATGTTGTTAATGGATCGCATGATGTGAGCATGCGCAGTGTGATAACTTTGAGAGTTACAACATGTCATAGCTAGTAAAACAATGCTTCCCAGAGTCTGTTATTATTAGGGCTAAAATACCAATAATAGCAGCATCCAACAGGGCATTAAGAGATGTGGTGGAGGGCAGCGCCCTCAATTACAAAAATATATGATAACAACTGGGATTTGTATTTTTTACAATTGTATTACATACGTGTACGAACTTACACCTATAAGGATTAAGAAAAATCAGCCCTCTTTGTACAACAAAACGTCGATTCAAAAATGCTGATCTCCGCTAGATCAGCATATTACGTCAGACAGTATCCCCTGCAGCACGCTTGATACACATCGCGAACCATATTTGCATAGAGGGCGTTTTTCAATAAATAGCGATGGTAAGTTGTTTTAATCAAGTTTTGCTGTGTTTTTGTTAGTAGAAACAACAACAATGGCAATTTTTAATGTTCATCTTGAATTCTGAAGTAAATAAAAAATAAAAAATGTCAATACCACTTAATGTCCCAACCCCCATGATCAAGAACCCCTAGATTAGTAAGGGCATAGGGCCCTTGATTATTAATTGCACATGGTATGTTATGGATTATGTTAGGGGGCTGTAATTTTCTTCGTAAGAGGGCCAGGGTCGGAGGTACCAAATATCATTGGAGGTGTCGGTGTTGTTACACGGAAAATAGGGTGGGGGGGGGGGGGGGGTGGTGGAGGGGGTCATGAAATAAAAAAAACATTGCCAGGTGGGGGGTGGTCAAAACTAAATTTTAGTCCCAAAAAATCTTTTATTTTTAATTTTTTCTACATTTGTCTACCCTTATTTATAATTTTCCCTTCCGCATCAACTTTCCCCCCAATATTCCGAATTTAACCATTCTAGATAGGCCAGAGCATGGGATGGGGTGGTCATAACAATAATCACGTTCGTTGAGCGGGTGGGGGCATACAAAATGATAATACATTATATTTTGGGACCGCGTACCAAAAAAAAGACCACCCCCTACAAACTGCTGGGAGGGGGAGGCTCACTGCTAGCGGGGCCCGCGCGAAGCGCGGGTTCCCGCTAGTAAACAATAAAAGATTAAAAAACCAATAAGGTTTCGTCACATAAAACATCATAATTATAATTATTGGTATCAATGAATACCCATGATGTGCAATAGGTTTGTTGAACAAAGTCAAAATTCAGAATATGACATTTGAATCATTCACTAACTGAAAGATTCTCATCAAGAGTATAAGGCTATCACACGTGCACCAAAAATACAAGCCACGTCAACCAACCGAGCACCAGTCTTAGCAACAAGAGTGTATACTCAAAACACTAAAAACATAAACCATGAGGTAAAAGCTAAATCTGGACGTCATTCTGATATTGTTTTTGTTCAACATCAATACAATTATAATCACATTATATTTATAGATCAAAGTCATTATTTTTATTAATCGCGGTCGCGTTTCAACTATGTTCATTTATTTTTAATATTTTTATTATTAATTGAAACTCAGATAAAAACTGACGATCATTTATATTTATGTTTATGCCAAATGATTATATTATGATTTAATTTTATCTTCTTCATTCCTCTCCATCCCACAGGCTTGGTTTGGTAGGTAACGAGGTAGGTCATAGTAGATTCGTAACAGAGGGTTACACCCACGTCCCTTCAGGTAGTGAGCTACTTCTTCATCTGTCAGCACGTCCACGTCAAGATCCTGAATCCTGATTACAGAACGTCATTCCACCTGTCAACTACTACATAATGGTCATTCCCATCTCGTCCTTTGGCTGTCAATCCCTTCTTATTTTAACTGAATGGTAGACCCATGATACTTTGTCGTTGACTGCCAATTCATATATCCTTCGGTTCTAAAGGACCTAGTGCTTTTTATCGTCAGGTTACGTATGGCATACTCCATCGTACATTATCGCTCTCTAATGTTGCCAAATATATGAGATAATTTGGAACATTTTAATGCAAAACTCCCATCCCTCAACCCCCCCCCCCCCCCCACCCCCCCCCCCCCCCCCCCCCCCCCCCCCCACCCCCACCAAACCAATGTTGGGGCTGATAAATAAATTATAACACAGCCCGTTGCTGGACGATGCTTTTATATGGACCAACATTGAGTTTAGGGGGAGGACCACCGTTTCACAGGACATGCAGGAAGTGTCCCAACAGTTTTGAACATGATTTCGGGTGGGGTATCCTTGGTATGCCGTCCGAATCAGACAACGGGGTAGAGGTCCATAAGATAAAAAGTTCCTTTAACTTTTCAAATTTCAAACGGTGTCTTATCATCATGGTATTCAACAAATCTAGTAAATGTCAATTGGTGATGTCCGCAACCGTTTGATGACTACTCAAAGGTGAGAGAGCGGAATGTCTAAACTTGTCTAGATTTGATGAATTGCATTATATCCACAGAATGTCATGAGTAATCACTTAAAATGCTTATCCTTGGGCAAAATTGGTTTATATTCTTATATTGTTCATTTTTTGAACTGTTTCAATGACATTCATTTGCAGTAATAATCAAAAAACTTGCCGATGCATGGGCATGCTATCTACTGACGATAGGACTTCATATGCACATTTAAAAAAACACGCGCAAATTACAAATTTACCCCATCGTTTCAAGTTGGTGAAAGACGGTAGAGAATCAATTAAAGCATTGATGGCAAATTTAAGAATCCCTTTAGGCAGATTGTATATCAGTGATCTCCATGTCAAATCTGACTCGCACTTTTCGAGCAACTTGGCGGTCTCACCCTGGCTCAGGAGAGGCTCGACAACGGATTTCCAATATGTAACAGATTCCGCATTGAGGGCTCTCCGGATCCTGGGTTTGACGGCTCCCCATGTGTTGTTATCCATGTTCTCAGTGGCAAGCCCATGAATACGGTCACATTGTTTGGTGATGGATATTTTTCGGTGCCAGGCAGATTCTCTTTGAAGCTTAAGGTCTAAAGCCATATTTGTTACGCTGTCAGCTTTACATCTGGATCTACTAAATGAGGCGCAATGGGCTTGGCTATATACATCCGAAATGCGTTGTATGTTAAGACCTCTATGCATATGCAGAAGAGCTGTATTAGCCCCATGTTTGGGGATCCCCAGCCAGCGTTTCAAGTATTGCTCAGCCTTACGGTCGAGATATTGGAGGCTGGTTTTAGTTAAAATGCTTATCCTTGGGCAAAATGGGTTTATATTCTTATATTGTTCATTTTTTGAACTGTTTCAATGACATTCATTTGCAGTAATAATCAAAAATCTTGCCGATGCACGGGCATGCTATCTACTGACGATAGGACTTCATATGCACATTTCCACGCGTGGAGAGTTTTAAAAAAACACGCGCAAATTACAAATTTACGTATGGCGATACGCCTTTTCAAATGACTACATCTCTAAAACGAAAATTCAGAATCCTATAAGATTTGGCATTCAAACACTGAAAACAATGGTATAAGATTGATATGACTTTGAAAAAAGTGCTCTTCAAGGTACACATCACTAATTCCCGGTGGTTCGAGGCTCCGAGCATGCCGAGTGAATGTGTATGTTCAGGGGCGGACTGGGACCTGAAAGCGGTCGTGGCAAAATTATTAAAGCGGCCCTTTTTGACCATGTCAGGCAGAAGTATGTCGTCCCGGTAGTAAATTTTCGTAAAAGGTTGCCCCAATTTTTTTCCCAGTCAGTCACCTCGTGAATTTCACGTAAGTGTGTTGGGGGGGGGGGGGGGGGGGGGGGTCAAAAAAATTCGCACGGTCACAAAATTTCGCACAGTCATAAATGTTCGCACGGTCACAACATTTCGCACGGTCACACATTTTCGCACAGTCATAAGTTTTCACACGGCCACAAAATTTGAGTAACCGGCCCTGAGAGGCCCAAAACCAAGCGGCCCATGTGGCGATCGCCACAACGCCACAGTGGCCAGTCCGCCCCTGTGTATGTTCAATGCGTTGAAAATTTACGAATGCCAGTAAAATCCACGCAGTCTTGGGTGTTTTTTTTGTGTGAATTCCAACAATGCAATGTAAAGATTTTGAAAGTGAAGAATTTAAAATTTTGAAAGTGAAGAATTTAAAATTGGTAATAACATTGCAAACAAATTAGATTAATATCAAAAGTCCTTTTAACATGACAAGCTATTCTGTGTGATATTAACACATAGTTTTATTAAAGAAATTCAAAGATTTTGTGTACGGAACTTTAACCTTTGAATTTTCAGTTTCATGTTTTATTAATTTGTTGCGTGTAAACTTGCCGTCTTTAAAAAACTATAACTGTAGTTCTAGATGGAATTTTTGAAAAATTTAAAAACAGTTCTGAAATCAGTAGAATATGTAGCTTAAAGGTATATTATGTGATCTTTCCAGGGAACGCCCTCAACATCGAAAAAAAATTGAAAGCAGATTTTCTTGCAGATTTACATTTCTGATCATAAATCGTACATACGAGGGTCATTCAATAAGTTCTACCTCCTACCTCATAACGTTGTTGTTATACAAGCCAGTCGTATGAAATATTCCACAAATGAAGCTTTGAATCTCAGCTACCAAATCATAGTAGATTGGTCTGAATAGTCATTGTACTTTTCAGGATATGCAGTAAAAACCAAACTTCCATTTAGTGCGACGGAAACGGGTAAAAATCAGCCAAATGTTTCCTAAGTGCTATTCATTTGGCTAATTCTAAGAGACAAAATGTACCTATTGGTCAATTTCAATCGTTCTTAGTTACAACTATCCCTTGAACAGACTTAAAACAATACAAGTGACTGATTTTTTGGCGGAAAATACCCTCTAATTAGCCAGAGCCAGGCCAGCCATCAATTGTAACCCTACCCTAGAGAACCACTGCAAAATACATATTTGCTTTTCATAGGAACTAAGAGATCTTCATTATACAGGACTAAATGGAAATATTTCAAGTCTCTCGAAGATATATTTTTCTATCACTGACTACCTGATTAACTATTCTAAAAGTTGCATATAAGGAAAACTGATAAAATTACTATCATGTTAAGATTTAAACATTCGAGGCATCACTGTGGCTTGACTTGTAACAACGAACATTTTACTGAATATCAGTATTCCAGTATGCTAAAGGCGTGTCAATACATTCGAGTTGATATTATACAATTTGCAAGCTACAAAGGTTAATATTGCCTACAATCTGATTTATACATGATAGCATAGCATTATATTCAGAAATAATCCATTGTTTTCTATTTTCAGTATTTTTAAATAAATTTTTAAAAATCGGCGGTTATACCTAATCATACAATACGGAGAGAAAACGAAAAAACATGTATTTATCTTTGGGGTAATTTACCGTGTCCGTTGTCCAAAATCTCTCTCTGACTTTGATTGCATCATAACAAAAGTAAAATATGTATCAATTAGCATTTAGTATAAATGTATAGCTATGATTCAGAGCTATAATCATGACAAATGTCATGAGGCTGACATTCATATTAGCGATGTTATGAGTGAGGAGGTAGAACTTATTGAATGACCCTCGTACATTCCAAGTTACAGGGCGATACGATTCTTAATTACTTCAAAATCATGGTTTGAGTGAAAATAAACTGTCGTGATAACACGACAGTTTATATTTTCACTCTAAATTCACACTAAAACCATGATTTTTAGGTAATTAGGAATCGTATCGCTCTGTAACTTGGAATGGGATGTACGATTTATGATCAGAAATGTAAATCTGCAAGAAAATCTACTTTCTAAAAAAAGAAGTGAATAGAGGGCGCTCTTTGGAAAATATCACATAATATGCCTTTAATTGCTGCCAAATAAAAAAAAACCAAGTTGCTAGAAAATGACCATGTGAAGGGTTTTCTTATGCCACCACACAAACGTACTAACTACCACCCAAAATTATAGAGCTTAATTTGCAGTTTTTCATGTGAAATTCATGGATTTGCCTAGCATTTTGAGTTTCTAGGCCTATATGATCACATCGAAACTACCCATATTCATCGAAAACGCCAAAGATAGCTTCTCACTTATTTGTTTCATGTTTATTCAAAAAAAACCTTGAAGACCACCCATGGCTTGTTACGTGATGCTTAGTCATGACCTCCCTGATTCAATTGGCGGTGACTTTTATCCAAAATACAAAAAAAGGAGAAAAGCACCAATAGGCCTATACCTGCGGAAATGCTGACAAAATGTCTTTATTTTTCATTTTTACTGATTTTTTTTTGAAATCTTACATGAGAGGATTTCTATGTCTACACTGCCGCCCATAAGTATTTCCCCCTCTGGAAGCTTGCAAGTTATCACTGTGTTGTCGACAAAGTATTAAATCATCAGACCCAATTACCATTTCATTGTGTTTGTTGGTGCCAAAATCTATGTTTTGTATTATCTTGTCAGAGCGCGTTACTTTTTTGGCCGTTCTCAATTTAGGATTTGCGCCCTCTGTCTGGCGCCTGACACTGTATTGTCAACCCCTGGACACTCATTGTCTATAACAATAGAAGGCAGTGACAGTCATGAATATACAATGAATAATCATATCAATGAATATTAAATGATACACGTCATTTGTAGAGTCGAAAATTGAAAATACCAGACGATGGTGGACACGAACGGCCGTAATTTTTAAATCTCCGTTGGTTTCAATGTTATAATGGATGGATTTTGATTATGACCACAGAAAATTCATCCCATGTTGTAACTAAATTATTATCATCCTAAAACCGCTGGAGCTGGATAACAAATTCAAGTGTCAGTATCGTCAATAATTTTGAAGTTATTATGACATTGAAACTTGCAACATAAAAGGAGCCTGGTCACTTTGCGCTAATATAATCTTTAACTTACTGGAAACTAAAAGATGGACAATACCAGTTTTTATGTTTTGTTGCATGTTGTTTGTTACAATCTATTTTTAAAGATCTCGACCAATAGCTTTTGGACCCGGGGTTCTCACTATATAGTGGTACTACCTTTGGAGTGCCTTTTCGCGAAATTTGGTATATCGATGGGTGGCAATCAAAAAGGTTTTCATTATGCCCCCTCTTTGATGGTATAGAATGGCCCGTACTTTGTTAGATAGGTTCGGATTAAAATACACTTAGAACCCAATTTTGGTTAATTATTACACTTTTGAGAACCCAATTTTCTACTTACCTTCTGTTTATTGTTTGTATATACAAGGGTATATACAAGGGTAGGCCCCCCACTTTGGACAGCTCATTTGCGGCGATCCAAAGACTAAATAGTTTTGTATTGGAAATTAAAATAGAAGTTAAGCTATAACCATGATTATAGGCATCGGTTATTTGAACCGTGGATTAAACATGAAGCCAAAATGTTGACTAATTAGTATTATCGACACGGAAAAGTTGAAAAATCTTGATACAAATAGTGACGCGGACCTCTTGCATTTACCGTGTAGTTAGTGCTCAACAAGTCAATGATGAATCTCTTCTGAACGGTGTCACATGTATAGAATCATTGTACGCACAAGATTCAAGAGTATAAAATAATCGCTGTTATACCTGACATGATGTTTTTCAACATTTTAAACTGGGAGTGAAATGTGTTCGTATAAACATTGACGAATTCGTACGGTATTCAGTGGCGGACGGATCCTAACGTCCCCCCACCGAATGTAACCTATCAAATATTCGTACGTCCGGCATCGTCTGAAAATCGAAAAGGCCCTCTACTGCCCTCTAACCTAGAAGGGGACTTCATTTTTTTTCTACGCATGCGTGCGATTTCTTTGGTTTGTCCACCAAAATCGTTGACAAGTTCCTATTGAGTATGTACTGCAATGCAAGTGACAGAACTTCTTGTGATGCGCTAGTCAACAGTATATCTGTCCCCCGGGCTCCATAAAAGCCTTAGGAAAAGTTCCCGATGTTCTAGCCGGCCGCGGAGTCATTCTTTGGTATCCCATGGTAAGATCAAGCAGACAATATTGATATTGACGATACACATTATCCAAAAAAGTTTGATGTGATTTGATTTTAATGTTCCCGGACTGGATGATAATACAAAAACCCACAATAATACCGCTTTATGAAACACCTGATTGTGACCGCGCGGGAGCACTTCTCTGGCCGGCCCCGGCCCTGTGAGACCTATATATTTTTTAAACTGCATATATAACTTGTCATAATTGATGTTTTATTGACTTTTAAATCGCAATGTTTTTATCAATAGCAGCTGACTGTATTTTTCTCCTATGGCTGTTTTAACAAATTTGTTTGTATTTTTTGAGGTGTTCTTTGCATTGAATATATTTATAATCTTTTTATCATGTGTTTTAATGTATGTGTAGTTTTTTAAGATATTGATCATTTGTTTGTAAAACGCATTGGTGCCGTTGCTTTATGCGCTGTGTGTTATTATTATTAAAATGTATTATTATTATTATATGCTATAACCGTCTCTAACGTTAGTATTCTACTGAATAGCACACATTTACACGTGATACATGCGCCATCTAACTGAAGGATACATGTAGCACATATTGAATTAAAGATTCTTGCACACATAATACTAGTAATGCCGCATGTGACGCATGCGTTGTCTACTAAAATATAGCACATAGTAATGCCACATGTGACTATGCGCTATCTACTGACGATAGCGCGGCCACCGCATACACATGTGCTAACTTAGCACACATAGTAATGCCTCGTGTGAATGTAGTGTGACCTGCGTATAATAGCACACATAGTCATGATAGCCTGGCACGCGTAACTATGCGCTATTAGCACTGCCACCACGGTTATATGCGCTTATCTACTGAAGTAGTGCCACATGTGATAAATGGCGCTATCTACTGAATGAGACAATGTGCACATCTTCAAAAGAAAGAACAAAATCAATTATGATGGTGTTCCGAGTGCTGGCTATGGCGCCTCTGATACCATCGGACCAGGCTTTCAGTTGACATACGCATAGGAGCATCGTTGAAGCGAATGTCCCCTGGTAACCTTTATTCCAGATCTTAAATAAGAAATCTTGTTTTATTATACGGCCATGTGTTTTGAACTCACCACCCAAAAAGGGTGGTGGCGTTGCATTTTTGGTGACGAATCATCCATCTCTCTCTATTAACTCAACAACTAAATGTGGTAGAGCTATGGTTGAGGTGTCATGTGAAAGCCTATTTATCTAGCTACATTGTGTTAATAAATCAGGTATTTCTATAAATGTTTGGCTGAGATATGATTGATTATGTTGTGAAAGTCAGGGGTGGTGGCGGTGGCGGCGGCGGCGGTGGCGGCGGCGCTGTGTGCAATCTCTATGGGAAATAGAGAAAATGTTCCCAATTCTACGTTCAATTTACTATAACTCCTCATCCCTGTACGGTACAAAAATGATTTTGATCTCATTTTATAGATTTTTTTATATTCTATAAGAATCTGTTTCAACAAATGTGACAACTATTGTTCAACAATTGTAATCATGAATCGATTGCGTTGTCCTTGGCTTTTTCCCTATTCGCTACACAGTGAACTTGCCCTAATTCATCGGTTTTACATACATGACTATAACAAAAGAAATATTTAACCGATGATAGCAAAATTATACATTTTTGGAAAGCTCTCAAATAGGGGAATTCAGAAATGACGTTTAAATCAGGATAGGGTGCATACCAAAAAAAAAATACTTGTAAACTCTAATAAATATGAAATTTAAACGTTTGTGCTCATTTACTTCCCGATATAGTATATTTCAACATGTTTACCATTAACAACTATTATGTTCTGATGGGTAATTGCATGAGGAACTTAAATATGCACAGTAAAATTATGATTGGGATAGGTACAAAATTATTATTGAGCTTAAATCAAAATATGAAAGAAATCTATATTTTTTTAACATTCTTAATCACAACATGTTACCATTAAGTCTTATCTAAATTCCAATAGCATATTTAGATTCCTTGTGAGATTACCGTTCAGAAAATATATACTTTTTATGGGGTAGAAGAAATAGTTATTGCGATATGCTAATTCGAATCTCAGATGGTGTAAAATGTAAAAATCTGAACATGCAACGGTAAGGGTGGCGAGTTCAAGACACACGGCCATACAGAGAATCCACTTTACTCATGCGTGCCCATAACAAAAGGTTTTAGCTCCCATATTATTCGTTGTTCAGATCAAGTCAATGCACGACCTTCAAGCAACCCTTTGAATACAAGCGTTAAAAGAATGATCTATACACTGGCGGGTTATTTTCAAACGAGTATCCATCAACATGATGTGTGTTGTACAGAGTAAGATATATTCTGGTGGTGCTGCTCTTTTTATATTCTGAAACAAACTTTAGCTCCCCATCGCTGAAACGTGTATTGCCTCTAATCACCCTTCAGCGGTACAAGACTTGATCGAGTCTATCAATAGTTATCTGATTCCCTTTTCCACATATAGATTTCGACATCATTGCGTCTCCCAATTCGTTTATTAAAAAGCTGGCTTATTGTTTTGCTACAAGATCTGACTTTCCTGAGTGAAGTTGTATCAACGATTTTCTAGAAATTCATCGGTTGTACAGATTTCCAAAAGAGCCTTAAATTGGTAATCATGGTATTAAATTTAACATTAGTAACGGTCCCGTTTCTCATGTTTCTCTGTTTTGGAAATGTGTTTGCTTCTTGTATACAAATAGCTACAAATAGTATATTAGCCTAGCTATAACAAACTAAACGTGATGTACACAAACTTGCGCTGACTGGTAAAATAGTTTTACAACAAGTTTTGCTATCATTATCAAACCGAACTCAAATTAAATCAAATTAAATCACTTATTTATCGCGCTAATATACATGTATAGTTTACGCATTCAATTGTTTAAAAGTTAAATAAATCAAAGAGATAAATGATAGAAAAAACAACAACTATAAACGCATGGGCCTTTATAATTTACAAAAATTGACATAAAAATGATGCTACATTAATCCACCGTCAAGTTTAAAAAAATATATAAAATAACATGGCATTCACGGATAAACCGGGGATCGAACCCGTGTTGCCGTTTACAAACAACATGGCCTACGATGCACGCCACAGAGATCGACGATTGTAATTGGTGATAGTTTAATTATAAACCATTTATCCATTTATTTATAACGAACGGATTTTTATCGTGCCATTTTTGCCATTTTATACCATATTTGTATGTTACTCTCGCACAAAATGTGTTTATAATGTGATTATACTCCTTACTTTTGAAAGAACGGTAAAAAATGATGACATTTTCGAACACAAAAAATTGCATCATTTATACGGTCCACAATCACTGTTAGACTGGACGTTGTGTGACGTGTTGCATAATTCATGTATTCAAATTACTGCTTCGAATCGATCTGTTTTATGTACGCTTTTGTTATACTTCTCGGTCGCTCATCGCCAACGCTGTGCATGAGAACAATAGAAAAGTCCCCTCTCAGGTTAGAGGGCGGTATCTGTGACCTCTCACAGCAGGGCATAGGGTCAAGGCAGGGTTAATCATATTAATGACAAATATGCAAATGAGCTAAGTGTCCCCTCCTATTATATATACTCCTTGGTATTGTTCGAATCGCCGAAAGCATAGACGGTCATGAATATACAATGAATAATCATATAAATGAATATACGTCATCATGGTCATTTGTGAAGTCGAAAATGAAAAGTACCAGACCATAGTGGACACGAACGGCCGTAATCTTTGAATCTCCGTTGATTTCAATGTTATGTCGGAGTGTTTTACCTAATTTCATACTGACACGACCTGAGTGATAATCAAACGGTCCCCGAACGATGCCCTGGCGCTGTTGAAGTCAGAAATATCATCGTTCCCTACAGTCCGAGCGTTCCCACATCGAATTTCACCTAGAATATTCGTCACACGAACCTATGTCCGCCATCGTCTGAATATCGAAAAGGCCCTCTGGAGAGTCAAGGGGACAACATTTTTTTTCTACGCATGCGTCCGATCGCTTTGGATTTGTCCACTAAAATTGTGGACAAATGCCTAATGAGTATGTGCTGCATGGCAAGTGACACAACTTCTTGTAATGCGCTATCAACCGTAGATCTAACCCCCGGGCTCCGGCCAGTTTGGGGTGGAAAAGCCCAATCAGGAAAAATTCCGCGGAAAAGATTCAGGCGTTGACGGTTCAATGGTATATCACAGATAGGCAAAGTGGGTATATCCAGTGACAGTTGTATATCCCTTGGTATATAATATTTAATTTTGACTAAAGCAGCCGACAATGCATTGATTGATAACATCCAGAAGTGGTTTGATGTGATCAGTGGCGGATACAGGGGGGGGGGGGGCGGAGGGGGCGGGCGCCCCCCGTAACATTTTTCAATATACCTTTAACGTGTACGCGCGCCCCTTAAAATTTGACGATATACCTTTTTTGTGTACCACTTTACCTTTTTCAGAGACATATGTAGGTTCCGTTGGTACATTCGCCACTTGTACCATGCGATTTTTTTTTGCCGGTTTTGGGACAACCACATCGCTACCCCCACCCCCCCCCCCCCCATCGCTACCCCCACCTCCCCCCCCCCCCCCCCACCCCACTTAGCAGAATTTCACGAGCTGACGGTAAAAAAATTGGGGACCTTAAGTTACGATTTTTTGGGGTTTCAGTCCCCCGTAAATTTTAATCCTGGATCCGCCACTGATAATGCCGCCATGAGGATCGAGCCGTGTAGCGAGGGGCCACGCCGAACTATGATCAAGAGTGACCAATAACGCGCCGCAATGCGGACCCTGGCGCGCGGCGGGCCGGCACATCCAACATGCGCGAATCAGTGGCGTAGCCAGCTTTAAACAGGGCCATAGGGAGCCTGGGGAGGGGGTGGACTTATCAGACAGTAAAAAGTCCGAGTTGACTTATCAGACAGTAAAAAGTCCGAGTTGTATACCGACGAAAGGCATGATGTACAGTCAATAAAACTATACGGTAGTGCCCACATGTTGTGGCGAATATAGGGCCTACACTTACTTGCAACAGAGTGACGGTGGAATCCGGGGGCCGACTATACGACCGTAACAGAGCGACAGTAGAATCCGGTGTTTAATTTTTTTATGAGTTGAGTGTAGGCCTATTGTTAATATAGTCCCGGTTCTGAGCACTTCTCTAGCCCGCCTAAATGAGACACCGTGCACTTTGCGCCGTGCATATGCTATAACCATCTAATGATTGGAAGCGTATGAGCAGCATAAAGTATTATGAGAAAATGTGTACATATCTTCTAAGATTCTGGAGATTCGGAGTCTACCATCGGACCGGGCTTTCAGTTGACCTACGCATAGGAGCATCGTCGAAGCGAGAATGTCCCCTGTAACCTTTTTCAAGATCTTTGGCACTGAAATTAAAATTTTGGTTCATTATAGAGGGAATCCACTTTACTCATACGTGCCCGTAATCACCCTTCAAAGGTACAAGACTTGATCGCGTCTATCAAATTTATAGTTGTCTGATTGCCTTTCCACATATATTTCGACATGAATATTGCGTCTCCCAATTCGTTTATTAAAGCTAGCTAAATTTGGTACAAGAACTAACTTTCTTGAAATGAAGTTGTACCAAAGATTTTCTAGAAATTCATCGGTTGTACAGATTTAAAAAAAAAGAGGTAATCATGGTAGATTTAACATTGGTATTACGGTCTCCTTTCTCATGTTGTACGATTGGCCATGGCCTGTTTTGGAAATGTGTTTGCTTTGTGTATCCAAATAGCTTAGGCCTACAGTTGTATATTAGCCTAGCTATCAGGGATAGCACTGGATCAAAAATGTGAGAGGTACCATGAAATTTTTCAGGACCCCGTAGGACTTCAAAAAACAAATTTAAGGGGTCCATCAAGAAATTGAGGGGTCATAAAGTTTGGGTTTTTGAAAATTTTACTTTTTGACAGACAGTTTTTATGAATCTATATTGTGAGCAAAGGATGGATATGTAATTTACAGAATTTCTTAGGTTTCCATTTCCATACATCGTCAAATTTAAGGGGTCCCTTCAACTTTGATTGGGACCCGCAAGTATTTTCAATTTGAAACCTGACGCGTCACTATACGAAAACTTAAGTCTAGGACGCGCAGACGCGTCAGAATGCGACCCCTGCTAGCTATATAACAAGCTATAAAAAGTGTGCAAAGGAGAAATGGTTGGGCACACTGGTAAAATGGTTTTACAACAAGTGTTGCTATCATTATCAAAGTGAACTCAACTTCAATCACTTATTTATCGAGCAATAATATATTGTTTTACGCATTTTAATTTGTTTAGATTATAAAGTTAAATAAATCCAGAGATAAATGATAGATAGAAAAATAGATTAAAAAAGAATAGAAAAAAACTATAAAAGCATTGGCGGCCTTTACAAATTATAAAAATTGACATAAAAATGATGTTACATACATCCACAATCAAGTTTTTTTGTTTGTTTTTTTAAATAAAAAAGAAAAGAAAACAACAACGAATACACGGAGATTCGAACCCGTGATTGCCGATTGCAAACGATATGGCCAACGTATGCACGCCACAGAGTGTAATTGTGTCAGTTTTATTATTTAACCATTGATTCTTTTATAACGAACGGATTTTTATCGTGCAATTTTTGACATTTTAAACCATATTTATATGTTACTCTCGCACAAAATGTGTTTGTAATGTGATTATACTCCTTATTTTGGAAAGAACGGTAAAAACGTTGACATTTCGAACACAATAAATGGCATCTGTTTATACGGTCGCTCGACTGAACGTTGTGTGACCTGTTGCATTGCATTATTCATGTTACGATCTGTTTATGTATGCTTTTGTTATACTTCTTAATCGCTCATCGCCAACTCTGTACAAGAAACTTCATGCGCTGTCCCAACGCTGTCGTTAGAGAACAATAGAAAAGTCCCCTCGGCTCTTCGAGGCGACCTTTGACTGGGTTCACGGGGTTAATCATATTAATGAGCAAATATGCAAATGAGCTAAGTGTCCCCTCCTATTATATATTCTCCTTGCCTCTGTGTCGTAAATCTTCAGACAGCAAAATGGTGGATTTCAACTGAGGACGCTTCAACTTTTTCAACCATCGGAACTATCGTAATTCGCTAATTTAACAGTTTTTTTTATATATCATTAGAAGACTTCAAAGTATCAACGAGATTGTATTAAATAGTTCTCTACCAGAACCTAAGGCGTTGTGCATTGTAAGTTTTCTCTAAGGGAGTGTTCATAAATACTTTGGGGACCGTTCATTATTTATGGTGGAGGGGGGGTTGGGTAAAATATAGGGGGGGGGGGGTCATGTAACTTTCATATGTTGAAATAGGGGGGGTTATGTAACTTTTTATTCTTAAACAGGGGGGGGGGGGTTGTGTAACTTTTTTAAACTATAAAGATGGTGGTGATTGGGGTGATTTTAGAGGCTATTTTGGAGTGTAAATGCAAATTCCCTTTTCCACATATAGATTTCGACATCATTGCGTCTCCCAATTCGTTTATTAAAAAGCTGGCTTATTGTTTTGCTACAAGATCTGACTTTCCTGAGTGAAGTTGTATCAACGATTTTCTAGAAATTCATCGGTTGTACAGATTTCCAAAAGAGCCTTAAATTGGTAATCATGGTATTAAATTTAACATTAGTAACGGTCCCGTTTCTCATGTTTCTCTGTTTTGGAAATGTGTTTGCTTCTTGTATACAAATAGCTACAAATAGTATATTAGCCTAGCTATAACAAACTAAACGTGATGTACACAAACTTGCGCTGACTGGTAAAATAGTTTTACAACAAGTTTTGCTATCATTATCAAACCGAACTCAAATTAAATCAAATTAAATCACTTATTTATCGCGCTAATATACATGTATAGTTTACGCATTCAATTGTTTAAAAGTTAAATAAATCAAAGAGATAAATGATAGAAAAAACAACAACTATAAACGCATGGGCCTTTATAATTTACAAAAATTGACATAAAAATGATGCTACATTAATCCACCGTCAAGTTTAAAAAAATATATAAAATAACATGGCATTCACGGATAAACCGGGGATCGAACCCGTGTTGCCGTTTACAAACAACATGGCCTACGATGCACGCCACAGAGATCGACGATTGTAATTGGTGATAGTTTAATTATAAACCATTTATCCATTTATTTATAACGAACGGATTTTTATCGTGCCATTTTTGCCATTTTATACCATATTTGTATGTTACTCTCGCACAAAATGTGTTTATAATGTGATTATACTCCTTATTTTTGAAAGAACGGTAAAAAATGATGACATTTTCGAACACAAAAAATTGCATCATTTATACGGTCCACAATCACTGTTAGACTGGACGTTGTGTGACGTGTTGCATAATTCATGTATTCAAATTACTGCTTCGAATCGATCTGTTTTATGTACGCTTTTGTTATACTTCTCGGTCGCTCATCGCCAACGCTGTGCATGAGAACAATAGAAAAGTCCCCTCTCAGGTTAGAGGGCGGTATCTGTGACCTCTCACAGCAGGGCATAGGGTCAAGGCAGGGTTAATCATATTAATGACAAATATGCAAATGAGCTAAGTGTCCCCTCCTATTATATATACTCCTTGGTATTGTTCGAATCGCCGAAAGCATAGACGGTCATGAATATACAATGAATAATCATATAAATGAATATACGTCATCATGGTCATTTGTGAAGTCGAAAATGAAAAGTACCAGACCATAGTGGACACGAACGGCCGTAATCTTTGAATCTCCGTTGATTTCAATGTTATGTCGGAGTGTTTTACCTAATTTCATACTGACACGACCTGAGTGATAATCAAACGGTCCCCGAACGATGCCCTGGCGCTGTTGAAGTCAGAAATATCATCGTTCCCTACAGTCCGAGCGTTCCCACATCGAATTTCACCTAGAATATTCGTCACACGAACCTATGTCCGCCATCGTCTGAATATCGAAAAGGCCCTCTGGAGAGTCAAGGGGACAACATTTTTTTTTCTACGCATGCGTCCGATCGCTTTGGATTTGTCCACTAAAATTGTGGACAAATGCCTAATGAGTATGTGCTGCATGGCAAGTGACACAACTTCTTGTAATGCGCTATCAACCGTAGATCTAACCCCCGGGCTCCGGCCAGTTTGGGGTGGAAAAGCCCAATCAGGAAAAATTCCGCGGAAAAGATTCAGGCGTTGACGGTTCAATGGTATATCACAGATAGGCAAAGTGGGTATATCCAGTGACAGTTGTATATCCCTTGGTATATAATATTTAATTTTGACTAAAGCAGCCGACAATGCATTGATTGATAACATCCAGAAGTGGTTTGATGTGATCAGTGGCGGATACAGGGGGGGGGGGGGGGCGGAGGGGGCGGGCGCCCCCCCGTAACATTTTTCAATATACCTTTAACGTGTACGCGCGCCCCTTAAAATTTGACGATATACCCTTTTTTGTGTACCACTTTACCTTTTTCAGAGACATATGTAGGTTCCGTTGGTACATTCGCCACTTGTACCATGCGATTTTTTTTTGCCGGTTTTGGGACAACCACATCGCTACCCCCACCCCCCCCCCCCCCCCCCCCCCCCCCCCCCATCGCTACCACCCCCACCCCCCCCCCCCCCCCCCCACCCCACTTAGCAGAATTTCACGAGCTGACGGTAAAAAAATTGGGGACCTTAAGTTACGATTTTTTGGGTTTCAGTCCCCCGTAAATTTTAATCCTGGATCCGCCACTGATAATGCCGCCATGAGGATCGAGCCGTGTAGCGAGGGGCCACGCCGAACTATGATCAAGAGTGACCAATAACGCGCCGCAATGCGGACCCTGGCGCGCGGCGGGCCGGCACATCCAACATGCGCGAATCAGTGGCGTAGCCAGCTTTAAACAGGGGCCATAGGGAGCCTGGGGAGGGGGTGGACTTATCAGACAGTAAAAAGTCCGAGTTGACTTATCAGACAGTAAAAAGTCCGAGTTGTATACCGACGAAAGGCATGATGTACAGTCAATAAAACTATACGGTAGTGCCCACATGTTGTGGCGAATATAGGGCCTACACTTACTTGCAACAGAGTGACGGTGGAATCCGGGGGCCGACTATACGACCGTAACAGAGCGACAGTAGAATCCGGTGTTTAATTTTTTTATGAGTTGAGTGTAGGCCTATTGTTAATATAGTCCCGGTTCTGAGCACTTCTCTAGCCCGCCTAAATGAGACCACCGTGCACTTTGCGCCGTGCATATGCTATAACCATCTAATGATTGGAAGCGTATGAGCAGCATAAAGTATTATGAGAAAATGTGTACATATCTTCTAAGATTCTGGAGATTCGGAGTCTACCATCGGACCGGGCTTTCAGTTGACCTACGCATAGGAGCATCGTCGAAGCGAGAATGTCCCCTGTAACCTTTTTCAAGATCTTTGGCACTGAAATTAAAATTTTGGTTCATTATAGAGGGAATCCACTTTACTCATACGTGCCCGTAATCACCCTTCAAAGGTACAAGACTTGATCGCGTCTATCAAATTTATAGTTGTCTGATTGCCTTTCCACATATATTTCGACATGAATATTGCGTCTCCCAATTCGTTTATTAAAGCTAGCTAAATTTGGTACAAGAACTAACTTTCTTGAAATGAAGTTGTACCAAAGATTTTTCTAGAAATTCATCGGTTGTACAGATTTAAAAAAAAGAGGTAATCATGGTAGATTTAACATTGGTATTACGGTCTCCTTTCTCATGTTGTACGATTGGCCATGGCCTGTTTTGGAAATGTGTTTGCTTTGTGTATCCAAATAGCTTAGGCCTACAGTTGTATATTAGCCTAGCTATCAGGGATAGCACTGGATCAAAAATGTGAGAGGTACCATGACATGAAATTTTTCAGGACCCCGTAGGACTTCAAAAAACAAATTTAAGGGGTCCATCAAGAAATTGAGGGGTCATAAAGTTTGGGTTTTTGAAAATTTTACTTTTTGACAGACAGTTTTTATGAATCTATATTGTGAGCAAAGGATGGATATGTAATTTACAGAATTTCTTAGGTTTCCATTTCCATACATCGTCAAATTTAAGGGGTCCCTTCAACTTTGATTGGGACCCGCAAGTATTTTCAATTTGAAACCTGACGCGTCACTATACGAAAACTTAAGTCTAGGACGCGCAGACGCGTCAGAATGCGACCCCTGCTAGCTATATAACAAGCTATAAAAAGTGTGCAAAGGAGAAATGGTTGGGCACACTGGTAAAATGGTTTTACAACAAGTGTTGCTATCATTATCAAAGTGAACTCAACTTCAATCACTTATTTATCGAGCAATAATATATTGTTTTACGCATTTTAATTTGTTTAGATTATAAAGTTAAATAAATCCAGAGATAAATGATAGATAGAAAAATAGATTAAAAAAGAATAGAAAAAAACTATAAAAGCATTGGCGGCCTTTACAAATTATAAAAATTGACATAAAAATGATGTTACATACATCCACAATCAAGTTTTTTTGTTTGTTTTTTTAAAGAAAAAAGAAAAGAAAACAACAACGAATACACGGAGATTCGAACCCGTGATTGCCGATTGCAAACGATATGGCCAACGTATGCACGCCACAGAGTGTAATTGTGTCAGTTTTATTATTTAACCATTGATTCTTTTATAACGAACGGATTTTTATCGTGCAATTTTTGACATTTTAAACCATATTTATATGTTACTCTCGCACAAAATGTGTTTGTAATGTGATTATACTCCTTATTTTGGAAAGAACGGTAAAAACGTTGACATTTCGAACACAATAAATGGCATCTGTTTATACGGTCGCTCGACTGAACGTTGTGTGACCTGTTGCATTGCATTATTCATGTTACGATCTGTTTATGTATGCTTTTGTTATACTTCTTAATCGCTCATCGCCAACTCTGTACAAGAAACTTCATGCGCTGTCCCAACGCTGTCGTTAGAGAACAATAGAAAAGTCCCCTCGACTCTTCGAGGCGACCTTTGACTGGGTTCACGGGGTTAATCATATTAATGAGCAAATATGCAAATGAGCTAAGTGTCCCCTCCTATTATATATTCTCCTTGCCTCTGTGTCGTAAATCTTCAGACAGCAAAATGGTGGATTTCAACTGAGGACGCTTCAACTTTTTCAACCATCGGAACTATCGTAATTCGCTAATTTAACAGTTTTTTTATACTATCATTAGAAGACTTCAAAGTATCAACGAGATTGTATTAAATAGTTCTCTACCAGAACCTAAGGCGTTGTGCATTGTAAGTTTTCTCTAAGGGAGTGTTCATAAATACTTTGGGGACCGTTCATTATTTATGGTGGAGGGGGGGTTGGGTAAAATATAGGGGGGGGTCATGTAACTTTCATATGTTGAAATAGGGGGGGTTATGTAACTTTTTATTCTTAAACAGGGGGGGGGGGTTGTGTAACTTTTTTAAACTATAAAGATGGTGGTGATTGGGGTGATTTTAGAGGCTATTTTGGAGTGTAAATGCAAATTTTTTGTGCGCTTCGCGCACATTTTCTTACGACCTTTCAACTTCAAAACATGTAGGCTACTTATGATGAGACTACTTTCGTACAGCAAATCTTTTTTGTGCATGCCCTGCTCGGACGATCTGTTGGAAAAACACCTATATAAACATCAATGGTTGAAAACATTAGAGCCATGAGGTGTATAAAAACATGTTAATAGCCTATGTTCCAAAATCCAATTTGATTAAAAACGGTAATTTCTTGCATGCTTTTCACCTCGTCTCACTCTCAGCTCTGCACCAAAGCTCACAAGAATATTTCATACGTTTTTGTCTGGATGTTCTAACTTTTTTTTCGGGTTATAAAGACTCACAAAACACCCAAAATGTATATATATGTCAAATGTTCCGCCTCGCTACGCTCGCAATGTAGTTAGTCATTAAATTATTGGCCGTTCAGAGGGCACAACCAACGAATCCATGGGACAAGTTGATTTTGAGGGGAGGGGGGGGGGGGGGGGGGGGGGGGGGTTGTGTAAAAATCTATTGGTTAGTAGGGGGGGGGGTCATGTAATTTTCAGTTTCAGCTGTAGGGGGGGTTAGGTAATTTTGACATACGAGTCTTGAATTTGTCCCAACCCCCCCTCCACCATAAATAATGAACGGTCCCTTGGTGGGGTGGGGTGGATAATTATGGGGGTGGGTCCAAAAAGTTTTGATACTCTGCGAGGGGCAAGAAAGTTTCAGGTGCAGGCAGTAAAGTAATAAAGGGGGGTCAAAAAAGTTTTAAGGCATGGCGAGAGGGGAGGGGGGTCAAAAAAGTTTAAGGCATGGCGAGAGGGGGGTCAAAAGGTTTTGATATACCAAAAATAAAATTATCCAGCCCCCCACCAAAGGAGTGTTTTCGACTAGTTTCTTCGATGCGTTTGCAAGTCTGACCCGGTTGTAATTCAAGAATGGGAATTGCTGTCTCACCTCAGTCCTCAGAAATATACCAAGAAATCGACCCTACATTAAGTTGAAAAAGCGGAATTTTAATTCCGCTTTTTCAACTTAATGTAGGGTCGATTTCTTAAAAGGCTGACTCAAAAATATTCGTGATGTTCAGAGACATTGAATCGTGCGTCTGTATGCCGTAAGCTTACTAAAAAACGTCGTAAATAGACATTTGCAAAGTCAATTCAGTAGACCCCCCACGTAGATCTTAGCCATTGAATACGGATCGCCCACGGGTCACGCACGTTTATTCGATCAATATAGAGGGCGCTCTTTATCTCACCATTAGCGGCCCTACTAGTCACTGCCAGACGGTGTTGGACATCATATTATTATATTATTTTGGCAACATTATTTGAGTCCAAAGCAAAAGCCAATCATGAGTAGTAGTGGCACCAGATCACATCATGATAGTACTGCATGTGGCGCCATATCACACCATGGTAGTACTGGTACCAGAACCCATAGAAGCAGTATTGGACACGAGTCGCTTATCAATAAAAGTGGTAGTGGCACTAGATCCAACAAAGGAACCAGAACTCACAGAACAAATAGTTCTAGCGCTCATTCATCACTAGCGGATGCCATGCTCCAGGCAGCTATAAAAAGACGGAGCTAAAGTGCCGAGCTGAAGCACTTGAAAGAAGGCAAGTCCTAGAAAGACAGGAGGATGAATTAAGAATAAGGGCAAGAGACGTGGATCATCGCAGAGAGCTGTTAGATATAAAAACAGAGATTGATGTAGAAGATGCAAAGATTGCATGCATCAGCCAATACGAGGAGTCGAAGCGAGACAGATCTTTGTCTGATGAGTTTGAGTCAGTTGACGGGAATGTTGCGGTAAGGCAGTGGTTGTGTAACACTGATACTACAGGCCCAAATCCATTGGGAGAAAACCCCGCAGACAAGACATTAAAGGCAAATATAGAAATGGTGTCACCTGATATGAACTCTGACGTCATTGACCATCAGGTGTTGCCTACACAAGCAAATCCATGTCCCGTAGAGACGAAGTTGGAAACTTCCAAAGAGAAATTTATGGTGCATTGCAATGATAATAAGGAGACAACTGTCTATAATGGTAATGCAAATCCATCATCAGATAAAGGCCTGCAGCAACTAAGTAATCTTACAGCCATGATGCTAGAACAGCAAATGAAAGCCTCGCTGCCCCAGAGAACAATACATCCTTATGATGGGGATCCGCTTGAATATTGTACTTTTATGCAGTCGTTCAGGTATGGAGTCGAAAGTAAAATCACAAACGACATGGACCGACTCTACTTCCTAGAACAGTTAACAACAGGTGAACCCAACCGCTTGGTCAAAGGATTTCTTAACAGAGGTCCAACTGAAGGGTACAAGAAGCCAAGGCATTGCTTGCCAGAAAGTTTGGGAACAAGTACGTAATTGCAGATGCTTTCAAGAAGAAGGCGGGAAAATGGCAAGACATCAGAAGAGATGATGACAAAGCTTGAACCAGCTTCTCTATATTTCTTGTGGAGTACATGAACACTATGGCTGATCTACATTGCCTGAATGAAGTGGATCATTCAGCCACCATCAAGATGTTGCTAAATAAGGTCCCATATACCATCAGAAATCAATGGAGACTATTGGTTGATAATTTGGAGCAGAAAAGAGACATGATTGCGGGATTCCGCGAGTTCGTGGAATTTATTGAAAAACAGACCCGGATTGTAAGTAATCCACTGTATGGAAATATAGAAAATCAACAGTCTAGGCCTACACGTCCACAGAAACAAAGATCGAGCTTCGCCACAGGCGTTCAGAATGCAGACAAACCTGAATGTCTACACTGCAAGAACGACTCGCACACGCTAGAAACGTGTAAAGCCATACAGAAACTCCCATATGGAGAGAGAATTGCAGCGTTGAAGAGTTTGGGTGTGTGCTATGGATGCATGAAAAAAGGTACACATCTTGTCAAAGAATGTAAGAACAGATTGAGGTGCAGTACATGCAAGAAATGCCATGCTACCGTTTTACATTGCGATAGCCCGCCGATGCAATATTTTAGCGTATCAACTTCATGTAGTCTTACCGGGCCGGAGGTCCTACATCAGTTTTGCCAGTGGTACCAGTCACGGTGCAGTCGAAGGAGTCCGGTAAGGTAGTGAAGACTTACGCCCTGCTTGATAGTAAGAGCACAGCTGTGTTTTGTTCAGAGACACTTAGAAGCAAATTATCCATGAAAGGAACAAAGACCAGGATTAAGATACAAACAATTAATGGCGTCAAAGATGTAAACACGTACAAGTTGACCGGTTTGAATGTGTCGGATGTTGATGGTAACAACCCCATTGAATTACGAGACGTTTACATGCAGGATGCTATACCCGTAAACACAGGAGACATAATAACTAAGGAAGATTTGAAACCATGGTCATATCTTCATGAGATTAAGCTACCGTAAGTACTAGACGGTCGCCAAGTGGAGCTCCTGATTGGGAACAATGTTCCTAAAGCGTTAGAACCAGTCCAAGTTATACAAAGTCAAGGAGACGGACCGTTCGCAAGTAAGACGGTGTTAGGATGGGAGGTGCATGGTTTACCTAAGTGTACAACAACAACCAACATGGCATCTGTACATAGAATCACAGTTGAAGACGTACATAATGAGCTGTTAGCGATGTATGATAGAGATTACGAACGAGGAGCGTACAATAGAAGACAGACCGCAGCCGTCCAGAGAAGACCGTCTCTTCATGAATATGGTTGAAGATTCCGTAGAACTACAAAACGGTAATTATGTGATAGAGCTACCATTCAGAAACAAAGAAGTCACATTTCCTAACAACATGGTGATGGCTGAAAACAGAATAGCGCATTTGAAGAGAAAATTCCTCAGGAATCCTGATTTCAAGCAAGACTACACCAGGACCATGAATGATACACTGTGTAAGGGTTATGCTGAAGAAGTTACAGCCAGTGGAACACAATCTGAAGAAGGGAAGACACGGTACATCCTGCATCACGGTGTTTATCACCCCAAGAAAAACAAGCTAAGAGTGGTGTTTGATTGCGCAGCAAGTTATCGTGGTGTATCTCTCAACAAAGAACTACTTCAAGGTCCTGACCTCACCAACTCATTGGTAGGTGTAGTATCGAGATTCAGACAAGAACCTATCGCCTTAATGGCTGACATCGAGGCTATGTTTAACCAAGTGAAAGTCGCTGAGAGAGATAGAGATTTCCTTAGATTCCTATGGTGGCCAGAGGGTGACACAACTAAACCTCTGAAAGTCTACAGGATGACAACTCATCTTTTTGGTGCAACCTCATCGCCCTCGTGTTCCAATTTTGCGCTGAGACAAACGGCAGTAGACAACAAAGAGCCTAATAGTAGCGGAATTGTCACAGAAACCATTAACAACAACTTCTACGTTGACGACTGCTTGACGTCCGTAGCATCAGAGAAAGAAGCGATATCGCTCGTCAAAGACTTGAGCGCAGTGCTTCAAAATGGCGGCTTCAGACTCACAAAGTCGGGATCTAATAATCGCCACGTGCTGGACTCAGTACCAGAAGAATTAAGACAGAGCAAAAGGTATGAAATCATTAAATCTTCATGACAGCCTCCCGGTTGAAAGAGTGCTTGGAGTACTTTGGTCTGCACAGACAGACATGTTTGGCTTCAAGATTGAACTAAAAGACCACCCGCTGACTAGAAGGGGCCTGTTATCTACAGTGTGTTCGGTGTATGACCCTTTAGGGTTTGCAGCCCCTGCCATACTCCCAGCAAGACAGATCTTACAAGACCTATGTAGACAGAACTTAGAATGGGATGATGATATTCCCATAGCACAACAAAGGAAATGGCTGGAATGGGAGTCAAATCTACACAAGTTAGAAGATTTCTATATTAATAGATGCTTGAAACCAGAAGGATTTGAAAGTCCAAGAAAGATCCAGATTCATCATTTCGCGGATGCTAGTGGTATTGGTTATGGTACCGCATCGTATCTCAGACTAACCAATCACAAGGGTCAAGTACATTGTATACTCCTCATGGCAAAGTCACGTGTAGCCCCAATAAAGAAGGTTACGATTCCCAGGATGGAACTCACTGCTGCGACAGTTGCAGTTAGAGTAGATGCTATGCTACGGAGAGAGCTACAACTACCCATAGATGACTCAATCTTCTGGACAGATAGTACCACAGTTTTGAGATATATAAAGAATGAATCTTCCAGATTCCACACCTTTGTAGCAAAAAGTTGAGCTAATAAGAGATGGCTCCTCACCCTCCCAATGGCGACATGTTGACACGGCGCAGAACCCAGCAGACGAATGCTCACGGGGTCAATCAGTGAAGAAGTTTGTGACCAATCAGCGATGGATCAGGGGTCCTGAATTTCTATGGCAGGAGGAGACTGAGTGGCCAGATCAATTGTGTGCATTCAACAGTGATGACAACCAACTGGATAAAGATCCAAGATTCAAGTAGAGGACAATGATAATAATTCCATTGATAAACTCCTGCGACACTTTTCCAATTGGTATTCTTTGAAGAAAGCTGTCGCACACCTACTAAGACTCAAAAGTATGCTGCTGCAGAAAGTCAAAGACAAAGTCTAGTGACGATGATAAGACACAACCGAGGCCGCCCTTTGAACGCCTTTCAGTCGGAGATCTTCCGAATGCTGAGGAAGCAATTGTGCGCTACGTTCAACGGCGTTTGTTCAAGAAAGAGATTGGAGCTCTGGAAGCTTCTAAAGATCAGAACGTCAATGGTACGAGGAGTGTAGGAAAGTCAAGTCCTATTTATCGGCTGGATCCTATACTAGACAATGGTATCTTGAAGGTAGGAGGACGCCTTGGCTTAGCAGACATACCACCAGAGGCCAAGCACCCTACCATCTTGCCAAAGAACACTATAATTTCAGATATGATTCTCCAACATATCCATCAAGAATCTGGGCACAGTGGTAGAAACCAAATCTTGGCAACGCTGCATCAGAAGTTTGGATCATCAGTGCTAACTCATCAGCAAGGAAGATAATAAACAAATGTGTTGTATGCAGATGACAGCGAGCCAAGGTGATGGAGCAGAAAATGGCAAATTTACCTAAAGATAGAATTTCCCCTGATGAACCACCCTTCTCAAAAGTAGGCATGGACTACTTTGGCCCACTACAAGTTAAACAGGGACGGAGCCTTGTGAAAAGATATGGAGTGGTCTTTGGGTGTTTAGCCTCTAAAGCGATTCATATTGAGAAGGCAGCCTCTTTAGACACGGATGCATGTATCAACGTTATTCGACGATTCATCGCACAACGTGGACAAGTTAAAGAAATACGTTCAGATAACGGCTCTAACCTCGTAGGCGCAGAAAGAGAAATGCGTAAAGAAATCAGTACCTGGAATCAAAGTAGATTCCATGAATGTCTACTACAGAAGAATGTGGACTGGGTCTTCAATCCTCCAGGAGGTTCGCACCATGGAGGTATATGGGAAAGGCAAATAAGGACTATCAGGAAACTAATGTTCGCCGTCGCCAAAGAGCAAGTAATGACGGACGACTGCCTCCAGACATTGTTGTGTGAAATAGAGGCAATGGTCAATAGCAGGCCAATAACCAGAATTCCAGGAGAGATCAGCGATCCAGAACCATTGACACCAAACCACTTGCTATTGTTGAAGAGCAATGTGAATTTGCCTCCTGCAGTTACAGGAAAGTTGGTAAAGTATGCCACGAGACGGTGGAAACAAGTACAGTATTTAGCCGATTTGTTTTGGCGCAGATGGATTCGAGAGTATCTTCCACAGCTGCATGAGAGGCAAAAATGGCTAGAACCACAGCGGAATGCCAAAGTCGGAGACTTGGTTATGATAATAAATGAAGCAACACCGAGAAATGTGTGGCCTATGGGCAAAGTGATAGAAGTTATGCCAGCTCGCGATGGTTTCGTCCGACGAGTGCGTGTAAAGACCAAGACAAGCGTACTCATCAGGCCAATAGACAAATTGTGCCTTCTGCTTGAAGCAGATGTTCCAGAACTATTAAAAGACACTCACAAAGAATCAGCTATGGTTAATCAACCCCAGCAACAGGCAGATGTCAGTAAAACTACACGGAGCAGTGATCAGGCTCGAACCAGAGCAGAGAGACAAGTTAAGCCAAGAAATCGTCTCGATTTATAAGTCACTGAACAAGAACGCTTTGCAGTGCAGTACATTACCAGTGGTAAAAGGTAATGCATATTCAGTGACTACGCCCCGTAGCGCAGCATGAAGCTGCTTTGAATCAAGACAGTGTGTTATGGTTATCGTTGGAACTAAACAAGCTACGAGCCTACGAAAGGAGCAGATTCCATGGCAGCACCAGTTTGAACAATTATGACACAAGTGTGCTGAATGCAGGATGCTGAATTGTGATATTGTATTGCCAGTAGGGATTCAGCGAAATCATCAGTCACCCAAAGAGTGACTATTTGTTGTGCATTTGTTTGCAAGATTCCTGCAGTGATCATCTGTGCATTATAGGGACACAAATTGTTAGAATCACTGTTGTGACTGCAAATTAACTTGCCAGGTGCATTTATTTGCAAATTATTGTTTTGAAAACCGGTGTTTTGAATTACACCATTGGTTTTATTTTTGGATTGTTTTTTGTTTTTTCAAAAAAAATCTAATCAAATCAGTTATTTAGTTTGAAACAATTAGCATGCAAGTTGATAGTGGCAGTCTATTTTATATGTACAAACAGATGAAAATCATCATCTGAAAGATGAGACATAATAATTCTCATCTCAAGAGCACTTGATGCACCTGCTCAATTTGATAACAAGGAGATATGGCAGTCCAAATCCATACTCCCATTACAAACACAAAAGCAACATTATGTAAACTCACATTTCATAGCACTTCAGTCATTCGGTAATCGGATATAGAATACTATTTTCACCTTAAAAGAATTGGCTGATCATTTTGCATTTTGATGCAGATTGATGGAATGTAAATCACGGCGTCTCCTTTTCTCATTTCTTTCTTGTCGATTGAGGCATCTCGAAAGTTAAAAGCCTGATGATTGACAGCGCACGAGCTGTTGCATATTCATAATCATACGCGATGATCGTATAGACCAATAGCAAACAGCGATATATAAATACATTTTCAGAATGAAGATGACGTAATTTGGGGATATCCCTCGAGGAATCGTGGAAAGTATTGATATTAATTTTGTTTTCTATTTTTACTTTAGCTGTTTAATTTCACCTCAGAAATTGCAGGAATTAAAATCATGTTCGTAAATACTACAAAAGGGCACAACGGCAATTGGATCAGAGGGGCACGGCTTGTAGTGGCCGTCGATGAAGGGTGTTTTTGAGGGGCATCCCCTGCCGTTGATTACTTCAAGGGCTGAGCTCATGGTCTAAATATGTCCGTCAAGAGGTGTTACCATACTCATTGGGCTAATTGCACGCCAAATCAGCCACCATAGGCAATATGGAACATAAAGGCCGTGAGTGAGTGAGTCACAGTCAGTAGGGAGGTCACGCTGCATGTCATATTTTGTTATACGCAAGAAAACAATGGAGTATCAGTGACTGCAATATTTGCTAGATATAGCTTCGGAAAATGTTTTATTTGGGCATCTCAAAAACTGAGACACATGCTAAAAATCATGTAGAATTTTAGAGGAGGGCCAATAACATCTGCAGAACGGTGAAATGTATAGTATTAAACACGTTTTGTGACCAAATTTATGTCGTAAAATGTTGGAAAATTCACGTTTTGTAAATCTGTGGTCTTCGAAATTTCAGGAATCCTAACTCATTCTAAACCTCACCAAATCATGAAATGAACCCTCGTCTACAAAAAATTCCATGTACGTATTGCTCTATCTGCTTGGAGATAGCGATGACCACGGAAACTTCATAGTTTCATACCACGGAATGAAATCCGCCATTAGGCGCCATAGACATTACATGGCGAACATCGTACAGATTTGCACTGCAGTCCTCTGTGTAGGGAGTTTTGACAATAGCAAGGTCGTTCGACTATTGTGTTTGTGCATGTTTGTGACTACTGACCCCGTTTAACAATCTTCATAGCTTTCATATAGGGCTTGGGTGACCTAACTATTGACTGGTCAGTTAGTCACGGATGCGACTATAGGCTGATCGTGTTCGACAAGCAATAAAGAGAGATCGGAAAGAACATGACGAATTGAATGTTGAAAAATGAATGAAATAAATGTGTAGGGGAAGGTGGGGTAATGGCGGACACATTTTGTTAGAGAGGTATAATACACATATAATATGTCATATAACAATAAAAATCATGTAAACACAAAGCACTGTGAAGGTTCTACCTTTTATAAAGTATTTATCAACTCATCATTTTGAAATTCGAAGCTACGACGCAATAAAAAAAATGGCGTCGTCCGGCATTACCCCACACTCTGGGGGTAATCCCGGACCGTATTTATCAATGGCAGCTCTCTTTTTATTGGAATATAGCATTTCAATGGGAGTTAAAAAATACCCTTTTTAAAAGTGTAGCAGAAATCAAAGAACAATGTCACATATTTATATGGTCAACAACTATTACCGATTTATGATGTTAAATTGACCACGCCCATATTGGTTACCATGGAAACGGTACATGTCCGGGATTACCCCAATCCATGTACAATGTATGGGTACATCCTCTCTTATTATTATGCTCATCATTGTGACTCCGAATTCATTTCTTTTTTATCAGAAGGTATCATACATTACATAAAAAAATAATAAGACTTTGTTTTCCTTGATGTAGAAATACCAGTTTCAAAGAGAAATTAATGCACCAAAATATCAACTTGCCCAAAAAGTGATTTTTGTAATTCTCGCGAGAATTTGCGAGACAACCATCCCATTTAGGTTTTGTGTGATTTCAATGGAGAGGCACCTAACATCATAGGGTGGCAAAATACCACCTTCTTTCACCTGCCTCTAGATACAGCCCTGTCCGCGATTACCCCGCGTCCGCCATTACCCCACCTTCCCCTAATATTATTAAACTAAATAATGAAGAAATAAATATAGACTTTATACCGCTGTAAGATTCGAACCCACGACATTGACCATAGTTTCAGATAAGACCAAATGAGCTAATCGAGTGGTCGATGAAACCATATTTTCGGGAAGGATAGTAGTGAGTTCGGTGGTGAAGTACATGTAAGAACAATGGTAAAAATGGTATAAAGGTAAACCGTTACCCGTCCCTGCATTGAGATAACACACAATGGAACGATTTACCATCATTGTTTATTGATACGTTAAATCGTTGATTATACATGCTTTTGTATGAAGGTAAATCGTAATGATTAACCATTGACCACATTGACCCATATGCATTTTATGTTTATACATATTCGTGCCATATGTTCATTGGTCATGTTGGATGAAGTTATATTCATTTCTTGAGACAAAATACATTCGTATTATGGTTTTGATATAATTTATATTGACTTTAAATGCCGCAAATACAATATATATTAAGTAACCATAATTAAAAAAGAACTATTATTGAAATAATATTAGCCAAATATAGTATGCATTTTTAAATGTGAAACACGGTTTATACCAATTGTCTTTGTCCGAAAATTGAATTGTAATACTTAAACCCTAACCCCCTGAATGCTAAAAATGCTAATCCTAAGTCCTTCTCCGAGCGCCGCCTGTTTTCGTCAACCGAGCCTATATAGTGAGCGCAGTATACTGCGCGAATGTGTAGCTGAGGGCTGTGGCTTAGACGTGGGGCTTGAGAACAGAGGGTCCCCGAATCGAATCCCGGCAGGTTCCCGGAGATTTAGTTGGTGTTTTTTCCTTGAAAATTGTGATCCCGGTCAAAAACCCTAAACCGGGGTTAGGGTTATGGTACCATTTTGTTTTGTTTTTTTGTGTTCTATTAACCCTAACCCCCTGAATGCTAAAAAATGCTAATCCTTAGTCCCTCTCCGAGCGCTTCGATGATGTAGTCAACCGAGCCTAGACAGTGAGCGCAGTATACACTGGGGGAAAATTGTGATTCCGGTCAAAACCCCTAAACCGGGGTTAGGGTTAATAAATGTGGGTATATCGTTGAGATGGTACGATGTTTCATTATGAAAGAAATTGATAACTTTAATTATAGGCCTAAACTAATCAAGCTGAAGTTATTCATATGAATCTATCACACTCACGGCTACATGACATATGCATTATGTGACCGTTCCTTAAACGTTGGTCGTTTTCCTTCATATTTGGTGTGAAGATAGCTGTAGCCAATCCTGAGAAGCATGCACAATTTCATTGGATTTGCTCATATAATAACAGATTTATGGGCTAAATTAGATGATTTTCTTAAGCGATTTTATACACAATCATAGATAAATATATGTTCGAACACTGATCCTAATTGCCATGCTTATTGGACCATAACATGCACGTGAAATTCGAAACTTGTTTATATTAGCAAGAAGTATCCCCTTTCTCATATCCCTCCACCTTCCCCACCGAACAATGTTGCGAGGCCCTGTGCTGATGGTGGACACATTGTGGGATTCAACATTGATCAGGGGGAGAAGGAGGAACACTTAACATTAAAACCTACAAAGTGTATATTTTCTAACAATGTAGCTACATAAGCGTTTCTAAAACTTGGGTTTCAAGATAATGGGATGGGCAAATATGGGGCTAGAGCTAGTATCACCCTTAAACATTAGCTGATATATAACCCCAACTACTTGATCTATGAGATTGGGGTCACCTAATTTGCATAATTATTGATTATTTATTGACTGGTTCCTATAATATACCTGATGTATGGTTGGTGTCACTTATAACACTCTTAGGGCGTGTTCTCACTGTGCGAATGGTGACTCATACCTAGGTGCGAGTATTCTCATTGTGCGATAAAATACATCGACATACTAATGTGATATCGAGTCCACTTACCCATATGTTACTTGTTTACAAGTTCAAGCGAGTGCGCCTTGCATACTTACTGCGTAAATACCACGCATGCACTGACATTTGGCTGCGTGAAATTGCAATTTGAAGCGCGGGACTGCCGCAACACAACATGCTTGTTATTGTGGAACAAGTGGTAAAAGTCCATATACGATAAGTAAAACGCGTTCTCACTATCGATTTTGATACCACGTCCTAGGTGCGAGACTACCTCTTCGAGTAGGATTTGACCCTACATTGTGGATGTAGGGTCGAAACCCCTTATTGCGCGTTCCCAGTAGGCTTGGAAGTAGACTCGATGTAGCATCGAGTCCACGTCCTGGTATCAAACAGCCAAATTGGTTTAAAATGGCCCAAAATGGATTGAATGGATACACAAAAAATGAAAAGTTTAAACCTGTAAATTCTCAAGCCTTCAATAGAGAGGAAATGCAACCACTTTGAGGACTATCTATTCCATTAGGGTCAAATGTCAAAACATTAGGCTACGCAATCACACACATTTTGTTGGAAATATTGCTATTATTACTAGGACACATTCCTTCTAAATCATGACCACATCACTAAGGTGTGTTATGACGAAGTCACTAAACCCAGTCATTCACACACAGATGATTTGAGTCAAATCAAAGTACTTTCTATATTTTCCTCAGTCAAGCTACATCAATCTAATGGGTAAAGGGAAGTGTCTTTTTCATGAAATTTATCAAGCAATGTAACTTTTAAACTAATAATGTAATGTACATAAAAGTATACAATTTGTTTAACCCTTTGAACCCGAAAGAGATCGCGCTATAACCCGAAAGGCCTATTTATCGGCCTTTGAACAGGTGACACATTGATCACATGATTTTGAGTGGTCATATGACTTTCAATCGAGTCACATGATTTTTTCCCCGATGTTAGAAGCCTTGTTTCCGCAAGTTTATGTTGTGTTTTGATGTCGTTTGCTGATGAAAACTGTCGAAAACAGCACGAAATGGGATGAATATGCTTGCGCAGATAATTCTCAGGTAGACAGTTATGCATTATAGTATGGTTATAAATATCAATTTTGGCAATAAAAAACAGAATAAAGCTGACAAAAACAGATGGTTTATTACAAATATACGATGATATAGAGGGCAGTATATCACAATATAACGATCAATCAGAGGGTGTAAGATAGGGATTTCACTAAACATAGAATTATCCATTATTCGCGAAAATAACTCAGGGTGGGGTTACCGACCCCCACCAATAACTCAGGGTTCAAAGGGTTAATGAAGTTTGTCGTGGAATCCATTTTTGGTATCAAATTTCCCAAAATAGTGATTTTTACATTTTTGCCCAAAAATCATTTTTGGGGGGCCAACATTTTCAGACAACCCTAACAAAATCAGTTTTTGATTAAAAATTCCAAAATTTCACAAAAAACATCTAAAGTCAATTATCTAGGAGCGCATTTTTTTATTGGCTTAAATTTTGTTTGTTTTGAAAATATTGACCAAAAAGTGCCAAAAATGAGTTTTTTGAGATAAAAAACATTTTTTTGAAACTTTTTGGTCAATATTTTCAAAACAACAAATTTTAAGCCAAAAAACAAACAAATTATAAGCTTACTATATCATGCCATTACTAAGCTTCGGTCATATTAGAAGCTCAAATTATATGCCATAAATAGCTGCCTTGAAGTATAATTGCCTTGCAAACAAGGTCAATCTGAGTGTTGGTGGAAAGTGAAATTAAGATTAAAGGTGGGTGTCTTTTTTAAGCTATGTTGAAATCAGTCTTAAAAAGATTAGTCTAGATCCCTATGCCAGAGAACTGAGATCAAGTCTACTTCGAAGCAGCTATTTAATGATTCAGGTTAATTTTGTGCTGAATCAAGGCATACAATATCGGCTAGTTGAATTGATAAAGCTTCAAAATTCAACAGTGTTGGAAGGATACATTGCCTGGCTATTGGATTTTGAAGCTTACTTTGAATTCTAGCCTAAATTAGTTTAATGTGTGCAAGTAAGGTTATTGGGGACAGATTTTCAATTGCTACATCTAATAGATTCACTTGCCAGTCATAAATTATCCCCCGATCACATCATCATGCCCCCCCCCCCCCCCCCCTGTGTATAACAAAATATAAAAAATAAATAAAAATATTTTCAAATTAAGGGGTCTAGAGGGTTTCAGTATCCATCATCAAAAAGTGTTTAAAAATACATTGATTAGATCAATTCACATGATCAGGTTTTATGTGATTCAGCATAATTTGCATGTAGGGCAGGGCAGGCCAAATATATACAACCTAATCATATTCCATGGTATTTCACACTAAACTAACACAGTGCTCAACTTTGTTGTAAAAATTACAAAAGCAATTTTAGTTCTTCTTACCACATTCATTCCTAAAAGATTAATTGGTGTGACCCAAAAAGCCCAGTTTATATTTTGACAGTTTGCTGTTTTCAGTAGATAGTACATCTTTAAGGGGTAGGCCAAGATTGGCTCTGATTTGAAATGGTAATAAAATCAAGTGTAGCTCATTGATTTTGCAAAAGAATAGTTTTTATATCATTCTGAGGATTGAAAGTAAAAACAATAAAAATGAAAACAATTGTCCCTTTAGATTCTACACCAGTAATTAATGTCAGTCCTTGCAGAAGTCAATCAAACTTTTTGTCAGCTGGGCATCCTGTGGCCCAATGATTATAGAATTACGGTAATCAGAAATGGTGCTTATTGCTCCCAAATGATTAAAGTTGTAATTTAATCCTGATTTTAGGACTATTAACTAATACCACAGTGCAAAAAGAAATATTTTCAATGCATTTTGTAGGTCATGGATGCATTTTGATTGTAAATGTTCTGGTAACATTTCTCAACTTTTTCTGATAAATGAGGGCGTTACACCAGTTGTCCAAATCTGGGGGCTAATTTCTCGGAACTTTCAGGGATACCATATATAATTGTTTTGATTAAATGATCAAAGATATCATAAAATTTAAGGAAAATGTCAAATTAAAAAATCCAGTCGCTTTATAAGTGAGAAAATTGGCTTTTTGTAACAACCCTTTAACATGTAAACGTATAGGGAAAACATTGAGTGGTGTGAAATCTGTGCATGACAACTGAAATCAATGATTTTGTTCAAGTAAAATCAAGTCATATTAAACATAAAACTATAAGTTCCATGTAATTATCAATTATCCAAGTCATGTTCAGGTCACCACTAGTGACTAGTAAAGTAGGATAGGAAGTATATGCCTTTCATTTTGACTCAGAGCTGAGAACCACCAGAAAGAGTTTGCCACAGACAACTGGTTCACTTATTGATGACCGACAGTACAGAGTTAACATTGAGAAATTGTAACCGTGTGAAATTCCCAAAGAGAACTGAATGTGAATAGCAACCCAGGCTGGGAGCTTGCTTTTAACGAACACAAACCAATTGAGTCATGTCAAGTCGTTTGAAAAGTTTTTGAAATTGAGTCACAAGTCAAGTCATTGCTTTCCGAACTCAAGTCCAGTCATCAGAAATGGTACATTAAGTCCAAGTCAATTCAAGTCATTGACACAAGTCATCACAAAACTGGCTCTTCAGTCTCAGGTCTAGTGGCCTAATTATCTTTATAAGGGCATATCATATGCCACCAGGTGGTTTCAAATATTCCTGAAAAGCCTGAAAAGTTCAATATATATAGAAAGATAACCGGAATTACAATACAGTACAAGGTCATAAACATAAACACTCCACATTTTCTATATCAGAACTTCCAAATGCAGCAAAGTCCCTTTGGAGCCATAACTCAGGGCTGGGGACTGTGGCTCCATTCACACCGGCATTTCTATTCAGTGGACAACAGGCAGCACAAGTATTCATAATCTATACAGACAATGGGGCAGTCTATATGTTTTGTTTCTAATAATTTGGTCATAAAGAAGTCTGACGTTACTCAGTCCATTCGACAGCAGAACGCAGACGTTCTGTACTTGGCCTAAAGACGACGTCCTTAAAGCATCGGTGGACCGACATGTCTGACCAGCGTCAGGCCGACGTTTAAAAGACATCCGTAATAAGAATTGACATTTTTCTGCGATATTAAGCCAGCGTTAATTTGACAGCATTGGGCCGACGTTCTGCAGTTGGCCTAAAAACAACTTCCATACAACGTTATTGAGCCGAAGTTTTGTAAACCATGTTTGTCCAACGTTGAGCCGACGTTTAGTGGACATTCCCAAGAAGACCCACATAATTACGTCTTTTTGCCGACCTACAACCAACGTCAATACAACGGTTGTAGGCTAACGTATTGCATCCGACTTATACCCGACGTTCTGACGGTGTCATTAGACTGCCGTTTTGTAAGCCCGTAAAAGCCGATGTCGGGTCAACAGGATTGTGCTATTATGGATGGTACAATTGTTCATAGTACAGATCTGTATTTACAGGCAAACATAAGCCATACAGCACAAGCAGATTCAGGATAGGCGTAAACCTTGACTCGCACCGCTAACCTCACATGGTCTCCACGACAACACACTATCTCATCACACACGGCAGACCTGAAAAATAAAGTAAGAAATTATTTAAGCAATCCAGATGATGTGAACCTTTTGCTATAAAACAGCCCATATATACACCCATACCTGACACAAAACCTTCTCAACTGGTGGTGTGTTACTCCCAAATGTGGCGTGGATGGAAGAAAGAAAGAAAAAGAAAATATCAAAATAGCCTGCATAAATTCCAAAATTGTACATGGCTTTGCCCGCTGGACCTCACCACAGCCCTTTAGTCGCTCGGGCTACGCTCTCATGGATAAGGGTGTTTCACTCATTTCAGCAATTCTGTGAAAAAAAAAGTGGCGCTTCAACACTAAGGTAAAATGAAGTATACTGTAATTCAGAGGCTCAACACTAAGGTAAAATGAAGTACAGTCCTCAAAATAAGTAACTGACCAGGTAATTAATATGCTCTCAACTCAAAAACTATAGCTCTTACGTAAAAATATTAATTTATAAAGTTGTAAGGAAATCTCTTTTCTTCAATTTGAGATATTACACGTGAAGATTGAATGAATATTAACTCAGTTATGTGCCCAAAACCAAAACAAAGTCAGTTTTTCATTTTAACATTTTGTTCGTCAACACGCAGCCTCGGACTAGCAACAGGCAGATTATTGATTAACTGGTAGCGATAACTCGCGGATTGATAGTAAGATGAGGATTGGGGATGCTTCAATTGATCAATGCAGCCCATACACATACCTGTCACATGGTCCTGCGTGTTCAAAACCCAAGTGTGAAAATGTAAACTGCACTTTGTTCTATCCTTATCAATGTAGTTTTCTCAGTTATTAACCGATCTTCATGAACAATATCTCAAATTGAAAAAAAGAGATGTCCTTATTACAACTTTACAATTTAATATTTTTACGTAGGAGCTATAGTTTTGGAGTTAAAGAGTATATTTATTACCTGCTCAGTTTACTTATTTTGAGGACTGTAGAATGTAAGTCAGAAGTGCCTTCAATGTAATTTTTCTACTATGTCGCTTCTATTATAAATATACAAGATCAAAATGAAAGAGGGTCTACCATTTTTCGCTTTGTTCAGGAAGGTAGCAAATCGGTCCTTCTCCCTTGAAAAATATATCGCTGTAAAAAACGGGAACATTGCGAGTTTTAACAAAAAATGGAATTCCCTCTTACCATTATGGAATGTGTAGTATATATCAGCAAAGGACCGTGTAATAACATTTATTTAATGCTAATTATCGTCTGTATTGTACTAATAATATTATGAAGAAATGTGATCTATATCATACTTTGTATTGAACATATGAGGATACTGTGTAAAAAATAATAATAAAAGAAAAAGTCAGAGGTTCAACACTAAGGTCAAATGAAGTATACTGTAAGTCAGAGGTTCAACAAGAAGGTGAAATGAAGTATACTGTAAGTCAGAAGCTCAACACTATTATTATTATTATTATTATTGAATCTTTCTTTTATATTGAGGGTAAACAGCTTCAGTGTCAAGCACTGCTTTCCAAACAGGCCCTCATTTCACAGAGAAAAATACATAATTATTTAGAATATACATGGAATATAACAACTATTTACATAAATATTATATACAAAACCATCAGATAAATTCAGCAAGAAAATGCAGAGTTGTAATATACTTTAGAACACAAAATTTAAATTCTATGGATCTTTGTTCTAAATTGTTGCACTGACATATTCTCAAGCTCGGTTCTGATTGTTGATGGCAAGTTGTTCTAGGCATATGCTGCCCTAACATGAAACGTTCGCATACCTGAGTTAGACTTAAATTTCGGTACAACCAAAGTATTACTAGCGTATAGTACGTATTAATAAGGTAAATAAAGTATACTCTAAGTCAGCGGTTCAACACGAAGGTAAAATGAAGTATACTCTAAGTCAGCGGTTCAACACTACCGTCAAATGAAGTATACTCTAAGTCAGCGGTTCAACACTACGGTCAAATGAAGTATCCTGTAAGTCAGAAGCTCAACACTAAGGTAAAATGAAATATACTCTAAGTCAGCAGTTCAACACTAAAGTAAAATGAAGTATACTCTATTAAGTCAGAAGCTCAACACTAAGGTAAAATGAAGTATACTCTAAGTCAGCGGTTCAACATGAACGTAAAATGATGTATATATATACTCTAAGTCAGCTGTTCAACATGAAGGTAAAATGAAGTATACTGTAAGTCAGCTGTTCAACATGAAGGTAAAATGAAGTATATTCTAAGTCAGCGGTTCAACACGAAGGTAAAATGAAGTATACTCTAAGTCAGCGGTTCAACACTACGGTAAAATGATATATACTCTAAGTCAGCGGTTCAACATGAAGGTAAAACGAAGTATACTGTAAGTCAGCTGTTCAACACGAAGATAAAATGAAGTATACTGTAAGTCAGAGGTTCAACACGAAGGTAAAATGAAGTATACTGTAAGTCAGAGGTTCAACATGAAGGTAAAATGAAGTATACTGTAAGTCAGAGGTTCAACACGAAGGTAAAATGAAGTATACTCTAAGTCAGCGGTTCAACACAAAGGTAAAATGAAATATACTCTAAGTCAGCGGTTCAACACAAAGGTAAAATGAAATATACTCTAAGTCAGCGGTTCAACACTACGGTAAAATGAAATATACTCTAAGTCAGCGGTTCAACACAAAGGTAAAATGAAATATACTCTAAGTCAGCGGTTCAACACAAAGGTAAAATGAAATATACACTGGCACTCATAAGTATTACCGCAGTGAACATACCCTAGAAATTCCATCTTCTATGAACAAACTATTGATTATTATCACTAGTAACAACGGTGTATGTCTGCATTATATAGTTGTTCTTCATAAATTCATGTTTGTTGTATGTTGTGTTCATCATATTTTCGACTAAACCCTATAAATTGAGACCAGTTTAAAGCTACACAGTGAAATCCCATAGACATTTGCCTCATTATATATTCATGAGCTCATTATCGCCATTGTAACGCTATGGGAAAATCCTCTCTTACCTTATACTTTCTTTGTAAAAAGTCAGTGCTTTAACAATTGATCGCTAAATTCACAAATGCAATATCCTATAAAGGATGCCCAGTACTTATAAATGCCTAAAACATGGTAATTTGCTGAGGAGGTAATTTGAATTTTCAAGAAAATCCTGAAATTTAAAAGACAATTTAAATATTTTGGTTTGAAAATCAGTGTTCGAAAATGCGACAGAGAACCACGCAGATTGTCTGTATTTTACGCGAGGCAGCACACAGGCTTAGCCGGTTTTAAAATTACCGCGACAATGATTTGCATTCATGCAAGACAGTCAACGTAACATGTTTACGAAGGTCAGTCAGTCGGTCTCCCAGTTGTGCCATATTTATGTGAAGCAACATAGCCCAACAGATTACATTGTATACACCACCGTACTAGACGAACGCGTACTTATTGTTAGATGTGTTTAATTGGGCGATATCTCTATCTTTCACATTATAACAGTCAACTCCCATTCATAAAAGAATGCACTAAAAGGGTGATCGATCCATGTTTAACAAAAGAGTTGAACAAGTCAATTCAAAATAATGTATGCTGGATCATGCGATTACTAAACTTATTCGGTGATTAATATTTTCTAATAGCGTAGGTCAGGCTTGGTTGGTCTCAATTTTTTTCTGAACGGACTTGACAAGCCGTCTCACTAAGGGGGTGTCACTACGTTGAACATTTTTCTGAATCCAAAAATATGAAGATTGCAATAAAACCAGACATATTCACCAAGACGAGCTCAACATGCTCAATGGTGTGTCAAAATGCATTGTGTGCTTGGTGTAAATATCATGTCCATCAGTTCAAAGTGTTTATATAGCCCATGTTCTATCCACACATTTCAATATGACAGAATACCCCTGTATGTAACATTGTAATTGCTGCTGCAAGTTTTTATAAAAAAAATTGGCTGGTTCCCAGTACGCGACAGTTATCCTTCTACAACCAAAACTTTAATAAAGTTATGTCTCGAAATATTAGCTTTTCTGGAAGATTCCAGTAACATTTTTAAAACATGAGCCGAGTTCTAGGTATTAATGAGTATTGGAAGTCCCTGGCATAATAACTATACGTGCTGGGATTTTATAAAATAATGTAAAACTAATGATTTGTTGGAGATGATTTTCGCAAGTAAGGATATCCCATGGCGTTACACGGCGATAATGAGCTCATGAATATATAATGAGTCAAATGTCTATGGGATTTCACTGTGTAGCTTTAGACTGGTCTCAATTTATAGGGTTTTGTCGAAAATCTGATGAACATTACATACAACAAACATGAATTTATGAAGAAGAACTATATAATGCAGACATAGAATGTCATTACTTGTGAAAATCATCGATGGTTTGTTCATAGAAGATGGAATTTCTAGGATATATTCACTGCGGTAATACTTATGAGTGCCAGTGTACTCTAAGTCAGCTGTTCAACATGAAGGTAAAATGAAGTATACTGTAAGTCAGAGGTTCAACCCTACGGTAAAATGAAATATACTCTAAGTCAGCGGTTCAACACTACGGTAAAATGATATATACTCTAAGTCAGCGGTTCAACATGAAGGTAAAACTAAGTATACTCTAAGTCAGCTGTTCAACACGAAGGTAAAATGAAGTATACTGTAAGTCAGAGGTTCAACACGAAGGTAAAATGAAGTATACTGTAAGTCAGAGGTTCAACACGAAGGTAAAATGAAGTATACTGTAAGTCAGAGGTTCAACACGAAGGTAAAATTAAGTATATTGTAAGTCAGCTGTGTTCAACACGAAGATAAAATGAAGTATACTGTAAGTCAGAGGTTCAACACGAAGGTAAAATGAAGTATACTCTAAGTCAGAGGTTCAACACGAAGGTAAAATGAAGTATACTGTAAGTCAGAGGTTCAACACGAAGGTAAAATGAAGTATACTGTAAGTCAGCTGTTCAACACGAAGATAAAATGAAGTATACTGTAAGTCAGCTGTTCAACACGAAGATAAAATGAAGTATACTGTAAGTCAGAGGTTCAACACGAAGGTAAAATGAAGTATACTGTAAGTCAGAGGTTCAACATGAAGGTAAAATGAAGTATACTGTAAGTCAGCTGTTCAACACTAAGGTAAAATGAAGTATACTGTAAGTCAGAGGTTCAACACGAAGGTAAAATGAAGTATACTGTAAGTCAGCTGTTCAACACGAAGATAAAATGAAGTATACTGTAAGTCAGCTGTTCAACACTAAGGTAAAATGAAGTATACTGTAAGTCAGAGGTTCAACACTAAGGTCAAATGAAGTATACTGTAAGTCAGCTGTTCAACACGAAGATAAAATGAAGTATACTGTAAGTACGAGGTTCAACACGAAGGTAAAATGAAGTATACTCTAAGTCAGCTGTTCAACACGAAGGTAAAATGAAGTATACTGTAAGTCAGCGGTTCAACACGAAGGTAAAATGAAGTATACTCTAAGTCAGCTGTTCAACACGAAGGTAAAATGAAGTATACTCTAAGTCAGCTGTTCAACACGAAGATAAAATGAAGTATACTGTAAGTCAGAGGTTCAACACGAAAGTAAAATGAAGTATACTCTAAGTCAGCTGTTCAACACGAAGGTAAAATGAAGTATACTGTAAGTCAGCGGTTCAACACGAAGGTAAAATGAAGTATACTCTAAGTCAGCTGTTCAACACGAAGGTAAAATGAAGTATACTCTAAGTCAGCTGTTCAACACGAAGATAAAATGAAGTATACTGTAAGGCAGAGGTTCAACACGAAGGTAAAATGAAGTATACTCTAAGTCAGCTGTTCAACACGAAGGTAAAATGAAGTATACTGTAAGTCAGCGGTTCAACACGAAGGTAAAATGAAGTATACTGTAAGTCAGCGGTTCAACACGAAGGTAAAATGAAGTATACTCTAAGTCAGCTGTTCAACACGAAGCTAAAATGAAGTATACTCTAAGTCAGCTGTTCAACACGAAGATAAAATGAAGTATACTGTAAGTCAGAGGTTCAACACGAAGGTAAAATGAAGTATACTCTAAGTCAGCTGTTCAACACGAAGGTAAAATGAAGTATATTCAAGTCAGCGGTTCAACACAAAGGTAAAATGAAATATGTTCTAAGTCAGCGGTTCAACACAAAGGTAAAATGAAATATACTCTAAGTCAGCGGTTCAACACGAAGGTAAAATGATGTATGTAAGCAGCATTAGAAATAAGGAAAAAATAAGCTGGTTATCCAGCGGATAACCAAGCAGAAGATTTTGGTTACAACACTAAGGTAAAATGAAGTATACTGTAAGTCAGCTGTTCAACACTACGGTAAAATGAAGTATACTCTAAGTCAGCTGTTCAACACGAAGGTAAAATGAAGTATACTCTAAGTCAGCTGTTCAACACGAAGGTAAAATGAAGTATACTGTAAGTCAGAGGTTCAACACTACGGTAAAATGAAGTATACTCTAAGTCAGCTGTTCAACACTACGGTAAAATGAAGTATACTCTAAGTCAGCTGTTCAACACTACGGTAAAATGAAGTATACTCTAAGTCAGCTGTTCAACACGAAGGTAAAATGAAGTATACTGTAAGTCAGAGGTTCAACACGAAGGTAAAATGAAGTATACTCTAAGTCAGCGGTTCAACACGAAGGTAAAATTAAGTATACTGTAAGTCAGAGGTTCAACACAAAGGTAAAATGAAATATACTGTAAGTCAGAGGTTCAACACAAAGGTAAAATGAAATATACTCTAAGGTTGCACACCACCAAATACATCTCCCATAGGGTTACACGTGAAATGCACAATTTTAAAATGGATATTTCTCGACGTTATAAGAAACTGGTAACTTGAAATTTGGTTTCAACTTGAAGATGAAAGCCATGACTACTAACTCAACAACTCATATACAGTCATCAAAAAAAGTAACTATACAGGTAATAAATGAGCTTCTAACTCTTAAAATATATATCCTACCTAAAAATATGAAATTATAAAGTTGTTGAAAAATTCATCTTCTTTAATATGGGATATTGCACGTTAAGATCGGGTGATTATTGAGGAAGTGGCACTTAAAAATGTAAGGAGAAGTCCGATTTTCATTTTCACATTTTTATTTTCTACACGCGGACCAATCTACGGGTACCTTATCGATTAACAGTAGTGCAATTGGGGATGAATGCGCAGGGTGGACAGTCGGCCGCATTGTTCTGATGGATCAATACGCCACACACACGCTACCTGTCATTCTTTCCCCCGTGTTGAAATGTAAAATGTGAATTTGAAATTGTGACTTTACCTTACATTTTGGATTGTCGCTTCTTAAATATTCAACCGATTCTAGCGTGCAATATCTCATATTAAAGAAGATAAATGTCTCAACAACTTTATGATTTAATATTTCTAGGTAGGATTTATATTTTTAGAGTTAAAAGTATATTTATTACCTGTATAGTTACTTTTTTTGATGACTGTATGGGGGGTAACCGGCATAATTTTGAGCTAGAGCCTTTTCAAAAAGTATGAGTTGAGTTTTCCTGGTCACACGCAATTGTTGATTAAGATTATTGCGTCAGATACTGGAAATGACCTGAACACAAATGTCTCTGTTAAAATATTAAAAAATCATCATTTTTAATTTTTTTGGATCTGAAGAACGCTGATGTGTCTGTCAAAATTCACACTATATTAATTTCGCCATAACATGTAGTAAATACCCTTATTTTAAACTGTAATTTACAATAGGTCTCCCGTTTCGGCATAGAAACGGGCCGGTTTTGGACTTTTGCCTCAAAGGGGGTAGGGCCAGATGTTATTTAGAGGTGTGAAACCTATAGGGGACACTTTTTCATTATTGCCTCATTTTCTTAATCTTTTGCACTTTACATAATGCGTAGTTATGATTTTTGATCAAATATACGACTTCAAAGTGGTAAAAAACAGTGAAAGACATTGTGCGCCATATTGGCTATGTCAGTAGAAAAGTAGATCTGGTTACCATGATCCTCGTCAAAAAGGCATACGGCACCATGCTAATCACTTGTTGTAAAACATTTTGCATGGAAGTATTGAAATTACAAGGACATTCTGTGAGGTTGACCTATTCAGTAGACACAGCTTAATCAATTTACCCCCCCCCCTTATGCCCTATCCCCCCAATATGCCCTATGCCCCCCCCCCCCCACCGCTTACGTTCAACTCTTGCTTCAAATATGTCTTTTTAAATACAATTTAGATCATGTTAGACCCCGCGCCGTTCTGAGAGGGGAGTTTACGGAAGTATGCAAAACTTGTATTAAAATCTTTTTTTCTTCTCACTAAAGCGTAATTCGTTTAAAATTATATTTTTGATATTTAAGAAAAAAAGTTTTTCTCAAAATTTTGTTCCTATTAGCGAAAATTAGACCCTCATATTTTGGCCATTTCGATAAATAAACATGTTAAACTTTAAATCGTTTAAAGCAATCATTTATGTCTATGGCACGTGTCCGAGAAGCGCCAATGTCGCATGATCTTGCAATAAAAGACAGTGGGGTGGAGAAGATGTGCTTTTATACAGAGCTCTATGGAACAAAATGTAACTTTTTTGGGCAGGGAATATACGGTTTTCTTCTTTAAAAAAATTAAAAAAAGATAAAAAAACTAGATAATGACTTTAATTAGTCAGATTGTAGCTTTTTTAACCAAACGGACGGATCTTACATGATGAAACAGATGTGTATACTAAGAGAACGAAGTGTACTGGCCGTAATAATATGTGTTAGAACCAATTTTAACTAGAAGTCTAGTTATCATTGCCGGCAAGTCAGTTTAGACAGCAATGCAGGGGTGAAGGTCAAAGCGCCTTGACCCTCTGTATAGTTGCACACCACCAAATACATCTCCCATAGGGTTACACGTGAAATGCACAATTTTAAAATGGATATTTCTCGACGTTATAAAAATATAAGAAACTGGTAACTTGAAATTTGGTTTCAACTTGAAGATGAAAGCCATGACTACTAACTCAACAACTCATATATGGGGGGTAACCAGCATAATTTTGAGCTAGAGCCTTTTCAAAAAGTACGAGTTGAGTTTTCCTGGTCACACGCAATTGTTGATTAAGATTATTGCGTAAGATACCGGAAATGACCTGAACACAAATGTCTCTGTTAAAATATTAAAAAATCATCATTGCATCAATTTTTTTGGACCTGAAGAACGCTGATGTGTCTGTCAAAATTCACACTATATTAATTTCGCCATAACATGTAGTAAATACCCTAATTTTAAACTGTAATTTACAATAGGTCTCCCGTTTCGGCAAAGAAACGGGCCGGTTTTGGACTTTTGCCTCAAAGGGGGTAGGGCCAGACGTTATTTAGTGGTGTGAAACCCTAAGTCAGCGGTTCAACATGAAGGTAAAATGAAGTATACTCTAAGTCAGCTGTTCAACACTACGGTAAAATGAAGTATACTGTAAGTCAGCGGTTCAACACGAAGGTAAAATGAAGTATACTGTAAGTCAGAGGTTCAGCAAGAAGGTAAAATGAAGTATACTCTAAGTCAGCTGTTCAACACTACGGTAAAATGAAGTATACTCTAAGTCAGCAGCTCAACACTAAGGTAAAATGAAGTATACTCTCTAAGTCAGCGGTTCAACACGAAGGTAAAATGAAGTATACTCTAAGTCAGCAGCTCAACACTACGGTCAAATGAAGTATCCTGTAAGTCAGAAGTTCAACACTAAGGTAAAATGAAATATACTGTAAGTAAGTAAATCAGAGGTTCAACACAAAGGTAAAATGAAATATACTCTAAGTCAGCGGTTCAACATGAAGGTAAAATGAAGTATACTCTAAGTCAGCTGTTCAACACGAAGGTAAAATGAAGTATACTGTAAGTCAGCGGTTCAACACGAAGGTAAAATGAAGTATACTGTAAGTCAGAGGTTCAGCAAGAAGGTAAAATTAAGTATATTCTAAGTCAGCTGTTCAACACTACGGTAAAATGAAGTATACTCTAAGTCAGCGGTTCAACACAAAGGTAAAATGAAATATACTCTAAGTCAGCGGTTCAACACGAAGGTAAAGTTAAGTATACTCTAAGTCAGCTGTTCAACACTACGGTAAAATGAAGTATACTCTAAGTAAGCAGCTCAACACTAAGGTAAAATGAAGTATACTCTAAGTCAGCGGTTCAACACGAAGGTAAAATGAAGTATACTCTAGGTCAGCAGCTCAACACGAAGGTAAAATGAAGTATACTCTAAGTCAGCAGCTCAACACTACGGTCAAATGAAGTACCCTGTAAGTCAGAAGCTCAACACTACGGTAAAATGAAGTATACTGTAAGTCAGCGGTTCAACACGAAGGTAAAATGAAGTATACTGTAAGTCAGAGGTTCAGCAAGAAGGTAAAATGAAGTATACTCTAAGTCAGCTGTTCAACACTACGGTAAAATGAAGTATACTCTAAGTCAGCAGCTCAACACTAAGGTAAAATGAAGTATACTCTCTAAGTCAGCGGTTCAACACGAAGGTAAAATGAAGTATACTCTAAGTCAGCAGCTCAACACTACGGTCAAATGAAGTATCCTGTAAGTCAGAAGTTCAACACTAATAAGGTAAAATGAAATATACTGTAAGTAAGTAAGTCAGAGGTTCAACACAAAGGTAAAATGAAATATACTCTAAGTCAGCGGTTCAACATGAAGGTAAAATGAAGTATACTCTAAGTCAGCTGTTCAACACGAAGGTAAAATGAAGTATACTGTAAGTCAGCGGTTCAACACGAAGGTAAAATGAAGTATACTGTAAGTCAGAGGTTCAGCAAGAAGGTAAAATTAAGTATATTCTAAGTCAGCTGTTCAACACTACGGTAAAATGAAGTATACTCTAAGTCAGCGGTTCAACACAAAGGTAAAATGAAATATACTCTAAGTCAGCGGTTCAACACGAAGGTAAAGTTAAGTATACTCTAAGTCAGCTGTTCAACACTACGGTAAAATGAAGTATACTCTAAGTAAGCAGCTCAACACTAAGGTAAAATGAAGTATACTCTAAGTCAGCGGTTCAACACGAAGGTAAAATGAAGTATACTCTAGGTCAGCAGCTCAACACGAAGGTAAAATGAAGTATACTCTAAGTCAGCAGCTCAACACTACGGTCAAATGAAGTACCCTGTAAGTCAGAAGCTCAACACTACGGTAAAATGAAGTATACTCTAAGTCAGCGGTTCAACACAAAGGTAAAATGAAATATACTCTAAGTCAGCGGTTCAACACGAAGGTAAAATGAAGTATACTCTAAGTCAGCTGTTCAACACAAAGGTAAAATGAAGTATACTCTAAGTCAGCTGTTCAACACTACGGTAAAATGAAGTATCCTGTAAGTCAGAAGCTCAACACTAATGTAGAATGAAGTATATTCTAAGTCAGCGGTTCAACACTACGGTAAAATGAAGTATACTGTAAGTCAGCGGTTCAACACTACGGTAAAATGAAGTATACTCTAAGTCAGCGGTTCAACACTACGGTAAATTGAAGTATACTCTAAGTCAGCGGTTCAACACTACGGTAAAATGAAGTATACTCTAAGTCAGCGGTTCAACACGAAGGTAAAATGAAGTATACTCTAAGTCAGCGGTTCAACACGAAGGTAAAATGAAGTATACTCTAAGTCAGCGGTTCAACACGAAGGTAAAATGAAGTATACTGTAAGTCAGCGGTTCAACACGAAGGTAAAATGAAGTATACTCTAAGTCAGCGGTTCAACACGAAGGTAAAATGAAGTATACTGTAAGTCAGCGGTTCAACACGAAGGTAAAATGAAGTATACTCTAAGTCAGCGGTTCAACACTACGGTAAAATAAAGTATACTCTAAGTCAGCGGTTCAACACGAAGGTAAAATGAAGTATACTCTAAGTCAGCGGTTCAACACGAAGGTAAAATGAAGTATACTGTAAGTCAGCGGTTCAACATGAAGGTAAAATGAAGTATACTCTAAGTCAGCGGTTCAACACTGGGCCTAAAAAAAGAAGGTTTGTTTGCCCAAACACGACCGACCCATAAAACCTCAAAACCCCATGCCTTTTTTTAATTTTTTTTTTTTTAGATTTCATTTTTTTTTTAAATAATGTTTTATGTTGAAAAATATATTGTATTACAGGTATATTATGTGATCTTTCCACGGAACGCCCTCAACATCGAAAAAAAAATTGAAAGCAGATTTTCTTGCAGATTTACATTTCTGATCATAAATCGTACATACATTTCAAGTTACAGGGCGATACGATTCTTAATTACTTCAAAATCATGGTTTTAGAGTGAAAATAAACTGTCGGATATCCGACAACTTATTTTATTCTAGTCTAAATTCACTCTAAAACCATGATTTTGAGGTAATTAGGAATCGTATCGCTCTGTAACTTGGAATGTATGTACGATTTATGATCAGAAATGTAAATCTGCGAGAAAATCTGCTTTCTAAAAAAAATCATGAATCACATAATATGCCTTTAAATGATATTTTCATCTTAATTTGCCAAACTAATCAACTAAACTGCCCTGTAATTTACTTATTCCCACATATCCACCCTTTAAAACACTAAGGAGATGCAAATCCAAGATCCCACCACTCTAGTGAAAAACAGAACATGTCAGATCATCCAGCATGGTCTGAAGGTTTGTACTACAGGCTGCCAGCTGCACTATATATGTATTAAAAACAAAATACATGTATTAGCCCTAACCAGCCAGGCTATGTTCGTACGGTGTGGAAGGGGGACATAGTATGATTTTTTAAACCATGATAATCGCTGTGAAACCTCTTGGAATTGACCCCCGAAACCTTTGATCACCGCGCCACGTCCCTAACCACTCGGCTAACCTGCCAACGCTCACCTGGGCAGCGATTTTGTATCACACATATCAGTTTGGTTGATGACGTCATCGAATCATATGCTATAGAATGCGTGTGGACATTGTTTTTTGCTTTAGTGAATCGTAGTGTAGGAAGGTTAGGGTTTTAAAGAACATTCAAGTGTATTAACATCAAATTGTATAGTCTTTTTCCTATTTAAAAGTGTCCATATCCAAAAAAAAAGAAGAAAAAAAGAAAAGAAAAAAAAAGGAATCGACCTACCGACCCACTTTTTTCAACTCTTGTTTGGGCAAACAAACTTTTTTTTTTAGGCCTTACGGTAAAATGAAGTATACTGTAAGTCAGCTGTTTAACATGAAGGTAAAATGAAATATACTCTAAGTCAGCGGTTCAACACGAAGGTAAAATGAAATATGTAAGCAGCGTTAGAAATAAGGAAAAAATAAGCTGGTTATCCAGCGGATAACCAATGCAAGCAGAAGATTTTGGTTATCCGCTACTATTTTTTTGTTATCCGCGCAATTGTTTCAGTTGTTATGATGTCAAAATCTTTGTTATCGGTCTGATAACTGGCAAAAAAACCTTGTTATCCGTCACGAAATTTGGACATTTCGGGTGCACGGATTACCACTATTTCGAACGCTGACTGCATATAAGTCAAAGGCTCAACACTAAGGTAAACTGAAGTATACTGTAAGTCAGAGGCTCAACGCTATGGTCAAATGAAGTATACTGTAAGTTAGAGGTTCAACACGAAGGTAAAATGAAGTATACTCTAAGTCAGCTGTTCAACACGAAGGTAAAATGAAGTATACTGTAAGTCAGAGGTTCAACACTAAGGTAAAATGAAGTATACTGTAAGTCAGAGGCTCAACGCTACGGTAAAATGAAGTATACTCTAAGTCAGAGGTTCAACACGAAGGTAAAATGAAGTATACTGTAAGTCAGCTGTTCAACACGAAGGTAAAATGAAGTATACTGTAAGTCAGAGGTTCAACACTAAGGTAAAATGAAGTATACTCTAAGTCAGAGGTTCAACACGAAGGTCAAATGAAGTATACTGTAAGTCAGAGGCTCAACACTACGGTCAAATGAAGTATACTGTAAGTCAGCTGTTCAACACGAAGGTAAAATGAAGTATACTGTAAGTCAGCTGTTCAACACGAAGGTAAAATGAAGTATACTGTAAGTCAGCTGTTCAACACGAAGGTAAAATGAAGTATACTGTAAGTCAGAGGTTCAACACTAAGGTAAAATGAAGTATACTGTAAGTCAGAGGTTCAACACTACGGTAAAATGAAGTATACTGTAAGTCAGAGGTTCAACACTACGGTAAAATGAAGTATACTCTAAGTCAGAGGCTCAACGCTATGGTCAAATGAAGTATACTGTAAGTCAGAGGCTCAACACTACGGTCAAATGAAGTATACTGTAAGTCAGAGGCTCAATACTAAGGTAAAATGAAATATACAGGGTGAGTCAAAAAGACTGCAATAGTGGAAAGAAGCCATTTTGTTTTCAAAACCAAAATGAATTTTAAAACTTTTTAAACTTTGCAAGAATGATGTATTTAATCCTAACTTTGTGTGGAAAAATGAAGTCGATCGCATTTTCCATTTGTCTTTGGTGAACCTTTTGACCAGTGCACCCATTTCACACGTTTGTCCACGAGATACCCAAAATATGCATCAGATCGCAAAATGTGTCTTTCATTCAAATTTGGAAACTTGAGTTCATTTATTGGAATTTGATGCATCCTTTCTTGTTTACATATGAGTTAGCATAATAAATTATAATCGTACCCATGCAATGAAAGCGTATAATGTTCTAAATTCTAATAAAAAACTGAAATTTTCCATTTTTTTTGTTGGCGGGATATTCAAATATGAAAATGCAATGTGTGCCATTTCAAATGAAAATCACTGTGCTCGTGGACAAACAGGTAAATTTGGTTGTGCAGCAAAGAGGGTCACCAAATACAAACGAAAAGTGCGATTTACTTCATTTTTTCACACAAAGTTAGGATTAAATACAGCATTCTTGCAACGTTTAAAAAGTTTTAAAATTCATTTTGGTTTTGAAAACAAAATGGCTTCTTTCCACTATTGCAGTCTTTTTGACTCACCCTGTACTGTAAGTCAGAGGCTCAATACTAAGGTAAAATGAAGTATACTGTAAGTCAGAGGTTCAACACTAATGTGAAATGAAGTATACTGTAAGTCAGAAGCAAAACACAAGGCAAACTGAAGTATACTGTTAAGTTAGAGGCTCAACACTAAGGTAGAATTAAGTATACTGTAAGTTAGAGGCTCAACACTAAGGTAGAATTAAGTATACTGTAAGTCAGAGGTTCTCAATTACCTGAACTCACAAAAGGTTGAAAACAAAAGTAACCCGTCCTTAGGAAATCACACAAACTCGGCCAGGGTCACATTTTAATTTTTGATTGGATCTTTCGAACTGACCTTTTCCTTTTTAAATTGGACATTCCTATTATTAGAAATTATGGATTTTTAAAAATTACATAAATGCTATATTTTGTTCACTATTCTTGGTGGCTTTTTCACCCTGGCCCAGTTCTGTCTAACTTACAAATTTGTAATTTCTAAATTTGCTACATATGCTCAAATTTCTTGTTATTTCCTTTGTTTTGAGTACTTTTCAAAGTTGAACTAGTGCCTTGAAGAGGCTATATGTGACGCGTCACATCGAAAGGTATCTCAAAAATGAGTTTTGAATACCAATAGAAAGCCAGATTTGTTAGCTTTAAAATGATACCAAATTTATAGGTACCAGACACTCGGTTGCTGAGAAATTTTGAAAACACTTATATTACGTAGTGTTACTTTGAAAATTCACATTTCCCCCAGAAAGGCCTTTTGACATAAACAGTGAGCACTGAACTTATAATCTGTGGTTAAGCTTCATTTTTTTAATAATTTTGTTCCATAAATTTAGCAAAATATAATGACGATGCAGTCCAAAAACACTCCAACAAAGCTGAGGTAAGCCACAATAACAACCGGGTGATTCTGCACAATATGCAGGGATCGCCGTTCAACATTATACATACCGCTTACCGCGACCCCATTTCGACCCAAAATTCTAAACATGAGGCGAGGTCAAGCTTATGAATATTCATAATTCGTAACAGCTAGTGAGTGTAACAGCTAATGAGCAGCGCTAATCGTGCTCACAAGACCGTCTTTAGGGCCAAATGAGGGTTTTGTTTACATCAGATATGTCAGAAAAATTTATAAAACATGAATATTCAGTGAAAATTGGAGACAGATTCAAGAAGATGAGGTCAACCGAAAGATAATGATACCAAACACGAACCCATAACATGACGATAAACATGGATAATTTGTATCGGAATGGAAGCAATATTCGCAGTAAAACAAAAACTAGAATACTGATGGTTACAAAAATCATAAAATGTACACATTTGCAGGTATTCTTTAGAATGACGACGTTATTAAATGAATTGAACACACGTTAAAGAACACATTTCTGGACCATTTACAAAATCTACCTCGGACCAGTTTTTATTTTATTTTCAACTTTAGCATCGAATTACTCAAAATGACTGTGGCCTTAACACTTTAACACAAAAAGTTCTTGACCAGGAGATTTTATGTTAATTTAAAATCAGTAATCAGTATAAAATCTTATACACTAAACGAGCAAATGTCCTGTCCACAACATGACACCTCATTCATTAGATTGAGTGGAAACTGTTTAAGCTATGATGCTTTTAGTAACCACACCTAAAGGGAAATAAGGTGTTTTTGTATGGGATGTCATTTATTTGTATTGAAATCTGTGTGCTATTGAAACCAATCAGGCATGTACGGATGAATGGCGAGCCGTAATTCATTTGTCACTGCTGAGCACACACCAGACAATGATATCCTATCGAAAATCATTTTACTCTCTTTTTTTATACCAATTACTGATTTCAAATTAGCTAACAATAAAACACCTGGACAGGAACCTTTTATGTTAGGTGTATATAGTTTACTACACCCATACCTTAAACTAGTAGCAAAAGCCCTTCTTGCATTGTGATGTATAAACTGTATAGGGAATCCCTTGAAAGTATGGCCATCAGGTACAGCCCTCCTGATAGCCTGTTGAAACTCTTCATTACCCGCTGATACCCCAGTAGTACGCTCTAGCTCATACGCAGCCAATGCCGGTGTCAACAGGTAGCTTAACTCGTCATCCCAAACTGTGGTAAGACCAAGATCCTGGGAATATAGGAAAAACAATAAATAATTTGATTGTATCTTATGACAAACATTCATGACTTTAATCTGTGAAAAGTAAATAAATAGTAGATCAGTTTTATAGTGAAAGTTCTTAATACCAATAACATCAAGTAACAACCTTCCATCCACTTCTCATACATACGGCGCATGCATGATGCAATCCTGGATAAGCTACACAAAGCTAAATTAACAGCAATCTTGTTAAAGGTATATGACCCGATCACTTTTTTGGGGCTATGATTTTTTTTTTCACATCAAGATATTTTGGTATCAGAAGAATCCCCATATTTTTCTCATTATGTCTGTAAAATATTAGGGGCCAGAAATGTTTCATTTGGAAATCATAGGCTAAAATGTGGTGAATTACTGCCAAAGGTGGTTAACCACCAACCAGTCTGTGTACTACTCAATGGGCACATGTCTTTTGACCTTGCGCTTCTAAAAATAGAACCATTGGAGTTATGCAACTCAAACTTTGGAATGCAACAATTTTAAGGATGACCTTTCATGTAAAATAGAAAGCATCAAGTTGAAAATCAGGTCATCTACCTTTAACAATGAATGTGCCTATAAAAATGCAATAAAACATAAATATTTAATATTTTTTATATTTCGTTATATTATATATAACATGAACACCTGACTATAGTTTTCAATGTACAGTGTGCAATATATCCGGTATCGCATAGCGAAATGCTACACAATTTTGAAGAATTGCTAATGAAATGCTACGCAATATTTGGAATTGCTACACAAATAAAATAGTATATATTGCACACTGTCAATGTACTCCACTTTACCTAATTTAAATGGGTCCCAATAGTATATTTACCTTCCTCTGGACAGTGACAAAACTTTACAAGCGCAGCACTTACGCACATGTATGTATCTTTCTATGTGTGTGGGGTGTGTGTGTATATATACGCCCCCACCTCAGGAGGGCGCACATGTTTATTCACTGTGATCAGTGAATGAAGCATTGAGATCACTGTCTCATGGATGGAAGGAAATAGACTATAGATCCAGAAATACAGTCAGTAGGGAGGTCACGCTGCATGTCATATTTTGTTATACGCAAGAAAACAATTGAGTATCAGCGACTGCAATATTTGCTAGATATAGCTTCGGAAAATGGTCTATTTGGGCATCTCAAAAACTGAGAAACGTGCTAAAAATCAGGTAGAATTTTAGAGGAGGGTCAATAACATCTGCAGATCGGTAAAATGTATAGTATTAAACACGTTTTGTGACCAAATTTATGTCGTAAAATGTTGGAAAATTCACATTTTGAAAATCTGTGGTCTTCGAAATTACAGGAATCCTAACTCATTCTAAACCTCACCAAATCATGAAATGAACCCTCGTCTAAAAAAAATTCTGTGTACGTATTGCTCTATCTGCTTGGAGATAGCGAAGACCACGGAAACTTCATAGCTTCATACCACGGAATGAAATCCGCCATTAGGCGCCATAGACATTACATGGCGAACATCGTACAGAATTGCACTGCAGTCCTCTGTGTAGGGAGTTTTGACAATAGCAAGGTCGTTCGACTATTGTGTTTGTGCATGTTTGTGACTACTGACCCCGTTTAACAATCTTCATAGCTTTCATATAGGGCTTGGGTGACCTAACTATTGACTGAATATAGTTGTAAATTTTACTTGGATCACTTTTACCTGGACATGCTGATTCTGGGTTGAGCATAGCATTGAATAGACATTAAAAATGGGTGGACTCAGCATGGTCTTGTCAATGTTAACTCATGACTGAAAGAGTGTTTATATGATGAAAAAAATCACAAAAAGTATAAGCAAAATCAAAACGAGGCAATGTCATACTTAGATATCATTGCGATTAGAGTAATTAGCTATAGTACCGACGGCCGAATGCTTAGACGCCTGTCCTAGCAAACGGTGAAAATCATGGGTTAAAGTCCCGCACAGGTGAATGTCATGACATAAATTGCCCGCTTAGGAGTGCTATTAATTCGGTCTGGTAAATCTATTGTTATCAATTACTACGAGAGGATTGCCCAGTGCGCGTGTACAACCAGGCAATCATATTTAAATTTGGGGCGTGTACGAGCGGTACTACTTGCTAACTGCATGGGTGAGTTTCCATTGTGTTGCAGCCGGTTGGTTGCACACGAGAATTATGTCATATAGCAACCAGCTTTGATAGAGGGCAAATATTTAAATTTGGTGACGGTTTTTAGGGCACCAATTTATAGCGTTGCTAAGCTGGTCTTGTAGCCTAATGTGGTTTTTTTCGAGTTGGTGCTTAATATTTTTATTCCCTACACTTTCAGTTGGGATGAGGTCTTCTACAGGGTGAGTCAAAAAGAAGTTTACCTGGATTGGTGATGTTTTAAAAAACAAACAAATGACATTCGAGAGTTCAGTAAAGCATATATTTAACAAGCATTTTCTCCTGCTTATTAGGAAAAAAGAATGACACAAATTGATCATTGCTAAGAGGAGTTATGTCTATTTTAATAAAGGTACTCATTTTGCAAGCTGTCCACGGAATACTTGACAAAACAAATGTAAAGTAAGCTTTCCATAGACAGCTATATACAAACATGAGCGCTTTCAGTAAAACAGGCATAACTTCCCTTAGGAATGATCAATTTGCTTCATTGATTTTCTCTAATAAGCAGCAGAGTATGTTTGGTAAATAAATGCTTTACTGAACTTTTAAGTGTCATTTATTTGTTTTGAAAAACATAACCAATCTCGGTCAATAGGGAAGTACGCAGCTAAAATGCATACTTTATATTTGTTTGGTCAAGTATTCCGTGGACAGCTTGCAAAATGAGTACCTTTATTAAAATAGACATAACTCCTCTTAGCAATGCTCAATTTGTGTCATTCCTTTTTGCTAATAAGCAAGAGAAAATGCTTGTTAAATATATGCTTCACCAAACTCTGAGTGTCATTTGGTTTTTTTTAAAAATATCACCAATCCGGGTAAACTTCTTTTTGACTCACCCTGTATACTAATATGTGACCCGTCACGTCAAAATGGACATGTTGGAGGCCCGAGTCAAATCTGAGTTATTGGTATGGCTTGAAAGAGCACATGCTAAGCTTTGAAATGACACCATGTTGAAGGTAATCGGACTTTGTAGAAGCATGATTTGAAGAAGCATATTTTTGTCTATTATTTTCTTTATATTTCACCAAATATATTGGCCTCTATCTCAAAACTGTGTTTGCCGACAACATGTCCTTTTTGATGCGACTGGTCACATATTGTTGTGTTCATACAGAGTAGTAAGCTTGGGTATTGCCAGTTTTTTCCATATCGTATATCGTGGGGGGAAATATTGCGATATTCTCTAAGCTTCCACCAGTATTTAAAACGGTGGCATTAGGCATGATAAGTTAATAGTATTAACACTTACGCAACATCACGGCCTGGTGAAACTACTCTCAGCTTTTTTGTGCAGGTATTAATCAACATTCATTACCTCATGAATATGTATGTCAGATGCGCCCCAATGAAATGTCTTACATTCATAAATATTTGGCTCAAGCGTACATCAAAGCGCAGCAAACATCGCGCGCATCATTAGTCTGCAGAGCAATGGCCCCTGAACCTGTTTATTTTGCAACTACAATTTCAGTGACCGATTTTATAATGGCGATTACACTCCGGTTAAATTATTTAAATATATAGAAATTATCCATGACAGAAACCGCATATTTGCTGTACCATGTAATATATTTATACTAGCGGGTACACTCGCTAGCTGAGTATTATGATCTAAATTAGATACCATCATGATTTGTAGCAAAATGGGCATAGATAATGAGTTCAAAATAGTAGATTCCTGAATTTTTTTTCTTCATTTGAAATCCCAAACATATGTTGTACCTACCCCAGATACCCCATATAGTGTATTCATGGTATAGAAGATAGTGTGCGGTTAGTCGTCAAATCAAAGCGTATAGGCTATTGTGAAATAGCAAGAGGTCCTTGATACTCCATGTGCCCTTAATCCTAATATCGGAGTCACGGCGCCCTTTTCTTGTACTATAGGGTTTGCACTACGGAGCAACGGATGCTTGCCGCCTTTACTCTTGATACCTTACCTTGATGCCTCCATCACTTCTGATGATTGGCGACCATATTTGCACTCTTCTTAGTGTTCTTTCTCCACTTTATTCTATCTTGTGCTGCATGTTTGGCTTGAACGAAGTTGAGACCAGTCCATTCCTTGATTTTATCAAACCAGTTTTTCTTCTGTCTGCCATGTTTTCTCTTTCCTTCAACTTTTCCCTCAATGAGGTTGAGAGATAGGGTGCTTCCACTTCCCCTGAGAGTATGACCGAAATATCCTAGTTTAAGGCTTACAACCTTTCCCAACAGTTGTCTATCTGTTTCTAGCTCTTGCAAAATGCTAACATTTGTTCTTTTCTGCTTCCAGTTGATGTTAAGCATTCTCCTCCATATCCACATTTCAGCTGCCAATATTCTGTTCTCATCTGCTTTGCACAATGTCCAGCTTTCAGCGCCATAAATGAGTGCACTCCAAACGAGGGTCTTGACCAATTTCATTTTGAGATGATTGGAAAGGTTTTTTGTCATTCCAGATCAGCTGCAGGTCTATCATTCTTTTCTTGGCAATGGCAATCCATGATTTGATGTCATTTGAGCAGTTGGCATTAGCTCTCTTGGTAGATCCAAGATACTTGATCTACATGTGCAACTCTCTCACCGTCGATCATGATGTTATACTGTTCTTCTGGATCACCCCCTGCCACAAGTAACTTTGTCTTCTTGACATTTAGCCTCAAGTTCATCTCCTTTCCTACGTCATTCACACTGTTGGTTAGAATTGGCAATAAGTGCGGTGTCGTCAGCATATCGTAAGTTTGAAATATGTGTTCCCCCTACTTTAATTCCATATTTTGAGGCCTTTACTCTACCACATAACAAACTACGCTTTGCGCCACTAACACGTGTGCACCTTACGGTGTGCGCCATTACGCGTTTAACGGTAATCTCCTGATTACGCGTGCGCCGGTAATCGCCCGATTACACGTGCGCCAGCGATCGCCTGATTACGCGTGCGCTGGCGATCGCCCGATTACGCGTGCAGTGCGCCGGCCATCGCCATGGCGTGCCCAGCGTATACGCGGCGCGTAGCAATAACGTAGCAATGGGCTAAAACAACCTTGAATTTCACGAAATCTAACCCAAATTAAAAAAATCAAACATAAACTGGTTCGTCGTGGGACCCATATGCACTCGCACAGAAAATTTGAAGTCAATCGAAGGTGCAGATACCCTCGCTACGCTCGGGTCCTCGCTAGCTGAGTATTATCTAAATTAGATACCTCCATGATTTGTAGCAAAATGGGCATAGATAATGAGTTCAAAATTATAGATCCCTGAAATATTTTTTTCGTTTGAAATACACTTTTTTTGTTCACAGAAATCCGAGTTTTGTGATATCAATACCCCATTTAGGACCCATACACCCCAAAATGTTGTACCTACCCCATACCCCATATAGTGTATACATGGTATAGAAGATAGTGTGCACTGTGCAGTTAGTCGTCAACATGATCAAAGCGTATTAGGCTATTGTGAAATAGCAAGAGGTCCTTGATACTCCAAGTGCCCTTAATCCTAATATCGGTGCCACGGCGCCCTTAATAATCCAGGGATCATAATAAGGCCTACCCAGAAACGTTAAATATTATTATAGGTGTCCCATAATAAGACATGAAATAACCACTCTGGTAGGCCCTACCCCATACATCCTTAAAATCCAGTTATCACAGGTACCCTTAATATCCGAGTTTTGTGATATCAATACCCCATTTAGGACCCATACACCCCAAAATGTTGTACCTACCCCATACCCCATATAGTGTATACATGGTATAGAAGATAGTGTGCACTGTGCAGTTAGTCGTCAACATGATCAAAGCGTATTAGGCTATTGTGAAATAGCAAGAGGTCCTTGATACTCCAAGTGCCCTTAATCCTAATATCGGTGCCACGGCGCCCTTAATAATCCAGGGATCATAATAAGGCCTACCCAGAAACGTTAAATATTATTATAGGTGTCCCATAATAAGACATGAAATAACCACTCTGGTAGGCCCTACCCCATACATCCTTAAAATCCAGTTATCACAGGTACCCTTAATATTCCAGATACCTCCATGATTTGTAGCAAAATGGGCATAGATAATGAGTTCAAAATTGTAGATCCCTGAATTATTTTTTTTCGTTTGAAATACACTTTTTTTGTTCACAGAAATCTGAGTTTTGTGATATCTTTGAATCTCGGACCCAATTTCAATACCCTATTTAGGGGGGAAACAATGTTATAGTTACCCCATATACCCCAAAATGTTGTACCTACCCCATACCCCATATAGTGTATACATGGTATAGAAGATAGTGTGCGGTTAGTTGTCAACATATCAAAGCGTAAAGGCTATTGTGAAATAGCAAGAGGTCCTTGATACTCCAAGTGCCCTTAATCCTAATATCGGTGCCACGGCGCCCTTAATAATCCAGGGATCTTAATAAGGCCTACACAGAAACGCTAAATATTATTATAGGTATCCCATAATAAATAAATAACCACTCTGGTAGGCCCTACCCCATACATCCTTAAAATCCAGTTATCACAGGTACCCTTAATATTCCATACTCCAGGTACCCCCACCTCAAATTTGCCAAGTCTCTCATAGAACATGTGTATTAAATAAATTTAGGTCCGCGACGCCACTGGTTTTTTTGTGTGGTTTTATTAAGTTTTATAGTGGGTATTTCATAGTTGGCGGGAGGCGGGGTCTCACCATGATCACTTTGTACCCACCCAGTTCAGTGTTAGCCATCCGTTTATTTTATTTTTCGGCCTTTTGATATTAAATTATTTCTCCAGTAGGCCTAAACGTAAGTGTATTTCTGCATGCATATTTTGCTCTAACAGTTCCTTGTTTGTTTATTTATAAGCCTATCCCTATGTATAATAAAGGGTTCAACAAAAGAAAGTATACCACTTTGTTTATGTCATTTTGAGTAATTTTTAATTCGTTGTTGACCAAACAGGCTAGATAGGCATTTAGATGAATCTTTTAGGCATAATTTGATACCAAATTTGCTCCCTAACAACAAAGATAAATCATGATTTATTATAGCACCATTTAAAGGAAAATATCCCATTTTCAAAAGTCGCATTTCCAATACACAGCACAAGAAGATTTGGTTAATCTGTTCATGTTCTACCCATCCATAACATTCCTTTACATTCAAATCCTTCACCCATGCATCAGTTTACATTTGAATTAGCCCGCGCATTGAGGGATATGCGCGGTGATCAGTACGGGATAAATACGGCATATGTATTTATTTATTTTCTGTATAAAAAATGATAAATGGCCCAATTTCTTATCGTTGCATTGTCTCAAGGCCAACAAATTTGGTATCAAAATGTGCCTAACAATTGGGTGCATCTTTCTAGCTGAAAATTATTTAAATCCATCAAATATTCTAGTATATGCTAGGGGGGAACTTACATATTTTGATGGGTGTATAATATCACAAGGAATAATTGCAGGTTATCAATGTTGATCTACAATATCGCAAGTGATAATTGCAGGTAATCTATTAAATTAAGGGTTGATCTACAATAATATCACAATTGATAATTGCAGGTAATACAGGGTGTCTCAGAAAAAATTACAACGCACCTTAAGAGGATTGTAACTTTCTGAATAAGTGTCAAAATAGAACAACTCAAATAACAAAATAAAGGCAAAATAGTTTGCTATACTTTAAAGAAAACCGGATGTGATTCGGTTCATTAACTCCAGAGAAATAAGCAATTACGTAACATTAGTCTGAGAACACTTCCATCCAAGTTTGCTCATATTGAGTGATTCAGACAGCATTATACATAAAATCAATACTACTCTACCAAATGACATGGATTAACGTGGTTTTATGGTTCTAGATTTTATTTTACACCAAATAATATGCCAGATGAGACCAAAGTTTAACACAAAATATAAAATAATAGTTGTCTAGATTATTTTCATCACATTTTTTACTTAAAAACAGTAAAATTTAAAATGTGTAGGATAAGATCAATCTTTTTATAACAATTGGAAACAAAATTATAGTAATTTTAGTAAATATGAACATCGTCGTTATCAAGCTTCTAGTCCTCACCATTTGCAACTTGAAGGCTGAAATCATGTATATTATGAAATTATCGCCAATTTTGCGCATGATGGTCAAATTATTAGTATCGCAATTGAAAACTACAATGAGTTGAATTGTTTTTGGTTTTCTGGGTGTTATGAGTGTTATGATCGATTATTTAGTATTCTTAGATCACAATTTTTTAAATTTTATTATAGTATTAAACAGTGCTGGCTAATTGAACATTAATGGGTAAGTAACCAGACCCGCAAGTGAAAATCTGTCAAAATATGCAAACTTGGATGAAAATGTTCCGTGACTACTCTTTCGTAATCACATATATCTCCATAATTACTTAACAAAATTCAACGCTGTTTTCTTCCAATTGTAGAAAACTAATTTGGCCTCATTTTACCGTTTGAATTGTAAAATTCAGATACTTAATTAGGAAGTTATGATCGCCTAATGGTGCGTTGTAATTTTTTTTGAAACACCCTGTATATTCAATTAAGGGTTGAGCTAGCTTACCATGTGCAATCAAATCTATTCCTTCTAAGGCAATTTTAAAGAAATCTGTAAAAACGCATCCAAATCAATTGTTAATATTTTTAAATATTTTAAAATATTTTGTATCAATTTTAAGTATGTATACAGTGTCTGTTGATGTAATTGTTGTGTATTTTGACTACGAGTCTGCGCTTCGCGAATTAAACATCACCAGTCTTTTCGATCGCAGGGAAGAATTAGTTTTGAAATTTGGTCAGCAGGTCCTCAACTCTGAAAGACATCGCCACCTTCTCCCAGAGAAGAGATCGATTAACCACAACCTCCGTCGCAGCAACATATTTCCTCAACCATTGTGCAATACCAACAAATACCAAAAATCCACCATTCCTTACATCATAAAAAAGCTCAATGGCGTTTTGGATAATTAATGTATTTAGCTGATGCCTGTATTTCGTTGCAATATTTTTTATGCATGTATTTTTGATATTTATATATATATTTTTATTGTAAAGCCGGCTTTTTCAGCTTATGCTGCCTGCTGGCTATTTTTATACCGTGAATAAATAAATAAATAAATAAATAAATAAATATTATTTTAATCGGCCTATATCTTATGAGAGATTTATACATTTTCCCAAAGGTAGGTCTACCTAAAAGTAAAAAAATCCATCTTGTTTCATGGAATCACTGCTCAAGTTGAAGCCCAATAAAAGTACCGGTCTAGATCTTATACCAGCGAAATTCTTTAAAGACGGTGGAGCTGTAATTAAAGATCACGTGGCTTTTATCGTTAACTTGTCTATCACCAGCAACACCGTTCCCACTGATATGAAATTTGCTAGAGTAAGTCCTTTATTCAAGAAGAACAGTAGATCCGATGTTGGCAATTATAGACCGGTTTTAGCATATTGTCCATTGTCTCAAAAATTCTTGAAAAAGCAGTGTATAACCAACTTGAAATGTACCTCTCTGATAATAATTTGATTTATAGCCTGCAATCTGGTTTCAGAGGCTCATACTCTACTGATACATGCCTTATTTACCTCACCGATTGTATTAGATCCCAGATGGCTGCTGATAAATACACAGGTATGGTGCTCTTAGATTTACAGAAGGCATTCGATACAGTAGACCATGACATACTTTGTAACAAATTGCAAGCTATGGGTATTCACATTGAGTCTGTTAAATGGTTCAAATCATACTTATCTGACAGAAAACAGATTGTTAATGTAAATCAGGTTGAATCCAAACCCATGAATATATCATGTGGCGTTCCACAGGGTAGTATTTTAGGGCCGCTGCTCTTCTTGTGTTATGTTAACGATATGTCATCAAGCGTTAACTGTAATCTTTTGTTAAATGCTGACGATAGTGCCCTTTTCACATCAGATAAAGACCCAAAAGTAATTTCTGACACTTTAAGTAGAGAACTTGAGTCGTGTAGACAATGGCTGATCGACAACAAATTGTCCTTACACCTTGGCAAAACAGAGTCTATTCTTTTTGGATCTAAACCTAGACTGAGCAGGGTGGACAAGTTTGAATTTCTTGTGACGGAAAAATTATAAATCCTACCAACTCTGTCAAATACCTTGGGATTACTCTCGATGAAAATCTCAGTGGTGAAACTGTCAAAAAATCAGTTGTCAAAAAATCTTGTGGTAGATTAAGTTTCTTATACAGACAAGGTCATTTTTTAAATGAAAGATCTCGTAAGACCCTTTGCAATGCCCTTATACAACGTCATTTTGATTATTGTTGCTCTTCATGGTTTTCTTCACTTTCTGCAAAGTTAAAAAATAAGCTGCAAGTTGTGCAAAATAAGTTGATTCGCTTTATTTTGAAGCTGGAGCCCAGGTCCCACATTGGTGATGTAGAATTTAAGAAGCTGGGAATGCTGAAAGTTGAAGACAGAGTTAAACAACTTAAACTCAATCATGTTTTTAAAATCGATAATGAAATAGCACCTGAGTACCTGAATTCTCATTTTACCAAATTGTCCAACACCCACAGATACAATACCAGGGGCAGTGCAACAAATTTTCTGGTTCCCAAAGCTAAAGGTCAGCAGTACAATACATTTTTCTTTACTGGTATTCGGGAATGGAACTTGCTACCAACTCAGGTTAAAACATCCAAAACACACGGGCAGTTCAAAAAGGCAGTAAAGAGTCACTTTCTATCTTGATTTTTCATCCATTTTTTTATATGCAGTTGTTCCATAAAAAGTGCAATATTATTTTGTGTGCAAATATATATGATGTTTTTATAATGTACTGTTTCTTTTAATATATGAAGGACCCCAATGGAAATAAGCCCTTTTTAGAGCTTTCTTGGGCTATCCTTGGCATTATATGTTTTCTTTTATTAATATGTTGTGTTAATTGTTGTAATTTTTTAAGATTTGTATATTTGATCTGATGTATTGTATCTCTGTGTCTTGATATGCCAAACTGAACTGAACTGAACTGAACTGAACTGAACTGAACTGAACTGAACTGTAATAATTCATTAAACATTGCATGTTATGGGCTGGCCAGTAATATGGGGCTTAAATAGTTAAAATACATAATTACATTGAATTTGTTTGGTGAATAACGAACGTGGTGCTAAGGGTACAGACCGGGATGATCCCCTACTCTTTACGAAAGAGTCTGTAACCTTTTTAACATGCTTGGGTATTGCTCTTCTGATGCACGGGACCACCATTTCTATGTGACTTCCGAACCACAGTATTTTTTGCTGCCATTAGGAAATCGTCACAAACACTTCTCTTCATTTACCAGGCTGCCGACGGCGCACACAATGTATCAGCACTTACAGTAAGTAATTCCGGCCCTTGGATTCCCCAAATAGGCGCAATTCCAAAAAGTCACGATGTAACGTAATGCACACTCACACATATAAACCAAAGTGTTTGAAGGTAAATGTTCTGATTGCTGGCCCATTTTTCAATTTAATGTTTTCTATCATCCTTAAAATTGTCACATTTCAAAGTTTGAGTTGCATAACTCCAATGGTTCTTATTTTAGAAGCACAAGGTCACAAGAAATTTGCCCATTGAGTAGTATACAAACTGGCGGGTGGTTAACCACCTTTGGCAGTAATTCACCATATTTTAGCCTATAATTTCTAAATGGAACATGTCGGGCCCCTAGGATTTTACAGGCATAATGAGAAAAATATGGGGATTCTTCTGATGTAAAAATATCTTGATGTGAAAAAAACCCATAGCCCCAAAAAAGTGATCAGAACATACAATAACGTCACAAGTAATAATTGCAAGTAAATCTATTCAATTAAGCCTAAGGGTTGATCTACAATAAAATCACAAGTGATAATTGCAGGTAATCTATTCAATACAATGTTAATCTACAATAATATCACAAGTAATAATTGTTTACCTTTACCCCCACCCCCCCCCCCCCCCACCCCGACCCCCTGGAGTTTGACTCACTTTGTATGACATTCTTAATTTGTTCCCTGTTTTTGGAAAAGGATTGACTATAATAACAATGTTAGCCCCTGTATTACATTTATAAGTTTCAGATTTCTTATGAACTTTTCATCAAATCACAAATATATTAATCATAATACTACCGAGTGGTTCAAAAAAAAGTTGACCTAAGTTCAAAGTAATTTTTCAACCACATTTAAAGGTTCAGAGAATTTGTGTTTACTTAGTCTTAATAAGCAGTAAGTTTTGCACTTATCCTGTAAAGATGGCACATTTAGCTTGTTTGGTTCTTCAGATATGATTCATTACAGAAAACATGTACAAAACTGACTTGTCCACGGGAGCGTCATTTAGTTTTTGTCTTAAACAAAACAGCATGCTCTAGTTTCAGAATTGAAAAGCCCGCCCTGACAAAGTATCCCAATCTCTATACTTATGTGCCATTTACATTCAACAAAGAAACGTAGATACGGATGTCAAACACCAGACAGATGTTTCAGATGTCTCCTTTTTTCTTTTTCTCCTATTTTTACAATTTGTGACCAATCGTGGGCAAGTCCACTTTGAGCATTCCATCTCTACTAAAGGACGCTCCCGTGGCCAAGGCAGTTTTGTGCATGCTTTCTGTAATGAACCATATCTGAAGAACCAACCAAGATAAATGTACCATTTTATCAGGATAATTTCAAAACTTACTGCTTATCAAGACTAAGTAAACAGAAATTCTCTGAAACTTTAAATGTGGTTGAAAAATTACCTTGAACTTGGGTCAACTTTTTTTTGAACCACCCGGTATATTGGCGAATATGTCTGTCCAATGACTCCGAGTGTAGATTCCTGCCCATCTGTCTATGCAATCGCTATGTGAAGGGATCTTCACCCCACGTAGCAACCAGTGCCATATAAGTGTCGCGAAAGCGTCACGCACGGATATAGCTTCTATTTGGACTAAAATTGTGGCTTAAAGAGTGAGTGATGACATACATGTACATGTATGGTCTTCACCCAAAATATTTTCAATATGGACATAGCTACATTTATGTATATGTGGCTGTTTGTTATCCTTAAAGATCGCATAGTAATAAGCATTTATACAGGACTATACTAAACGACCGACAAATAAAATATTTTACGAACTTTTCTATAAGTAAACAGACTCTTACACTGTTGCTGCGCGCTCGCGTATAAACAAAACATGGCGCACGCGTAATGGCGCAGACCGTATGGTACGTACGAGTTCGTGGCACAAGCTGATTGGGCGGGTAAAAGGAGGCAGTCCGTGGCTCCGCAATTCAAACCATACAGTAGGCATACCTACAAGATAACGGCGCACAAGGAGACGAGAACAAAAAGTCAACCATACAGCCAGGATAGAAAGAGGACTCCAATTAACTTTAACTCCCGGACGTGTTTTTGTATGAGTTAAACTATATGCATATGATCAGGAGGTAAAAAAGTGGGGTCGGGTCGGTCTCTGCCGATGCGCCAGGAATCCAACCCAGACCGTGTGCGTGCAAGTATGTAGTGTTTTGGCGGGTTAGGGTTAATAAAGGAACCAGACCCATTTCAAACGGTACCATCCAAGCGGATCTCATCACAACAACCTGCCCTCATCTCATCAGTGACATTGAGGTCCTGCCTGGCATCACGGATCATGGTTGGTTGGTTCGGTCCTGTCATGACTGACAGCTCGTGACCTTACAGATACTACGCCACAAATAACGATTTTCAGCAAAGGAGTAACAATCACGGAGAGGGTGTCCAGTAATCAATTTTATTTGGTCAATCCACCGGGAACGAGGTCTGCCTCTCTTGCGCTTCGCTTCAATCATGCCTTGCATGATCATCTTCTCTAGGTTGTTACCCTTGCGACGTGAGATATGGCCGAAGTAGCTCAGCATTTGGGTGTTGATAGCATGAAGAAGTCGTTTAGACACCCCTATTTCTTCAATAACACTGGCATTGGTCCTTCTCATTGTCCATACGATACGAAGCATACGCCTCCAACACCACATCTCGAAAGCAGCTATTCTGTTTTTGTCAGCTTTGGTTAGAGTCCACGCCTCACATGCATACATGGCAATTGGAAATACAAGGGCTTGGACTAGCCTGGTTTTTGTTGCTCTGGTTATTCCTCTGTCAGCCCAGATCTTGCTTAGGTTGATCATTGCTGATCTGGCCATTGCTAAACGGTGTCTAATCTCTTGCCTGCAACCACCCTCTTTGGTGATCAGGGATCCAAGGAAGTTGAATTTCGAGACCGATTCCACCTCATTACCATCAATTATGAGAGGCTCTCCAACACCATCTGTGCCTATGGACATGATCTTGGTCTTGCTTGTAGGCCAAGCTTCTCACTTTCCACCTTGACTTTCTTCAGGAGTTCCGCCATCTCTTCCATATTTGTTGCAAACAGGGTGGTGTCATCGGCATAACATAGATTGTGTATTTGGTATCCACCTACTGACAGCCCCCACTGGCCAATCATCCAATGCGCGTCTCATTATAGACTCTGCATAAAGGTTGAAGAGTGCTGGTGAAAGTATGCACCCTTGACGGACTCCCTGACCTAGAGCAAACCAATCACTATTTCCTTTCTCAGTGCGCACACAGGCAGCTTGACCATCATACAGATTGCGAATTAGGTGGACGAGGTGGTAAGGGATTCCCATTTCTTGCAGTGCTGTCCACAATGCGGAATATCTCACACAATCAAAGGCCTTAGCGTAGTCTATGAAGCACATAAGAGCTCCCTCTGGAATTCAAAACATTTTTCCATTATGTGACGTACATTGGCTATCTGATCTCTTGTGCCGCGGCTTTTCCGGAAACCGGCTTGCTCAGCAGGAAGTTCACGTTCAAGATGAGGTCTGAGACGTTTGTTGATGATGTGCAGCAGGATTTTGCTTGCATGTGGTATCAGAGCGATAGTACGATGGTTTTTACACTCGCTAGCATCCCCTTTCTTTGGAAATGTAAGGAAAACTGATCTCTTCCAATCCTCTGGCCATACTCTTGACTTCCACACAGTATTGCACAGCTTTTGCATAATAACTGCTACAGAATCATCAGCTTGCTTCAGGAGCTCACTTGGAATATCATCTAGACCAGGTGCCTTTTGACTTTTTAACTTCTTGATGGCTTCCTGGACCTGAGACAGAAGAATATCAGGCTCATCTTCACCTAGTGGAGGCGGGGGAGACTCCTGTGAGCCATTTGTCTCTTCTTGGGACGCATACAGATTTTCACAGTAGTTTTTCCAACGATCCTTGATTTCGTCACTCTCAGTCAAGACCTTTCCTTGCTCATCCTTGATGATAGCCAATCTAGTTGTCGTTTTTGAGGTGATGTTTTTTATACATCTAAAGAGCTCTCTGCTGTTTTTGTGAAAACTGTGATCCTCAAGTTCTTGGCATTGCTGTCGGGTATGCTTATTTTTATCTCTCCTAGAATTCAATTGAACCTCACTTGAAAGTCTTCTGTATAGGTTACTGCCTTGCAGACCAGCTTCCTTCAATTGGCGTCTTTCATCTGCTAAGTTGATGGTTTCATGTGACAGCCATGATGTGGTCTTTCTCTTATGTTTCTTAGGAACATGTTTTTTGGCTGCGCTGAGAATAGAGTTTTTGATGTCCAGCCAGAGTTCATCAGGAGTTGTTTCCTCATCTCTAACCATCAGTTCTTGAAACAGATTTCTGGTCTCCACTCTGTATTTGTCATCAAGATGCTGCAAATCAAATCTGCAGGGTTTGGGAGCACCTTTGGTCATCTTCAACTTGATTCGAAAATCAGCAATCAGAAGTTGATGGTCACTACCTATATCTGCCCCTGGCAGGGTTTTTGCTATCTTGATAGAAGACTTCCACCTACTGCTAATAAGGATGTAGTCAATCTGGTTTCTTGTGATGCCGTTTGGTGATATCCAAGTGTACTTCCGCCTCGGGTGTTGTTGGAAGATTGTGTTTGTGATAGTAAGTCTGTTTGCTACACAGAAATCCACGAGTGTACTACCTCTTTCGTTTCTGCTTCCCAAGCCATGCGGGCCCAAGGCCATGGTTTCGTCTTCGCTTTGAATGCCTTCTCCAACTTTTGCGTTGAAATCACCTGTTATCATGATGATATCTCTCTTCGGAATGCCATCAAGGGTTTCCTGCAGTTCGCTGTAAAAACATTCCAGATCTTCATCAGAGGCTGCGGAGGTTGGTGCATATATTTGAATGACTGAGAGGTTAATAGGCCGAGCTTGGAATCTGATGGAGATGATCCTGTCACTGACTGGGTTGTAGCCCAAGACATACTTTGAGATGATTTTACTGGTGATGAAAGCTACACCTTTGCTCCCTCCTTTCTCATTTCCTGAGTAGTATATGGTGTGGTCATCTGTGGAGAAGTGGCCTTTTCCTGACCAGCGTACTTCAGCAATACTTAGGATGTTCACTTTGCATCTGTCTGGTCAGATTCTCCAGAGTGCCAGGCTGTGATAGCGTTCTCACATTCCATGTACCAAATCGTATGACTTTTCTTAATTTAAGATCCTTTCCCATAGTCCTTCCTTCGGCTCCATTCGGTGCGTCATCACAGGACAAGGGTCGGGATTGGTTTTGTTGCCCATTACTTTCCCCTCTGGGTCCGGAGGTACCACCTTGGTATGCTAGGCTGGTGGCTGCCCCATTACTAAGTTTCGTCATCATAGGTTATCTATAAGGTTTCACGGATCATATCATATGTTATTTTCAAAATTACATGAAACCAAAAACCCAGCGCACCGCACCAAGGAAAGTTCATAATTTCCAAAAAGCAGATCCTGACAAACTCCTAAATGACACCAAACAGTTCACTGAAAACTTCCTGACATCTGAACCTCATCTAAAAAGTGTAGACACAAACTGGGGAGCCATAGAGACCACCTCCAAAATAATATGAACTCAAACGTTCACTCAAAAATGATGGGAGGGAGGCGCCAACTACCATGGATAACCCTCCAAATCAAACGCAAGTTGAGGAAAAGAGACAGGCTTTACAGGCGAGCTAGACATTCCAGCTTATCCTCAGACTGGAGCGGTTTTCGCCAGTATAGAAACGGCCTTGCCAAATTCATCCATCAGGCCCACCCAAATTATGTTAATAATGTTGTCGGAGCAAGCATCACAGAGAAGCCGAAGACATTCTGGTCTTACGTAATCCAGCACTTTGCACACGCACAAAATTATGCACCACAGATCTGGACAAAGCTCAAGCCTTAAACGCCCAATTCCAGTCCGTGTTTTCCACCCAAACCTTGGATGCCACAACGGACAAAGGTATCTCACCATACCCTGATATGAATCACCTGTCAATCCACCAAGATGGTGTTCTTAAACAGCTGCAACAACTAAATCCAAATAAAGCCTGCGGCCCAGATAAAAATTTCACCAAGACTTCTCAAAACTGTGGCAACCGACATAGCACCTGCATTAACATTCCTCTTCCAACAGTCCATCGACAAAGGTACCGTGCCCTCACAGTGGAAGCAAGCGATAGTCACTGGAATATACAAAAAAGGCACCAAATCTGACCCTGCAAACTACAGGCCAATATCGCTAACCTGCCTCTGTTGCAAAATCCAGGAGCACATCATCCTGAGCCATGTTGCTAAGCACCTCAGCCTTCACAAAAGTCTTTTTGACTCCCAGCATGGCTTCAGAGAAGGCCTATCAACAGTCACACAACTAATTACATCAGTTCACGACTGGGCATCCACCCTGGACAACAGAGGTCAAACTGCAATGTCATTCTCCTAGACTTAAGTAAAGCGTTTGATAAGGTCTCTCATCGCCACCTGTCCGCTAAACTACAGTTCTATGGCATCAGGGGCTCAACGCTCGGCTGGATCAAAGCCTTCCTTGCTGATCGCAAGCAAGCTGTTTCGGTGAATGGCAGACACTCATCGTGGGCTCCTGTCACATCTGGCGTCCCACAAGGGTCTGTGCTTGGACCAGCCCTATTCCTACTCTACATAAATGACATCCAGGAAAGCATCCAATCCAACATCAGGCTCTTTGCGGATGACAGCATATAGTGGACCGTGAGATCCACTCGCCAGAAGACCATCAAGTTCAACAACAGGATCTTCAAACACTAGCTCGATGGGCTGATGGAATTTAACATCAAGAAATGTGCATCACTCAGTATTACCCACAAGCGTCAGCCCAGTGTGTTCACATATTCCATCTTTTGTGAGCCACTCTCGAGCGTCAAAGAGCATGATTATCTTGGTGTTACGATTGCAGATGACCTCCGTTGGAACAGCCATTGCCAAACCACCATTAAATAGGCAAACCGGGCTCTGGGCCTAGTCCGCAGGACTCTAGCTCCCTGTTCCAAAAAAGTAAAGACCAAGGTTTACGAATCCCTAGTTCGGCCACGTCTAGAATACTCTTCAGAAGTCTGGAACCCTTTCACATCAACATTGTTAAACCAGCTCGAGCAAGTCTAGCGTGCAGCAGCGAGGTTTGTCTGTGCTGACTACAGGAGGACAACATCTGTGCCATCCCTCATTACCACCTTGGGATGGAACCCACTCCATGTACGTACGCCGGCTTCTGCACCAAAATGTCATGTTCTACAAAATCCATTACAATTTAGTCAACATACAGTTTCCACCATGTGTCATCCCAGCTACATACTTTGCCCGCCAGGACCACACACTAAAATACCAAATACCATCAACCACCACAGAGGCCTTCAAATTTTCATTCTACCCAAGAACCATCCGCATCTGGAATAATTTACCACCACCCATCATCATAGTACCCACGGTTAACGCCTTCAAAGGAGCGGCTCTGCCAGTCATCAGCTCTGCCCAGCACCAAAATGCTGTAAACTGGGCATCTCCATGTACATAGTGCACATTTACTTTGTTTGTTCCTACTTGTCTTCGTTCCCACCTTCTTTTTTACTTGCACTTATTGGCTATGACGTCAAACCAGCACCACATCCTAATTTAGCTCCCACTAGAGCTGCAAAAGGATTATTCACTTCAAGCTTCAAATTGTGAGCGTAACCGGCCTTCATCCAGTATAATATGTGTTAAACATGTTAACGTGATTGCGGGTAGTATGATGTCAGTGCCTCAAAATCACATCGCGGACCCATCCACAAAGCGCGCGGGCCACATCGGGCCTGTGTTACTATAGCAATTCCGCCTATCATGGGATATCTTTTATATAAATGGGAATGTTACATACAGGAACCAACGTCCGACATAAGGTGTATCGCATCGCAAAATGCTCCACAAGAAAGCATGTTTGCGACGCAACTGCAAAGACCCGTCGCATATTTTGCGATGCCATATTTTGACTAGGAAGTACGAAAAATGTCCAAGTTCTCACTTTTAATTGAGAAATACCTACAAGTAAAATGTATTGTCTGAGAGTTTCAATTTTGTCTAGAATAAAAAAATTACCATTTAAAAAACTTACGTCCAATTCAAACTTTTCGGCTCTACTTGAAAATATAACTAGTGAAAAAAACCTACGATACGACGACTAGACTGCACCTGTGAATTCATTCACCGCAAGTATCAACATGTACTTGATGTAATACGATAACGCTGTACTGTGTACACATCGTAATATTGCCGATTAGCACGCATTGGCCCTTTGTTTTTAGTAAATTAATCTCTTCACAAGCGCAAGTTTATCGCTTTCGGATATGTGCTGCACTGAATAGCGATGTTTGAGTGATCATACTTGTAAGAGATTGGTACTTCCATATATGGTATTTCCCCAGACTGATTACATTGCAATAATTATTTATGAAGTGCGCAACGCACGTGGTGTCTGTTTCTAGTCGGCCCGTTCATATAGCGGCACATGTCGATCTGTACATGTAATTGGTAGTGTAGAAACTACACGAAACATTTGATCAAAATAGATGACGTCATGTCATAATATTATGTCGTAATGGCGCTGTCGAAATAATTAATGGGGGTGCTCCGGTGCGGGTATTTAATAAACTAAATAATTGTTATTAAATAATGGATTGGTAAATTTTAGCACTGTTGGGTTTACTGGAGAAATCGGTTAAGGTAGTACTTTGGGTGTATTTGGGCTAAACACAGACATGCTGTTCAGCTACACTTTGAAAGCCTTTCATACGTTACCAGCATTGCCAGGTCATCTTTTTGGGGCCACTTTAGGGTCATTGTCCCCTTTAAATTTCCAGGGTAATGGGGATACACAGATAAGCTCAAAATCGCTATTGATGTCGTTTGTTTGAAATATTTGTCTCAGGTAATGAAAACACAATCTGCTACAGCAATGTACGTGGTACTATCATGCATGCTCAAAACATAAGTGTGTTTCATTATTTTCATTATTTTTCTTCATTGTCAACCAATCTTCATGACCAATATTTCAAATTGAAGAGGAGAAATGAATCCCTAAGTTTGTAAGATATTTCAAAGTTGAAAGTATAATTTAAATCAATTTTAGAGTTATGAGCGTATTTATTACCTGTTAAAGTTTTTGAGGACTGTATTGTATGACACAGAAATAAGATACAGACAAATTTCAAAAGTAAATGACTTATTATTACCTTTCTGTGGTCCACAATCAGTGCCCTGATCTGTAGCTCCAATTCATTACTAATCAATGCTGCATCATATATAGACGGAACAAGAGGTGGTAAATTAGGCCAGGTGGGCTGCGGAAGAGAATAGAATATGAAATAATCAACAATAATAAAGAAATTGACTTGGGTTTAGCCCACTTAACATGCATGAGCGATGCCACAGGTTTATTAATTCAAAGAACCCTCAAATTAAAAAATACAGACACGTCTGAGATAGGTCGTCCATTATCAGGAAGGAGATGTACCTGACTTCAATAACATATGAAGGTTTTCATGTTGCAGCTATGTTTTCAGCTTATTTTACAACTTAAACTGAACTTTGACCTCATTGACATATGAAGATTGCCATGTTGCATGTATGATCCAAGTTTGATATAAAATTGGATTGATTGAGCCCATATGTATTGGTCGAGCTATGAGTTTTTACAAATACTGCGTCGAGCACAATATTTTAAAACTCAATACATATTGGGCGTAAATCATCCAATTTTATCATTATTATGTTTTGGATCCAATATTATCCATTATTATGTTTTGAGAATCTTCTGTCCTATTCATTTACACAGAGCTTTGAACTCAAGTTAATCATGTATTGGACCGTATTTGTAAGTTTCAAAATTGGTCAACCAATTTGTTTACTGTATTGGACAGTTTGGAATAAGAGCTTTTGATTGGTTTAATGTTTTTGCTGGATTGACCCATACAATTGAAGGGTTTGAAACTGTAATTTTTAGTTGGAACTTTTCATAACTGACGCCGGATGAATAATTGACATATTTGTATATTTTCTATAAAGAAACAAAAATGTAATGATTAATATATTTTAACACGAGAATAGAATGATAATTTTGGTATTTTTGGATGTGAAACATTTTGAATATTTACTAGTCAATTAGCCTCTACCGTCACTATAATATAACCCCCTATTTAACTCAATGGAACAGTCCATAAATCCTGTGAAATCAGTAAACAACAAGATGGCCGACACCTGTGGTAACATTTTGTGTGGAGCTGAGTTTCCATCAGAATTACTCATGAAAAGGGTAAATACAATAAACATGGACAAGGTTAATTAATTCAAACAGTGTGAAATACTCTTTGGCTACAAATGTTGAATTTATAGCCTTTTTACTAGGCCTAAAGTAAAGCTGCTTATTATTTTAGCTGCTTATTATTTTTATTTCCAATTTTTGTGCTGGCCTATTTAGATCTATATTCCCTCAATATTTCCATGTTTACACATTCCAATGAAAAAAAATCAAATAACAATGATATAGTTAGTCATTTAAAACATATTTGGATAGCATTTTTACAGTTTTCTTGTTGTAATTCCAGACGAAAATCAAAAAGTGTATACCAAATGTTTAACAGACTGACTGACAGACAGACTGACTGACTCACACAGATGCACGAAGGATGCAGCCATATAAATGTCTCTCCTACGGATAATCTAAAAATAGGGACAGCGGTCCCAAATAGGTCGTCCGTTTATATGGGTAGTTGGGTTGCAATTGTACTTCATCTGTTTAAATGTAATCAATTTTACATATGCAGCCAATTTTATATCTTGACCTCAGATGACCTTTGACCTTGGTATGTGTCCTTTGACCTCATTAACATATGAAGGTTTCCATATTGCATCTATGACCCAAGTTTGATATAAAATTGGATGGATTGAGCGTGATACACAAAGATATTGGTCGAGCACAATATTTTTAAAACTCATAGCGAGACCAATATATTTGTGTATCATGCGAAAAAATCCGTCCAATTTTATCATTATTATGCAGTGAGAATCTGACTCGATACTCAAGAAATGACTTGAGCCTGTCAAATAAATGAATAACAGTAACACTCACTGTAGTGTACTAAAAAAGGTAATACTAATAGTCTGTAGGCCTACTTTCCAAACTGTTCAACATTTCTGGTACACTAACAGAATGACAGAACAAAAGCTCCAAAACAAATTCCAAACACGTAACAAGTTCAAGTTTTAGCAATAAAAATAAATTCAAAAGACATATTTTCGGCGATCATCTGTTTTCAACATTAAAAAACCCCACACGATTGTTTATGTAAAGCTTACATTGACTTACAGGTTACAGTACAAAACTTTGACGATCGCCAATTATCGGTGCTTCTTCGCGTTGCAGAACTGTCGCCTAATTCCTGGAAATTCTTTTTCATTTAGCGTAACAAAACGTGTGCTCCCGGAAACAATCGCCATTATGACCCGATGACCTGATGTCGATCGTAATTAATTAAACCAAAATTAGTCTCGAGTCTCGACTACATTTTTTGCACGCTACACGTGCGGTCGCTACACATCGGCGTATTAGCACATGCTTTTAGTGGATTCGTGCGTAGGCTTTAAATGTATTAAAGAGGCAGTAACCGAATCGACCAAGTTCGAATAAACTTGGCTGGCCAAGTTCACTCCAGTGACATAATGTTCAGAATAATTAGTCTTTACTAATGCATTGCAAGTATAGGACGGAAGATTCGAACTGCATAATGGTTGCAATTATGGTCATTGTATGGAAAAGAAATGGACAAGACAAAAAGTGTGTACTAAATTTTACCTCTTGACCTCAGATGACCTTTGACCTTGGTATGTGACCTTTGACCTCATTAACATATAAAGGTTTCCATGTTGCATCTATAACCAAGGTTTAGTTGCAACTGGTCATTGTATGGAAAAGAAATGGACAATACAAAAAGTATGTACTAAATTTTACATCTTGACCTCAGATGACCTTTGACCTTGGTATGTGACCTTTGACCTCATTAACATATGAAGGTTTCCATGTTGCATCTATGACCGAAGTTTGGTTGCAATTGGTCATTGTATGGAAAAGAAATGGACAATACAAAAAGTGTATACTAAATCTTACATCTTGACCTCAGATGACCTTTGACCTTGGTATGTGACCTTTGACCTCATTAACATATAAAGGTTTCCATGTTGCATCTATGACCAAGGTTTGGTTGCAATTGGTCATTGTATGGAAAAGAAATGGACAATACAAAAATTGTGTACTAAATTTTACATCTTGACCTCAGATGACCTTTGACCTTGGTATGTGACCTTTGACCTCATTAACATATGAAGGTGTCTATGTTGCATCTATGACTAGTTTGGTTGCAATTGGTCATTGTATGGAAAAGAAATGGACAATACACAAAGTGTATACTAAATTTTACATCTTGACCTCAGATGACCTTTGACCTTGGTATGTGACCTTTGACCTCATTAACATATGCAGGTTTCCATGTTGCATCTATGACTGAAGTTTGATTGCAATTGGTGATTGTATGGAAAAGAAATGGACAAAACAAAAAGTGTATACCAAATTGTTGACAGACAGACTACACACACCCCACAGACTACACACACACACCCCACACACGAAGGATGCTGCCATAAGGTCTCTTCCTACGGACGACCTAAAAATGACTTCTCCCAGTGAGGTAGACAAGCAAGGTGTGCATAATGATCTTGCAGCCTGATGGGTTCAGAGGGTCATCACAGCTCCCCTTATGTCTCCATGTTAATTTGTATTGAAGTTATGTCATTATTATAATTCCAAGATGGTGGCTGGTGGCCATCTTGGATTTTAAGTGGAAGGCAACCTCTGCATGATGAAATAACCCCTTTATTGAATTCCTTGGCATAAAATTAGTCAAAAAAGACACCTTCATGATATCTCCAGGTTAATATGTCTGGAAGTTATATTGTTTTCATAAGTCCAAGATGGCAGATGGCGGCCATTTTGGATCTTGCTGTCTCCTGGGAGTTGGCAAAACTTTTGCGAAGGGTTTAGGAGCTCATTTTGTTCTAAATACCTTAATGTACCAAAATCCACTCTCAAACCTTCCTTATCTCGGTGGTCACAGAATCACCATTTATGACCCTACTAATACTCATGGCTTTCCATAGGCTCTCATTGTATCTACCACACTGAACTCACCAGGTTTCTAGGTCCACACACTGACTCTATTGCATCAATACTCATGGCCTTCCATAGGCTCTCATTGTGAAAATCAAATCTGCAAACGTCTACATTACCTGAAGGCTAGAAACAAAAAAGAAATACTACAAGAGTCATTCAATAAGTTCTACCTCCTACCTCATAACTTAACTTAACATTGTTAATTGGGTCACAGGAAATTGACCATCATGATTCATATGACAAAGACGACGGCTACATACAATCTTTATTTACTTCATCAACTTGTGTCCAGTCGTATGAGATGTTCCACAGTTGTATCTTTGAATCTAAGCTATAAACTCATAGTTAATTAGTCTGAGTACTGGTTGTACTTTTCTGGAGATGTAGTACAAACTAAACGTCCATTTAGTGCGACGGAAATGGATAAAAATCAGCAAAATGTCTCCTAAGTGCTATTCATTTGGCCAATCTAAGAGACAAAACGTACCTATCGGTCAATTAAAACTGTTCTAAATTACAGATGTCTCTTAAACAGACTAGAAACAATGAAAGTGACTGATTTCGTGGATGAAAATGCTCTCTTATTAGCCAGAATCAGACCAGGACAGCCATTAAAATAAAAACAGACTAGAAACAATGAAAGTGACTGATTTTGTGGATGAAAATGCTCTCTTATTAGCCAGAACCAGACCAGGACAGCCATTAATTTTAACCTACCATAGAGAACCGCTACAAAAGTCATAATTGGTTTTCATAAGAACTAAGAGATCTTCAATACACAGGACTAAATGGATATATTTCAAGTCTTTTGAAGAGATAATTTTCTACCACTGACTACCTGATTGACTATTCTAAAGGTTGCATGTAACGAAAACTCATAAAATGACTATCATGTTAAGATTTAACATTGGAGGCATCACTGTGGCTTGACCTGTAACAATGGAAATTTGACTGAATAGCAGTATTCCAGTATGCTAAAGATGTACATGTAGCAATACATTCAAGTTGCTATCTGCAAGCCTACAAAGGTTAATATTACCTACAATATGATTTATACAGCTCGATCTGAGATCCCAGTGATTGATCATCAAAACGTTACCCACATCACAGCAAGGGACAAGGCAGAAGCTTTTTGTCAGACATTTGCAGAAAAATGCAGACTCCAAGGTGCTAAAGACCAGGCTCCAAATGTTCATCCTTCAACAAACAAATCTTTCGACAAGATAGTCTTCAAACCCAAGGATGTGAGAAAACTACTAAAACACCTCAATCCAGATAAAGCCATTGGACCAGACCTTATCCCAACCAAGGTTCTAAAGGAATGCTGTGCTGAGCTTGCCAGCCCGCTCTGCAGGCTTTTTGACCTCTGCTTCAAGCATGGTGTGTTTCCAAACCAATGGAAGATAGCCTCGGTCACTCCAATTCACAAGAGAGGCTCCAAGGCTGACCCAACAAAGTATCGTCCCATCTCGCTGCTAAGCAACATCAGTAAGATCATGGAAGCTGTAGTACAGAAACAACTCCAACGCTTTCTTCAAAGCAATAACCTGATATCCAGCAGACAGTTTGGATTTAGAGCAGGCCACAGCACAGCTGATCTCCTCAACATCCTGTCACAGAAGTGGAACCACTCCCTAGACCAAAGCGATGAAGTTTGTGTCATCGCCCTTGACATTAAAGGAGCTTTCAACAAGGTATGGCATAACGGACTCTGCTCGAAACTGTTGGCTAAAGGTGTTACTGGATGACTGCTTTCGTGGATAGACAACTATTTATCTGATAGATCCATCAACGTCGTCATGTCAGGTCAGGCATCCAACACTGCTCCAATAAATGCTTCTGTTCCACAAGGATCTATCCTTGGCCCACTACTGTTCTCTGTTTTTATTGATGACCTTGTAGATGTTTGTGACAACGAGCTATATCTATATATGCCGACGACTCAACACTCTTTGCACCTATTAAGTCATCAACCGATCCCAACACAGTAGCTGCTAGTCTCAACAGAGATCTAAGCAACATGAAAGCATGGGCTGACGAATGGAAAGTGACCTTTGAGCCTACCAAATGCAAGACCATGGTAATCTCCAGGAAAAGATCCCCATCTGAACTTGATATCTACTTTGGAGAGTGCAAACTACCATCTACAAAAGAACTGGATATCTTGGGCGTCACCATTGACAGCAAGCTGACCTGGTCAAAGCACATCTCAGGCATTGCAACTAAAGCTGGTCAGAAGCTTGGCGCTCTACGCAAAGTTGCAAATAAACTGGAGGCTAAAGGTATAGATCTACTGTCTACAAGTCGCAAGTCCGCAGCATTATGGAGTATGCTTCACTAAGCTGGGCGAATGCTTCACCCACCATCCTAAGCCAGCTTGACAACATCCAAAAGAAGGCACTTAGAATCATTGGAGTTAATGAAGCTACTGCTCGTTCACAGCTCAAAATTGACAGCCTGCTTCACAGGCGACAGGTAGCAGCGGCTACGGTCTTGTACAAGATGCATACTACCAACTGCCCACAAGATCTAGCAGGGTTACTTCCCACACCATATGTCCAACGCCGTGCTACCCGTTCGAGCGTATCAATGCCAGTTCATGCTCTTTCTCTGCCGACAGCCAGAACTCGCTGCTTAGACAGAAGTTTCATTCACACTGCTGTTCCCTTATGGAACAGTCTTCCAGATGATATTGTTGGCAACATTTCAGCGGCTGGAATCCAGGCTTTCAAGTGCTGTGTGCACAGACATCTTCTCTCAAACTCTTAACTTGTCATAGCCTTCATACTCTTTCATGACACCCTTCATTCAAGTCCTTTCAACATCCGTCTGATACATATACTAGCATGGTGGTCATGGGTTAAGTGTATGTTAACGCTTGGTTGGGGAGATGGTGGATGGTCTTGTAAAGTATGTAGCCAGCTGGGCTGGTGATACGGCCACGCCCCAACAGGTGACAACAGGCAGCTCCTGGTAGATTTAGTTCCCAAGTTTGTTGTGTAGGTTCTCTTGATGCCCATCAGACCTCCAGATATTATTATTTTTCTTTAATTTATATTTTGATGTTGTTCTCTGTGTTTGGGCTTTTATCATATTTTTTATGTCGCTTTCATTGGTATTTTTAACCTCTGCCCATTTGTGTTTCTTGTATTATGCATATTTTCTGAGATGCAGTGAACCAATTGATTGGCCTTTCAGAGCTCTCTTTCGAGAGTTACCAGTTTGATTTTTAATCACTCTGGTCATTAAACCTTGTTAATGTCTGTTGGGCTATTGTTCACATTTGCGCTTTATATACAAAAAAAACATGATAGTACAGTATTATATTCAGAAATCATTCATTGTTTTCTATTTTCATTATTTAAATCGGGCTGTTATATCTTATCATACAATACGGAGAGAAGATGAAAAAACATTTATTTTCTGTGTCCGTTGTCCAATATCTCTCTCTGGCTTTGATCGCATCATAACAAAAGTGAAACAGATATCAATTATCATTTACTATAAATGTGTAGCTATGATTCAGAGCTATAATCATGACAAATGTCATGAGGCTGACATTCATATTAGCGATGTTATGAGTGAGGAGGTAGAACTTATTGAATGACCCTTGCAGTTGGAATTTTGCATGGGATTAGCCAGTTATGAGAATAAATATGGTTTGTATTAGCAAACACAAATTTGTGAATTCAAGTCATATATACTTTATGAGAAATGGTTCTGCGATCTGCACAAAGTAGCAATTTTTAATTCACATTAATTTTTAAAATGTGGTTATACCTAAAAAAGAGTAAATTCTTGTGTATGCCTTTTCAATCTACTTTTTTATATTTAGCCTGGCATACACAACCTCAGAAATAACTTACTTGACTATTAGCATAGAAGCATTGGTGATTAAACACACAGCCTACAGTTCTGTATGGGTATTGTGGTGTTGGTTGATCTACGATAGGCGGTTCATCAGGGTTTATAGGCTGATGTATATATCTGTATAACATGAATAATAAAAGACATGTATCCTAATAGTCTGTGGAAGCACTAAAACTATAATGATGATATCATTTGACATCGGCCTGTGCATCAAATCCATTGGAATTGGATCCATGGGAAGTGGGGATAAGTACATTTATCATACCACAAATACCAATACCATACACGAATACATCAATCAATGCCACTAACCTGGGATGTTTTTAGTATCTAGTCATTAAATGGATACTATAGACATTATTCTTAATTGCCGCATTTACGTCAAAAGAAGGAGTGTAATCCAACTGAGCATGCTCAGAGCAATTATTGCCCCGATAAACATTACAATCTCGTACTTTTACTGCAATGTAATGATCTGTGAACTTCTACATTTTCCTAGATAGTGTTGGTTACCAGCAAACATTTCATTTCAAACTAGTGAAAATAAATAGTTTATACGTTCAAGTTTATTTCACGAATGTAATAAGGCCAAATATTGAACAGCTCAGAAGTATGAAGAATTGTTTGATCAGTGCAAAGTTCACCCCATTGAAAAACTACAGCACGTTCGTCTTGGCTAAATCGCTAGCCTCTTTATCAGTTCACATAACCCTCTTCGACGTAAGGCCAGACAAAGAAGGTCTCAGAAGCCCGCCCGCATTGGTATGTGAAATGAGCTACGGCGTGTAGGTCTATGCGCTGGGGGCTAATTTATTTGATTTTTTGATTTTTTTCTTCTTTGATTTTTAAAAAAAAAGTTTAAAAAAAAGTTCTCTGTAAGCTTGGATAAGCAAAAACAACAACAAAATAGCAAAAAAAAGAAGAAAAAAGCATACCTCATAGCCTATTTTCTAAAAAATAAATTTAAAAAATTGCACAGCACTTAGCTTTTTTGCACAATGTTTCTGAGACAGACTTTCTTCTTTGTTTGGCCTAAATGCACCAATTAAGAATAACGTCTTAGGCCTATGTATTTTGTATATTAAGTGAGAGCCTTCCATACATGCAACACATCCCGAGTGCACAATTACACCTTTCCAGTCACTGCAATCTCATCGTGCCAGTGCACCGCACAACAATGTGCCCTTAATTGCTATGCTGTACATTATAGCACATATACCAGTTTGATTTGACAAATTGTAATAGGGGGGGGGGGGGGGGGGGGGGGGGGTGGGGGGGGGGGGTGGGGTTAAACACCAAGTAGAATATTTTAAAACTTAAATAATCAGACATTGAGAATGACTTGCTAGTATGATAAATTCATAGGTTTCATCTCAATATGGTAGACAAAATTATGTGCACTCAAGTGTTTCAGTGCCTTACTGAATGATACACAGTACTTTTCACAAGATAATTGCAAGTACCATACCAGCTTTCTCAGAACTGTTATTGTTATGCTCTGTCCCACAAGGAACCCCATTTGGTCTTTTCTCATTGAAATCACCCTGTTTTGAAAGCTGACACTTCAGGTTACCCCATACCACTCCCTCTCTAACCCCTGCCCCCTCCCGGACCCTTTCCATGAGCACTTACCTATGTCCTGTTAGACTCTCCCAAAACGTAACAAGTCCATCGGTAGCTAATGTCATTACCCAACTATGAGCTGCCCCTTTAGCCTTCGTTCCTACGCACACAAAACTGTTAAGACCAAACCCGAGTAGAAGACTACATAATAAAACAGCATGGTCCTCACAATCCTATCAATAAAGCAGTCAATATAAAAATCAAATATTGAAATTCTAAATTTGTCATTTGACCTGTATACTGCATTCCATCTGAAGTATGATGTGATGTCAGTGCATATATTCTAGTGATAGGGGCAGCATTTGTGTGACTATGTCAGGATTATCTTTGATCCCCCAAATTGATATGCCACTCCATTAATGCACCTGATAACATGCTGTGCTCACTCTAGCATCAAGTTCATACTTCACAAGGAATGGAATATAAAACATGTAATTTTAAGTGCTTTAATTAAACAGTCAAAATACCTTTCATCATAAACATATAAGCAAGCTCCCCAAGTTCTTACAACATTTTGATACATGTCTGCTTCCATTTACCATGTTCTTCATTCCAAACACAGACAGTGACACCTTGACCATGCAAGTATTCAATGTAAATTTGTTAGGTGTCATTTTATTTAGATTGCATATCAAATGAAAACCAATGAAATTGCATGTTGGCATAATAAAGTACTCCTGCTACATAAGGCAGGGAAACATAAACGTGGTCGACCAAAATTCTGTTTGACTGAAGGCTTTTAAGAAGCAAGGTCTATCCCTTACTGCTGTCCACCGTAAGACACAAAATAGACAAAAGATAGTGCTCGATCCATTAATTAATTAATTGGGCCACAAGAAATTGACCATGATTCATATGACAAAGACGACGGCTACATACAATATTTATTCACTTCATTAACTTGTGTCCATACAAACATTTAAAACATTTCGTATATTATCAAATTAAAATGTGTGAGAACTCCATTTCAGCTCCTCGGTTATGAAAATATGGTAAAAGTGCAAATGTAAACAATGCTTGCAACCAAATCTTATACTTTGACAAATGATACATGGATACTTGTCTACACACATCTCCCACATTATAATTATGTATTAGAAAGACATTTGCAAATAATACTTCACAACTTACCCCTTTATTTTTAGAAATAAATGCGTGAGTACTGCTCCACAGTTCCTGTGTCTGACCACCACCAACAGCTGGTGCTCTTTCATAGCCGATTACGCTCACGAATCGAGCCGCCTGCCTCGGTGTGTCTAGCAGCCTGCCGGCACGTAACGGTCTTACAAATGCGCAAACAGGTCTGTTAGTTGAGTTCTCGTCCTGAACAAAGAATAAAAGAAATACTTATCATCATTTCGTCCTTTGGAGTTATCTGACCGAACCTTTACAACTGTTCTCATCCAATTATGCGTAAATATTTGAACATTTATTTGTAAATACTGTAATATTTTCTGTATGATGAGGGCCTGCTTGGAAAGCAGTGCTTGACACTGAAGCTGTTTACCCTCAATAAAGAAAGATTAAACAAACAAACAAACAAATAACTCTTTTCATTTCAATGCTGTATTGATTGTTTTTATGCCTTAAATTTGTTATTCATAATAGCAACCTGAAGATTTTGGTAGCCAAAGTAGCATTAATTTAACACCAAGTTAAAAAAATACTGCAAGTCATGACTTGCGAATCCCCCTGGCTGGGAGATCAACTAAATGAGGTCAAAGGTCACATAGGGGTCATGTTCCCTCGGTGTTCAACTTTTACGATTTGACCTGTAGATGACCTTTTACCTCAGATGACCTCTGATGACCTCTAATTATTTTTTGACATGTTCCCCCGGTGTTCATTGTACAATTTAATTCCATGTTGACCTTTGACCTTGGATGACCTCTAATTAATTTCAGACATGATCACCCGGTGTTCATGTTTCTTTTCTCTAAGTGTTGACGTTAATCGGGCAACTTTTACGATTTGACCTCTGGATGACCTTTGACCTGAGATGACCTATGCAAATTAGACCGCAAAAAAATGAGGTCGGATGACCTCTAATTATTTGTTGACATGTTCCCCGGTGTTCATTGTACGATTTAACCCATTGTTGACCTTTGACCTTGGATGACCTCTAATGACCATTGACCTCCGATGACCTTTAATTAATTTTAGACATGTTCACCCGGTGTTCATGTTTCTTTTCTCCAAGTTTGAAGTCAATCGGGCAACTTTTACAATTTGACCCCTGGATGACCTTTGACCTCAGATGAACTATGCAAATTAGACCCAAAAAATGCTGCCACAGTTTTTGACCATGTCCTACCTATCGTTGAAGGTTTGAAGTCAAACCGTCCATCCGTTCAAAAGATACAGCATTCTGAAAAAGGCTAACCAAAAAGGCTAACCAAAAGGCACACACTGACATTGACATGATGACGAAATCCCCTTCTGGTTTTAAAACCAGGGGGATAATGATAGCAAGAAGGCCAACAAAATTGTTTGTTTGCACTCAAGTGAAAAACTGGGAGAGTCAGTAGGGCATTTTGGTTTTTTTTTCTTCCTTATTCATTTTTTTAGGTTTCTGGTCATTGTGTGTTTACGTTAAAAACAGAACATGTTCTTGCTTGGACGTTCATGGATGCAGCATGACACCTTGCAGTTTACCCTTCCCCCCCCCCCCCCCCCCCCAAAGAAAAAAATACTGCAAGTCACGACTTGCGAATCCCCCTGGCTGGAAACCGCTGTTCGTTTACCGCCCACAACGGCAATTTAGTTGATCCTGTTGCGACGCCCACACAATTTTGATAAACAAAATGGCGGCGCCCATTAACCAATGTAAACAAATACAACGAAACTAAAAAAGGTGTCAAAGGTCTTATATCGGTCCAAATGTATACATTTGATTTGCAACGAGTGTTAAATATTTATCAATAAACAATTGGGTGTATTCAAAATAATTATGGGATCTAAAATTTTCAAAATATTAACCATGGAATTTGCGCCACAATCCGTATGATCGTCTGATAACCGAGCAGAATACGTCGTTTAGTTGGTAAAAGTTTACAATATTTTTGAGATTTTTTCTAAATACTTTTACAAAGCTATAGGTCGCAAACTTTCAATATGTTATGCCATTAGCATCTAAGTATATTTATAACTCAAGATAGCAACCGTTTTAAAAATGTAACTTCCGTACATGTAAAACCAATACATATTGTCGTACGGGCCTCTTAAACGCGAACACTTCCAATTTCAGCACAGCAGACGAACCTATTTGATAATGTATGACTAGGCCTATACCAGGGAGGTGTCAAAACTACCTGGCGTTACAATGTTCATGTCACATGATAGTACCAATCTACCTTCAAACAATCTTTTATGAATTTGTTCTGTGATATTTAAATCAAAGTGCTTGATGATGATACTGCTGCTACACTTGTTCACGCCTTAGTCACATCGCGTCTTGACAATGGTAATTCTTTATTATATGGGATCACTGAACGACAACTCAATAAACTTCAACGAGCTCAGAATGCTGCTGCACGAATGCTCACAAGGACTAGAAAGTTTGATCACATTTCACCTGTTTTACAGCGTCTCCATTGGTTACCTATTCGGTACCGCATCCATTTCAAACTCCTTCTCCTCACCTGGAAAGCCCTACATGACATGGCACCTTCTTATATCAGCGATCTTCTCAATCCACACATACCATCACGTCGCCTCAGATCTTCGGATAAACAGTTTCTCTCAGTTCCTCGGACATATTCTTCATATGGCGACCGGGCTTTCTATGCTTGTGCACCTAAACTGTGGAACTCACTTCCTTCAGATCTTCGACTCTGTGATTCACTTGAGAGTTTCAAAAAGACTTTAAAAACTCATCTGTTTAAGATTGCTTATGATTTGACTGGTTGATTTCTATGTAACTGTTTTTATATTTTAACTGTTTGTTTTATTTGTTTTGATGTTTGCGCCTCGGAATAGGTTGTCTAGATAGATGGCGCATTATAAATGCATTATTATTATTATTATTTAATAACAAAAAACGGAAATAGTAAAATAGGGCCTTCCTGAATAGGCCTACAAGCTACTATGCTACTGCGCACTATAATCACAACAAATAATTGTTGATCATTTCAGGACTGCCACTCCCATGATTGAACGGTGGATCTTTTTACTTACATAAATATGATTCAACACAGGTCATTGTTTATTATCAAGTAGGTCTAGCTGGGTGACACACAAATTCTGGTCTAGGGGCCTACTAAATGTAGGGCCAACCAACCAATATATTTAGAATTTTCAGTTCATTTTTATTTTGCAAATTAATAGTAAATTTTGGATTTGTTTTAACGTTTTCGAAAATTCTCCAAACTGTTTAAAATCTTTGAAGAAATAACCCAACCCTACATGGGCGGTTCATTTTCCTTTAGAACTTTTTTAAAATTATTAATTATAGTCGCCTAAAATGTATTGTATTCTGCTTTCATATACATTGGTTTCATAATATTTAATATTTCAGCAATAGATTTTCACAATGGTGGATTGCAGGCTCTTTGCAGAGTGTGTGGGCAACCCAATATCAAATGGAGAGAATCCAGGAAGACCCCGCATGGCCTAGCGAAAGGAAAATATGCCATAAAGCTCCAAACCAAAGATGGCATTGATATTATGTGTGATGAGCCTACAGTGCATCCATGTTATCTGTGCTTCAGCTGTGCCCTTTCCCTAGGTTGGTACTATATCAATAAATATATTTACCTTCATATTCATGTTTATTGTGTGGTTTCAATATTTAATGACAAAAATCAATCCTTTTACAAGAGATGGGTAGAATAACAATTTGATTCTTGACTCTGTATATTATAGTAATAATAAAAACATCGGATAAAAAGACAGTCTCATGTAGTGATCTAACTCAAAAGTTCTTACATACTGTAAAGACAATATTTTCTCGTAAATATATTTTCGCGCATTTTGATATCATAGACATTTCGTGAATTGGTTTGGTTTTTTTCGCGGATAGATTGGGATGGCTGGTGGGAGAAGATAGTGGTGGCAGATTGTGGTGGCTGGTGGGAGAAGATAGTGGTGACAGATTGTGGTGGCTGGTGGGAGAAGATAGTGGTGACAGATTGCGTGGCTGGTGGGAGAAGATAGTGGTGGCAGATTGGGGTGGCTGGTGGGAGAAGATAGTGGTGACAGATTGGGGTGGCTGGTGGGAGAAGATAGTGGTGGCAGATTGGGGTGGCTGGTGGGAGAAGATAGTGGTGACAGATTGGGGTGGCTGGTGGGAGAAGATAGTGGTGACAGATTGGGGTGGCTGGTGGGAGAAGATAGTGGTGACAGATTAGGGTGGCTGGTGGGAGAAGATAGTGGTGACAGATTAGGGTGGCTGGTGGGAGAAGATAGTGGTGACAGATTGGGGTGGCTGGTGGGAGAAGATAGTGGTGACAGATTGGGGTGGCTGGTGGTGGTGGTGGATTGATATCATGTAAAGGTGGCGGATGGAGAAGATAGTGGTGACAGATTAGGGTGGCTGGATTGATGGATGACATATTGGCGGACAGGTGGAGGATGGGTGGATGTTTGTTATTAGTAATATATATGAATCAATTTTCTTGTTGTAACACTTGTTTTGTTTCATGTAAATGTGTATGGATTATTTAATTTTTTTCAAAAGAAATCTTTTAATCACGCTATGAAATAAATTGACACTTGTACTCACCTATTTCCATACAGCTCTAGTGTACATTCACTCATCATTGACTTTCCTGTTCAGGTTATAATTTATTTTTTTGGTGTAGAACTAAAAATTATTTTGAAGAAAACGGTGTCTGATGTGCTCTTTTCTGCTCTTTATGATGTATATCCTTTAGAGATCTTGAAATTGAAGCATAGCCCTGATGATCTGTGGTCAGTCCATGTACAATGTATTAAATTGAATTATTCAATTTTAAATCAAGGTGAACTGACAACTTCAAAATTAAAATGCGAAGACACACTACCAGGATCAACTCCAAAAGAGTGTGCGGGAGATGATCTTCAGAAATTCAAACTGGATGCGATGTCTATCCGGGCGCATTGGTCAATATACGACGGGGGAGCTCTTATGCCAGCTCGTGAAGGCTGATGAACAGGTGCGGGAAAGCCCGATCGGGTCTGCTGATCATGACAGCCGCTGCACTTTTCACATACTTCATGACTTGATCTTGATTTGATCAGGAAAGGTGTCTGGTCTTGAGGATGTAAAAAGCATGTGAGCCCTATAGTTTAATACATAAGATTGATATGAACCCTGTCTGATTATTCCTAGAAAACAGCTTTCTTTCCATAGGTTTAAAAATGTCGGATGTTTTCATGCACTCTGTAATTCTATCACGGCGAAGTGGTTGAAAGAACGCCGGTCACACACGCACAATCTTTACCTAAAGATTATTGTCACCAAGTTTGGCCAAGATGGAAGTCTGAGTTTACATGAGTAAGTAATAAAAAGTAATAAGTGCAGTTTAAAGTATTAACCAAATTTGGGTCAAAGGTCATGTAGGGATCATTAGAGGTCAATCTGTGTACACCCTATGAGCACCTTAAGGTAGCACGCCTCTAAATAGTTCCAGGCGAAAACTTGCAACTCTTCTTGCGCAATAGTATAAAACGCTACGCTGCATGAAACGTTGATATTTGTAAAAGTATTAAGATTGACTATCTGAATGTGGTACCAAAATAAAGCTGAGAATATGTAGAATTGAAAAATGCGCGTGAGGAATCGATTTGATCAGTTTTTGTTGATAATACAGAGGCACTATTTCGTACCTTGTTACCCCATCCCATGTGGATGACAATGCGTGAATCTCGCATGCACTGGTTCGACACGAAATTGTGAAAAATCTAACTGTTATCCATATAGTTTTTACAATCTTATTTGAAAGAGTTGAATCAGGGCTAAATTTTGATACCATATTCATAAAAATCGTATGTGGCTAACACAAGTTCTGATCGCCGGAAAATGACGCATATTGCATAGAAACGCGTGTAGACGTGATTTAGAGGTGTGCTACCTTAGAACACTACCCTGGGATACTGCGGGATTTTTGAGGGCGCTGTTTCAAACGCACTGGGTGCCTAGCTACAAACAAATGTCTTGCTATCTTCTGAAGATAGCATACAAGAAAGTCCTAAAAAGCCTTTAAAAAGTTGTGGATGTGGTGCTACCGTGTTGTTGATGCGTAGCCTATGTATGAAAGATGGTCTTCAAGAAGAAAACAGACGATGATAGCACGTTGATATTTGTAAAAGTATTAAGATTGACTATCTGAATGTGGTACCAAAATAAAGCTGAGAATATGTAGAATTGAAAAATGCGCGTGAGGAATCGATTTGATCAGTTTTTGTTGATAATACAGAGACACTATTTCGTACCTTGTTACCCCGTCCCATGTGGATGACAAAGAGTTGAATCAGGGCTAAATTTTGATACCATATTCATAAAAATCGTATGTGGCCAACTCGAGTTCTGATCGCCGGAAAATGACGCATATTGCATAGAAACGCGTGTAGACGTGATTTAGAGGTGTGCTACCTTAAGCCCCCTTACCCAAAGAATATTGTCACCAAGTTTGGCTGAGATTGAAGTGTAAATAAAGATAAGGACCAGAAGGTTGACAGAAGAAGGGGGGTCAGCAAAATTCACTCATATTGGGTATGTGGCATTCCTATGATATACTCATTCTTCCAGTGCAATAAAAAAATCACAGTGTTTCTAATTTTTGAAAAAAACTTATCACAAAATTTACGTAATTTCACCTTTTTTTCCTTACTTCAAAATATATATTATTTGATAAATGGCATTGCCATTGCTTACAAGTTAAATTTTTCAAACTTATTTTCTAATGACAAGTTGTTGACAGAGTACACTTTATAAATACAGTATAAACTAAGCATCAGTGTTTCTATTCTTAGAGAAAATTATGATCGTTTTTCCAATTTATGAGGTATTTTTCACCAAAAAGATGCTTTTTTTGATGTTCAGTTTTTCAGTTGGACAGCAGTTTCACAATAAATTTGTATTATAATCACAACTAACACCCTGGCCCCATGTAAGCAAAAATAAAACCATTGTGTTCTAGCTTGTGAATAATAAAAACGCTCCAACAAAGTTAATGTTGTTTGGGGCATATGCTGCTATTTCTGCATAATATGCTCAATAGAATTCGGGGCCAGCAAAATTCACCAATATTGGGTCTGTGACATTCCTAATATAAACTGCTTCTCCTCCTGGTGTGCTAAACAAATTTCAGTGTTTCTACTTTAAGAAAAAAACATCATATGAAATGCACAATGTCCCCATTTTCTCTGATTTGCAGATGAACGTTTTTGAATTAATTGTTTTGCCATTCCTAACTACTTGCAGATTTCATATTATTATTTTGAAAACAGATTGTCAATAAAGTTATTTTCATAACACTGGAAAATAAGATATGGGTGTTTCTATTTTTGGGGAAAAAATGTGATACATTTTCCCTAACAATTGATGCACTTTTTGTTAGTTGGTCGAGTTGGCCGTTACATTTGTCAATGTTTGCCCCTCTATACAGGGTAGTCATTTTGAACAAGAATTCACACGTTGTAGCGAGTTGTGATCAATGTGTATCCATCCGCCAATTGTTTAAATAAAACTGTTTACTATTTATGTTCAAAATATATCGGCTACAATTCAGGGGAAAATAGAGACCAAATTCATCATTTTTAATGCCAAATAATGTCAATATGAACATTGTTCATTGCACAATTATAACCGTTATTTAGGGACTAGTTGCCGCGTAATGGCGATCGTAAAGAGGTCGTGCAGTGATCGTAATAGTGGTGTGCACCCTTAATGCTTAGAAGAACTAGTTCCCCTATGTACACCCTTTAAAAGCGCTGGAATAGAACTTTTCACGAACTTCAATAAAACTCTGAAGATATCATTATATACATAGTTAAAGCATTATTATAATGCCACGCTCCTCTTCAGTGTTTTAGGTAATTTCCAAGGCTGTGACTTATACCCGGGAAGCGATGTTTGTTACCGTAAACAACATTTGATACCTGATGGAGTAAAGCGCATAGCACATATACATTGTACAGCAATACATTTATACAGTGAGTGTGTACGGTTAATAAATTCGCACCCGGGAACCGTGTACCATACCCAGAATGTTTAAAAAACACCACCAAAACATTGTTTTAACATTTCAAAGTCAAAAACAGGACCTTAGATGACTCGTATTTGACCTAAACCCACATAATACCCTTGACCCACACCATTAGGAATAGTAACTCCTAACCTAAGATCTTATACTAAATTATCTAATTCATTCTTATCAAAAGTATGATTTTTTCAATAGTGTTTTCTGTGTAAAAATACAATTTATTTTAAAGCAACAACATCTTAAATCAACATACTGTGTGTCCTCAGTGTGCATGCAGGGAGTGAATAGAATCGAATTATACAAAAAAGATTATTTTTAAACACCATGCTGTTGTTCATCAAACATACAAAACCCAATATTAATCGATCATTTTACAATAATATCCTAAAGCCTAACTCATCATAGCAAAAGTGATCTACAGCAGCAGGTTCAACTGTAGAATTCACATAACTGCACTTTTTTTGGCCATGGATTGTGTCAACGGATTTCCTACTGCACATGTATCTTACACATGGGTATCGATACAATAATTCACTAATGTGAAGCTCATCTGAGGTATATACCATTTATTCTATTCTTTAAGCTGCAATCAACAAAACACATGAAGGGTTAGTGTGTCTCAGCAAAAAGCACAAACAGAGAGGCAGGCACTAACAAAGAAATGTGATTTATATGAGCTTGTCATTTAAGGTTGTTCCTATGGCTAATTTTTTATTTGATATTTTAAAAGAGCTTTCTGAGCTCCACAATAATTAGAGTACAGGCCGTACCGTCGATTACACTCAGAAAATGACACGGTCGAATCTGAAATTTGAGATTGATCAGAGGTACGGTTTTCTAGATATGACAATTTTATTGTCAAAAATGTCATTTTGAATTCTTTTGTTTTGTATTGTTTTTCGGCCAACATAGGGCAGTCTGTTTTCTTTTGTTTTATATTGTGTGTTTTTTACTCCCTAGGTAAAATTTCTATAACAATTTAGGTTTTTTTCTTCTCTATTTTTCATTTAAAACTCCATTAGATTCCAGCAGCACAGGAATTAAGGAGAGTTGTTTAGCCAACATGAACACCAAGTGGCATTACATCTAGTAAAGTGCATGAACTTGAAAAAAATAATTAAGTGCATTAATTAGCCTAATTTTTTTTATTTATTAATTTTTAGATAATTGTGAGATAGGCTTTTACGACGGGTATTCACAATATTAATTAAAAGTTTAACGGGTTCGCCGTCGGACAAATTTTAAGATAATTTAGTATAATTAATTATGCAGATGTTTTACAGCCTACCGCAGCACATGAAACTTGTTTTAAAACTATAATTATCAAGCTCCCAAAATTTCAGCTTTGTAGCATTTATACTTTTCTTGGAATAATTAATTAAACATTTTTGCATAGATTAATTATTTGGCTAGGCCAGCTAGGGGGTCAAAAAACAATAACAAACAAAAGAAATGAACGCTTAAATTTTGCTTCATTTTTGACAATAAAATTGACATATCTAGAAAACCGCACCTCTGATCAATCTCAGATTATTGTGGAGCTCAGCAAACTCTATTAAAATATCAAATTAAAAATTAGCCATAGGAACAACCTTAAGACTGTTACTGAGAATGATAATGTAGTATACATTATCAGGTATGTAATACATGCCCATCTACAATCATGTTCAAAACTGTTGGGACACTTCTTGCATGCACTGCAAAAATGGTAGTCCCTCCCCCTAAACTCAATGTTGGTCCGAATAAGAGCATCGTCCATCAAAGGGCTGTAGTATAGATACGCTCCAACATTGATTTGGGGGGGGGGGGGGGGCTTTACATCAACTAGTTTGAAATATCATATTTACTCAATTTGGTAGATATTTCGTGCGTATGTGTAAAGTGTCCCAACAGGTTTTGAACAAGATTGTATTAAAGAAGTGGAAAAATGGGCTATAAAAAATACGAATATCCTTATATCTCGAGACCGGTAGCTTCAATTTGAATCATTCTTTTTAAGAAATGAAGCACATTATCTCGGTAACATTCTGAGTTGAACTTCATGTCAATTGCGTATACATATTTAATTAAAAAACATAAATAACCATTGTTTTGATACATTTTCATACTTTACAAGTAACTTATTAAAAGTGGCGGGTGTTACAAGCGATGGCATCATCGTCCCTGATCGCAAAATGAATAGAAAAGGATGATCAGTACTCCCTTTCTTTTAATTTTGGTAGACCGTGCATAGCGTCCTATTGTAATGATGTGTGGACCGTGGTTGACCGTTACGGCGCTAGTGTATAATAACCAAAAATCCTCTTTAAAAAGCTGACTTCTCTGTTAGCTTAGTGGCGTGTGATCTGTTTTAGAATGCAAAGGTTGGAGGTTCGACTCCCGCAAAGTTCGTCGTGTTTGGTATTGCTTTGTTTTCGTTTGTTATGCTGTTTTCTTTAATTCCAAGTGCCGTGGAATCTTTGTCACCTTTAAATTTAAAGTGAATTTTTTGTATTTGTTTATACGAATGGGTATAATATATAATATGCAATATGCCCATGTAATTTACTATTACGTTTTCAAGTAGATATTTTGTGTTTGTTGACATCTATCTATATAGAAATGTTCTATCATTTGATAAATATCTGATACGGATCCTGGTTATTATGGTGTTTCAATAAATATAATGCTTCAATTTCTAATCAGAAATAAACGGTTATATACTCTAACCTAACTCGCCAGATTTACTTTGCTGTAAAATGCCTTCGTGTCCACAATACAAGTTATTATGCATGATATATGGAGATGAAGAACTATTTGAAATATCACATTAATTTCCAGTACACTGATTATGACAACTATTTCTACCATAAATAGAGTCAGGTGATTCAACTCTGTTCGTATATCTATAGTTGCGATTGAAATTGTTGAATTTATCCGTAGATTAATGCAAAGGGTTAAAAACTCTATTGAGATGTCCTGTATTACCACTGACACATGTGTTTCGCACATATCAAGCATCATAAACATGAATAATGCATCACCTTTACTGTAATAATTGTATTTTACTTACCAGCGTTGTCATGATAAGACTCGTTCAGAACTTGCGCTTTTGGTTATTCTCCGAACCATACAAACACCACACAACCCCCCCCCCCATTCCCCGTCTCCACACACACCAACCCGGTCCATCATATACTTCTGATATTGCGATCAAAGATTGTTATATCAAAATCAATAGTTTACTTAATGATAATATTTTGTTTTACCTATATCCTATCAAGATGCCTTTGTTAAAAGTACCATTTAGGTGCGTGATTCAGACAATGCCCCTTTAAATTGAAGATAGTGCTGACCCAGTATTTTATTAATTAAACTATACTCTCCGTACATTATCGCTGACTAATATTGCCCAATATGAGATAATTTTAAACATTTTTAAAGGAATTATAAGGAAGTGTATGAATTCAGTACATATTTTTTGCAATGCTTTAATACATGTATTAAAGAAGTGGAAAAATGGGCTATAAAAAATACGAATATCCATATATCTCGAGACCGGTAGCTTCAATTTGAATCATTCTTTTTGAGAAATGAAGCCCATTATCTCGGTAACATTCTGAGTTGAACTTCATGTCAATTGCGTATACATATTTAATTAAAAAACATAAATAACCATTGTTTTGATACATTTTCATACTTTACAAGTAACTTATTAAAAGTGGCGGGTGTTACAAGCGATGACATCATCGTCCCTGATCACACGTGACTCCACCTGGTATGTTTAGATATAACCCAGACATTTTGGCTACAATGAGAACAACATTGGAATAATTTCTTAGAATTGTTTTAGTTTTCAGAAACAAAGACCTTAGTGTCTTATTCATTAACGAGATCGCTCTTTTTTCCATTAAACCGAATTATCTTCATTTAAAAGCCATGCTTTATAAAGCGCATGTTAGCTGTTTGATTTCAATTACTTATCCTCAGAACTTTGACTTGAACTTCACTGTATACTCTTGTCCTGGTTATAGTCAGATCACTTTGTTCTTAAACTTGACTTTAAGATGGTATTTTACAAAGAGATATCACCTAAGGCATGGGCCTATTGTCGATTACTCATTACTGCTATATTACTATCTTCTGAAGATAGCTATCTGACGCAACGTAGTAAACCGTTGTCCCTGCAGACAAATATTGTACAGCACCGTGTATATTATGTATGAATGAGTAATAGGGGGAGGGGTGCAAGAAGAAGAAGACAAATATTTTACGGTCCTGGTCGACTCAATTCTTTCAAATCTTAATTTTTCAAAACCTTTGAAGTAAAATTTGAAAAAATAAACTAAGCCGCTGTACCGAGATTCGAACCCATGGAAGTGATAATTCCGCGGTCTCAGTTGAATCCACTACACTAGTAAGGCAATGTGCTGTACTAATAGGGACCCATGGTATAACAATGTATCTTGTTAAACTGATGTTCTTCCTAAGACGTTCAAGTACTGGAATACACTTATCATTACCGGTCTACCCGATTAAAATTATATACACGTTCATACTGTTCAAGATAATAATGTATTTTTCGCATTTCAGACGAATAACCACGGTCAACAAAAAATACCCATTCGTAATATAAACAAATAAAAAATCAACTTTAAATTTAAAGGTGACAAAGATTCCACGGCACGCGGAATGAAAGAAAGCAACATAACAAACGAAAACAAAGCAATAACAAACACGACGAACTCTGCGGGAGTCGAACCTCCAACCTTTGCGTTCTAAGACAGATCACACGCCACTAAGCTAACAGGGAAGTCAGCTTTTTAAAGAGGATTTTTGGTTATTATACACTAGCGCCGTAACGGTCAACCACGGTCCACACATCATTACAATAGAACGCTATGCACGGTCTACCAAAATGAATAGAAAAGGATGATCAGTACTCCCTTTCTTTTAATTTTGGTAGACCGTGCATAGCGTCCTATTGTAATGATGTGTGGACCGTGGTTGACCGTTACGGAGCTAGTGTATAATAACCAAAAATCCTCTTTAAAAAGCTGACTTCTCTGTTAGCTTAGTGGCGTGTGATCTGTTTTAGAATGCAAAGGTTGGAGGTTCGACTCCCGCAAAGTTCGTCGTGTTTGGTATTGCTTTGTTTTCGTTTGTTATGCTGTTTTCTTTAATTCCACGTGCCGTGGAATCTTTGTCACCTTTAAATTTAAAGTGAATTTTTTGTATTTGTTTATACGAATGGGTATCTAAATACTATTTGTGGCGATTCTGTCTGTCCAATGACTTCGAGTGTAGATTCCTGACCATCTGTCCGTGCAAACGCTATGCGCAGGTATCTTCGCCCCACGTAGCAACCAGTGCCACGCAACAGTCACGCGAGTGTCCCGAACGGCCCGCTACCGAAATTTTGATTTTCTTTAACCCCGGTAGCTACTATTTCGACTCAAATTGTGGCTTACGGACTAAGTGATGACATAGGGTCTTCACCCAAAATATTTTCATTATGGACATAGCTACATTCCTGCATATGTGGCTGTTTGTTTTCCTTAAAGATCGCATCGCAATAAGCATATACAGGATAATACGACCGACAAATAAAATATTTTACACACTTTTCTATATGTAAACAAACTGCACTGTTGCTGCGCGCTCGCGTATAGACAAAACATGGCCGCCACGTAATGGCGCAGACCGTAAGGTGTGTACGCGTTCGTGGCGCAAACTGGGTCTTATGGGGCGGGTAAACGGACCGTGTCTCTGCAGTGCAACCGTTCAATAGACCTACAAAACGGCGCACGAGGACTGACGAGAACAAAAAGTCAATCATACAGCATCAGATAGAGAGAGGACTCCAATTAACTTTAACTCCCGGGCGTGTTTGTTTATGAGTTAAACTATGTATATGATCAGGATGAAAAAGGGTGAAATGGAGGGGTGTCAGTCTCTATGCGCCGGGAATCAAACCCACACCGTGAGCGTGCAAGTGTGTAGTGTTGTATAGTTTAACACAGCAATTCGGATAGGCCCTTAGTATGACTTATAGCACTCATCGACAGTGACTATTTTAGTGATGATTTATATGGCAGAGCTCTACCCTACACACCAGATACACACCACTTTCACAGTAGGACACCTCTCACTCACCCAGACTTAGACAATCAACACACACACACCAAGTTGGGTAATAATTACAGTGCTGTAATTAATCAGGTTATTTACGATGTCAAATTTACAGCATTCTGAAGCTGTACAATAAGTGAAATTTGTGGAATTCTGGATTGGCTGTGTATGTGCTATTAGACCAATCATGGGATGTCTGTTATATAAATGGTAATGTTACGTGCATATCGGCGTGCGCATTATTACATTATACAATTAGACTGGCTATGCATGCATGTATGCTATGGATCGAATAATCCCGGGAATAATTAATGTCAATAGGCTACAGATATTGCATGCACAGTTCTCAAGACTGGGCACAGATGCTCATGATGATAGACCCCTCCTCCCGCCGACTCTACAACTAAAAACCCTCTGAAATAAGACCCCGCTATAAAACCCTAACCCTAGGCCTACACATAATAGGTCTACTGAATTACATGGATAGTATACCGGTATGTGCATGGGGTAGCCTACCTGGATTTAAGGGCACATGGGGTTCCATTATCATGGGGTATCTGGAATGTTAAGGGCACCTGTGATAACTAGATTTTAAGAGTAAAAGTACACACCTCATGAACCCCCAACCCGAGAACCGCCCAACCCACAAACCGCGAATTCTAGTAATATATAATATGCAATATGCCCATGTAATTTACTATTACGTTTTCAAGTAGATATTTTGTGTTTGTTGACATCTATCTATATAGAAATGTTCTATCATTTGATAAATATCTGATACGGATCCTGGTTATTATGGTGTTTCAATAAAGATAATGCTTCAATTTCTAATCAGAAATAAACGGTTATATACTCTAACCTAACTCGCCAGATTTACTTTGCTGTAAAATGCCTTCGTGTCCACAATACAAGTTATTATGCATGATATATGGAGATGAAGAACTATTTGAAATATCACATTAATTTCCAGTACACTGATTATGACAACTATTTCTACCATAAATAGAGTCAGGTGATTCAACTCTGTTCGTATATCTATAGTTGCGATTTAAATTGTTGAATTTATCCGTAGATTAATGTAAAGGGTTAAAAACTCTATTGAGATGTCCTGTATTACCACTGACACGTGTGTTTCGCACATATCAAGCATCATAAACATGAATAATGCATCACCTTTACTGTAATAATTGTATTTTACTTACCAGCGTTGTCATGATAAGACTCGTTCAGAACTTGCGCTTTTGGTTATTCTCCGAACCATACAAACACCACACAACCCCCGCCCCCCCCCCCCCCCCATTCCCCGTCTCCACACACACCAACCCGGCCCATCATATACTTCTGATATTGCGATCAAAGATTGTTATATCAAAATCAATAGTTTACTTAATGATAATATTTTGTTTTACCTATATCCTATCAAGATGCCTTTGTTAAAAGTACCATTTAGGTGCGTGATTCAGACAATGCCCCTTTAAATTGAAGATAGTGCTGACCCAGTATTTTATTAATTAAACTATACTCTCCGTACATTATCGCTGACTAATATTGCCAAATATGAGATAATTTTAAACATTTTTAAAGGAGTTATAAGGAAGTGTATGAATTCAGTACATATTTTTTGCAATGCTTTAATACAATCATGTTCAAAACTGTTGGGACACTTCTTGCATGCACTGCGAAAATGGTAGTCCCTCCCCCTAAACTCAATGTTGGTCCGAATAAGAGCATCGTCCATCAAAGGGCTGTAGTATAGATACGCTCCAACATTGATTTGGGGTGGGGGGGGGGGGGGCTTGTAGGTTTCAAGTCAAGTTTACCGGAGGTGTTTATTTAAATTCACTCAAAACTCGCCATTCCTTCCTATCGTAGTGTTTTGACACTGTACTTAACAGTGTAAAAAAACAGTACGGTCTGAATTAGTTGATTTAGTATGGCAAGTACACCTTCAATCTAGAAACACTGTAATAAAATCGAAACACATTGACTTATATTTTTGTTTGTAAATAATGTTGAATTTTTATTTAAATGGATTTTAACAAAGCCCACATATCTTTTCCAGTTTAGACCATTTTGAATGTCATACCCATAATTAGTTTTCACTGAAAAGTACCATTAGACTAGAAACACTGATAAATAAACTTGTTGAAAATAATTTAGGGTAATTACCATTGAATAGTTTTGAATGAATTCAATCATCATTCATGAACATTTTTGCCAAAAATGCGGAAGATACTGTGAAAATTGGAATTTGATACTTTGAAATTTGTCTATGTTATGACCCAATGTTTCTATAACATAATAGTTAAAACACAATGATTTTATTTCATACCCTTGAGGGGGCATGGCTCCTCTTTATAACCAACATACAAACTAACACCTGAACCACTGTCCAACTGAGAACAGCAGACATTTGAAACATCACTTTTTGACATAAAAAAATGGAAAATTGAGGAAATAAGAATTCTCATTGTTAAAAACTAGAAACACTGCAGGTCTATTATTTGATAAAATATAACAAGAAATATGTTTGCTATATGCCAATCAAAAATGGATGAGGAAATATTTACATGCACATGATGGGAGTGCCATTTGTCTTTGCTCATGATTTGAAAAGTTCATTTCCCAGGTGTCAAATTTATGAAAATTGAACCGCGTGTACAATATAATCTAGAAACACTGAGATTTTATTATGCCCACCATGAATGATGGTTTGTCTTAAGGTATTCATAGACTTAATATGAAACAAATTTGCTGACCCCCTTCTTCTGAAAATTCCCTAAATCGGCTGGTGGTTAGCTTTATTTACACTGAAGTCTTGACTTTATATGAGAACCCAAAACAGCAGCAATAAGTGCAGTTCAAAGTGTTGGCAAAATGGGGTCAAAGGTCATGTATGGGTCATTAGAGGTCAATCTGTTTACACTCCATGAGCATCTGAAGTCCCCTTTACCCAAAGATAATTCTTACCAAGTATGGTTGAGATTGAAACTTTTAAGTTAAAACTTTTCATATGAGAGCACTGAACAGGTCTAACCTAACCAAAAGTGAACACACATGCATACGGACACCCCCACACACATGATCACAATATCCCTCCTGCTTTTCAAGCCAGGGGGATAAAAAAGGAAACAAAGAGTTGTAATGTGTGATATTTGCAAACAAAGCTCCAAAAGTGGCTTACTTTATTTCACCAATGAAACATAGCAAGAATCAGTCAGTAAAGCATCTGCTGTTTTATCTCTTGGACAAGGCATGAAGATCAAAGTATTGTTTCAAAAGTCAAGTTAATCAAGTTCAAGTTGCTTGATTTCTTTTTAAAGTAACTGCCGATTTGTGTGTTTTTGGGTCGGTGACAGTTGCGGAAGGCAAACAATTTCTTTTGCCTAATAATTTGTTAGGCAAAAAAAACCACCCCTATTCTAAGGACAAACAAACCTCTCAGGTAGGGTCGGGCAGGTTTGGGTTGGTTTTTTAGGGGGCAACAATTTTGGTGAATTTCAGCAATTTTTGAAAGATTATAAACATTTAAAATATAAATGTGAAATTTTTCAAAATTATTTTGTAATATTAAAAAATAAATAATTCTAAAACAAATTGGTCAGTAAGGCCTGTAAAACAAGGGATTTTCTGTCACCTTTTCAAATAATTTCCAAATGTTTCATTTTTAATGAGGTTCACTGGGTCAGTCTAGGATCCATCATTAATTCATAGAAATAACAGCCCTAGTTTGCATGTTTTATAGTTAAATTCCCTTTGAATAAAAACACACACAAAAAGAACTAGCAACATACAGGGTAATATGCTATTTGGGTGCTTACCTGCCATTAAATTTCACCAAAACATCACTCAGTCAAATATTTAAAATTCCATGACTCTTTTTTAAATTAAAGATATTTGTCCTTCAAACCCAACTTTCAACAAAAATAGCATTTCTTTTTATAAATTGAATTAACAAATCCTCCACTTTCAACTTATCTCAATGAAAATAAATTCTTTAAACATTTGCATGTGCATTCAAAAATGAAATGATTTCACTCACCTGTGCAAATATTTTAACCAGTCTATTTTGATGTGTTGGTCTGATTTGTAAAAACTCACGCCACCATTGTTTGGCATAGACTAGGAATAAGCGCTCACGTTCAGCCGTTCTGTTTCGCTCCAGGCCAATCTGTTCGTTAATATAATAAAGTAAATATGTGTTTGGTTTAATGCAATACTTTTGGTTGTTCAGGCAAGATTGTAACTGCATTGTGTCTTGCATGTGTTTTTCTATTTCTATAATAACAAGGTGTTTTTTATATGATGTTATTTGTAAGAGAAGCTATCAACTAACAGGGTTTCAGATGGTTTACGTAAGATTTCTAGATGCATCTTTTATTTTTTTATCTAACCATGTCAACAAACAATTGTTTTTTGTTCATTATAAAACCATATGTTTGTTGAGATTGCATCAGCCAGGCCCGAGTACAAATTAACATCTGGGACAAGCCACAATTTTCATCCATTTAACAATTTCAAAACAGTTTTGACATTTTTGCTTCCTCATAATCATGGAATCATTTGGTCAAATCTCAGCACATGTGATAAGATTGGCCAAAAATGATGAGTTCATGATACCAAATTCAACAACTCCCCCATACCATAAGTACAGTAGCAAAGCGTTGTCAATTTCAGTTAAACAACGCTGCTACGATCGAACCACACTACGCAGATAGTGTGTTTGCGCACTACGCGATGGCGCAGTCGCAGTGTGTGTTGTTTTTGGATTGGTCGTGCCAATTGTTTACAATGACTTTTGAAACTTAAAGGAACATGACTATTATTTTAATTTGGTCATTTCAGTTTCCAAAATGACTTATGCAGATGACACTCAGATATATATTGTATTGAAAAATGATGATGACAGAGAAGGTGCAATCTCGCGACTGGAAGCTTGTGTGACAGATATCAAAACCTGGTCCACAGCTAATGACCTTAAATTGAATGATGACAAGACTGAAGTTCTCCATATTACATCCCGCTTTAGGAAAAATTCTACGATTTCATCAGTAAAAATCAATGATTCTCACATTGAGCCAGCTTCCAGTGCCCGTAACCTTGGCATTATCCTTCAAAACGATCTTATGATGGATGTTCATGTTAACAACATTTGTCGTGCGGCTTCTCATGCTCTTTATAAGATAGGTCAAATCCGGCGTTATCTCGATCAGCCAACAACTGAAAGACTTATTCATGCTTTTGTGACTTGCCGACTCGATAACTGCAATAGTTTACTTTATGCTCTCCCTGATACGCAAATCTCAAAACTTCAACGGATTCAAAACTCTGCTGCTCGACTTGTTACGCTGTCTAAGATTCGCTGTCACATTTCCCCTGTCCTTCGTGACTTACATTGGCTACCGATCAGATCTCGCATTATCTACAAGATTCTTCTGATAACATTTAAATGTACTCGAGCTCTTGCTCCTATGTATCTGCAAGATCTTATTCAACAATACGAGCCCACTCGCAATCTTCGTTCTGGCTCAAAATATCTTCTTGCGCATGTGTCTTCACCTTCTACTTCATATGGTCGCCGTTCTTTTCAAGATGCTTCTGCTGAACTTTGGAACAATTTACCATATCATGTTAAATCCGCCAAAACTCTTGAACAGTTCAAATCATTGCTAAAAACTTACCTATTTAATGTTAATGTTTAATTTATTTTTGTTTGTCTTTTGTTACTCATGTTACTGTGTGTTTTGTTTGTTTGTTTGTTTGTTTGTTTGTGATAGCGCATAGGGACTTAATTGTGTTATGCGCTCAATAAGTATGGTTTTATTATTATTATTATTATTAATATGTTTTTTCTGAAAATGAAATTGTTAATAATGTCTATTTATGCGTTCACTGGTCATTGTTGAAAGGTATTAAATCATGTTTCAGCATAATATGTACATCACCAATCAACAACTTGCGTTCTGCGCATTCTGCATAGTTTAATTCACTCGGGCTGTTGCCCTCGTGAAATAAACCACGCAGACGTGCGAACACACACATGCTGATACATGATTTAATCCCTTTTTGTGTGGTTTTTATGGTTTAAAAACCATTTGGAAGCCCTCCTGGAACACCAATTTTACAAGAAATAAGACTATCCTTACAATCACCTCTAGTTAATTCAAGTAAAAAGAAAAAGAAAAAAAGAAGAAAAAAAAGCGGAAAAGTTTCTCAGCAAAATAAAAAATACTGCAAGTCACGACTTGCGAATCCCCCTGGCTGGGACATCAACTAAATGAGGTCAAAGGTCACATAGGGGTCATGTTCTCCCGATGTTCATGTTCCCCCGGTGTTCACGTTCCCCCGGTGTTCATGTTTCTTTTCTCCAAGTTTGAGGTCAATCAGGCAACTTTGACGATTTGACCTCTGGATGACCTTTGACCTCAGATGACCTTTGACCTCAGATGACCTTTGACCTCAGATGACCTCTAATTATTGTTTGACATGTTCACCCGGTGTTCATTGCACGATTTAACCTCTTGTTGACCTTTGACCTTGGTTGATCTTTGACCTTGGTTGACCTCTAATGACCGTTGACCTTGGGTGACCTCTAAATTATTTTAGACATGTTCCCCCGGTGTTCATGTTTCTTGTCTCCAAGTTTGAAGTCAATCGGGCAACTTTTACGATTTGACCCCTGGATGACCTTTGACCTCAGATGACCTATACAAATTAGACCCCAAAAAATGTTCCCCTGGCGTTCATGTTTCTTTTCTCCAAGTTTGAAGTCAATCGGGCAACTTTTACGATTTGACCTCTAGATGACCTGTGACCTCAGATGACCTATGCAAATTAGACCCAAAAAAGCAGCCATATCTTTTGACCATGGCCTACCTATCGCTGAAGGTTTGAAGTCAATCCGTCCATCCGTTCAAAAGATACAGCATTCGGGGAAAGGCTAACCAAAAGGCACACATACACCCCTACGCACATTGACATGCTGACAAAATCCCCTTCTGGTTTTACAAACCAGGGGGATAAAAATGCTGAAATCCGCGGAAACTCTGAAAATGTTCATGCCTGTAATAAGCCTAATTTTTATGACTAAAGCTTCCTTAGATAATCAAGTATAATTAATTATGCACCGCAACACAGGAAACTTTCTAAAAACTATAATTAACAAGCTCCCAAAATGTCGCCTTTGTAGCATTTATACTTTTCTTGTAAAAATTAATTAAACATTTTTGCATAGATTAATTATTTTGCTAGGTAGGTTAGGGGGTCAAAAAAACCCAATAAGAAACAAAAGAAATGAACGCTTCAATTTTGCTTCATTTTGACAATAAAATTATCATATCTAGAAAACCGTACCTCCGATCAATCTCAAATTTCAGATTATTGTGGAGCTCAGCAAGCTCTGTTAAAATATCAAATAAAAAAAATTAGCCATAGGAACAACCTTAAGTTGTCATCCTGGCTATCAAGATTCCAGATAGTGTTTATATTTTGGTGTCTAAATTTTTTCATGGCCTTACCTGTGTTGAAATGACATCCTCCAAAAGGTTTTGCGGTGGTTTAGGCACGATTTCTAGACGCATCTCTATTAAGCCCACAGGGACTTTAGACTCTCCACCTAAAACAACAACACAATAAATTGCCATTAAGATCCATACATGGATTGGAAAAGGATTACAGCCCACTTATTTAGCATAAACAAACACACCCCTACTTGTACTACCTGCAAACGAGGACCAGACGTGGTACTATACAATTCTAATGTCTATTTTCAATTGTCGCCATTATGCATTCCTCTGTTAGATATTGCATTTTGCAACTTTGCAGAGTATACGTTATAGATATAGATAGATAGGTCACACCAACCTTGACACACACCAACACACCGCGACCCAAAATGGCTGTTAAAAAAAATGGCTATCAAACCGCCAACTTGTACTACCTGCAAACGAGAACCAGACGTGGTACTACACAAACTAGGACACACCAACCTTGACAGACACCTACACACCGAGAACCAAAATGGCGGTAAAATAAAGGAAATTGGGTGTCAAACCACCAACTAGCCTGTGCTATTCCACCGAGACCTAAGGGGAGTATGGGGGATACGAGGACCTCGTTTAGATAGCGTTTTCAAGTTGTTTGCAATATTTTGCACATATCAGGAAACCTAGGACGTTCTAGGTTGCAAAGTGTGTCCACAGTTGGAATGTAAAAAACGTGTGTGTGTCCTCGTTTGCAGGTAATTACAAACGCACACCCACACACACAGATGCCAATGGTCAAGAATTCTGAGAGAAACTATAAACAAAATGTTGATGATTTGAGCGATGATGATAGTTATATCTGCATTCAGCATCCTTTGCCTATGGCCTATATAATATGTGCATGTGTATTATGGAAAAAGGTACTGTAATGATACAATTGCTGACCTGGATACAACTGCCATGCAACAGACACCCAAGACCATAAAATTGAATTCTTCCAACAATAGTATTAGTCCTTTTTCATTGCCGTTCAGTCTCTCTATTTGGTTCATTTCTGCACCCTCCTACTATGGCAGTGTCAGTATACAACATACCAACTCTCATCAGATAGTTTACATGGATACAGTCTGCCATTTGAATTCCCTCCCCTCCCCATCCCTGATTTAACAACATACCAACACCCATCATTTCCACAGGCACATTCTGGCGCAGACTATCCATTGCTAAGACTGTCCTCCACTCCAGATGATGTGAAGATACTAGTGTGGTGTCTCCAGATGGATCCATTTTAATCAGCACCAGATGAACTGGGTCACAGAGAGTTAGCATGGATGCACAATCTGCCATTCTAGCAGCATCACCTGGAAAGAAACATAGATGAAGAGAAAATTAAGAAGGTCCCATGTCAAAATAATATTTTGTTTGAATTTGTATTTTCTTCAAAAACAGATAAGAATAATCTGAAAATATCCATATCTGTTACTTTTTATTTTTCACCCAACTAAGCAATAAAAAGGGGAAAAAACATTATTTTCAAAATTAATCATGAAAAATGGTACAATTTCGAATCAAGCAATTTGTCAGGGACATCATTATTCCATTTATTACAACACTACCACCTTTGTTGTTGTGACACAGTGCCACCCATCGGATTCCCTACATACAATCTGCTAAAATTCCTAATTTGGTATTCTTTTCATAAGAGCAAATTTCATTCAGAAACATATTTCACAAGTGTTGATTTTAACAGGACTATAGTATCACTATAAGGCAACAAAAATAAAATGTTTAGTTGTCCTCCAGAGCTCTAAGAGAGAAGGAGAGCGGGCGGGTGGATTTTTATTTTTTCCCCTCTTATACCAGTGGAAGCTCAAAGTTCAGCCAACAAGAAGTTCAAATCACACAAAGAGTCGCACATATATATGTTATTAATACTTTGAAACCAATAACAACGATATACAACTACAACAACAACAAAATGTTCAATATTTAAACTGAAATCCTCTCAGACTATTAAAACTCACAAGTACACGTGGGTAAAGGGAATATTGTCCTGTTTCCAAAAGATTTCCCAAAAAAAATCAAGAATTTTCGTTGTTTCAAAGTTCAGCCAACAAGAAGTTCAAATCACACAAAGAGTCGCACATATATGTTATTAATACTTTGAAACCAATAACAACGATATACAACAACAACAAAATGTTCAATATTTACACTGAAATCCTCTCAGACTATTAAAACTCACAAGTACACGTGGGTAGAGGGAATATTGTCCTGTTTCCAAAAGATTTCCCCCAAAAAAATCAAGAATTTTCGTGTTTTTTGGGTTTTTTAAAAAGAAGAAAAAAAGGGGGAAAAAGGGTCGTGACCAGGGTGCACGGTCGGTTGGTTGAGGACAACCAAACAATATTTTGTTTTTGGCCTAACGTAATCGGAGATGTAACAGAGGTAAAGTAAAATTTCCTGAAAATCAATCTACCAAATGCGAACGTTACGCAGCGAGGTATCAATCATTCACGGGGGCTTGTACAGAGAATAGGCTACAGGGTATCACCCCAATATTTTGTTTTCCTCTTATCATACTGAAATATCATCAATTCTGGAAAAGAAAGAGAGAAAAGAAGAAAACAAAATCCATTTCCCAGATTTTTGTTAAGGCCTAATTTCAAGAAATCCAGAAATTTCCGGAAGTGTTACATTTCTGTGTAATGAATTTTACACAGTACCTCCTTTCTCTTTATGAAGTTCTAACAAGAATCCCTCCTGGAAATCTGGCTCACATGCACAAGGTACAGGTCGTGACCTAAATCGTTGACCTCTGAAGTGCACATGCAGAATAAACGTTGACAGTGTCTGGCCTGGTAGGGGCTCTGGTTCTTGTAGGTGTTCTAGGAAGGCTTTACCACCCAGGATCTGTAGGTATAGATAGCGCCTGGTAGGGTCAATGTTTGCTGTAACAAGAGAAAGATCAAGAAAACAAAGTCAATTTTGGCAGAGCATTAGGTAGCACAAATGAAAGTACATGAACAAGAAGATTAACTGATTGATAACCAAGTGGCTTGTGAATACTAACAAGGTGGTGGGTGGGGGAAGGGGCCAGGTAAACTACGATAACACTTTTTGTAAAGTAATAAGTTGCCTTGAAGACCCTTTTACAGCGTCTCCTATAGTAAGGTTTTTCTTTGGTTTGCATCAATATGACCCACATATTTCCAAAGACCCATATTTTAATGAGTGGCATTCTGTAAATAATGCATACACTAAAAAGCACCAAAACATGGGTCCATCAATGCTGTACAACAAAGAGTATACGGTATCACTATACTTCATTCATCTTATTCAGCGTAGGCTATTCGTCTTGGAATAAGTGGTCCCATCTTGGACTGGTTCAAATCATATCTTTCGGATCGGACTCAATGTGTGCATATTAATGGAAAGTCTTCTACTCCACAACATCTACAATATGGCGTACCGCAAGGGTCTGTACTTGGGCCTCTAATGTTTTCCATCTACATTCTGCCACTTGGGGACATTATTCGTAGACACCAAATGGAGTTACACATCTACGCGGATGACACTCAAGTTTATCTATCTCTCTGTCCAATAAATCCCAATGGTGTCAAGCTTGCTATATCTAGAGTTGAACAGTGTGTAAATAACATCAATGAGTGGATGTCAGCTAATTTTCTCAAGCTGAATGCTGATAAAACAGAGGTTATTATGCTCGGTTTCAAAACCCAACTTGCCAAGATTAATCTCTTAAATGTGAATATCGCTGGCATTTACATACCTATCAAATCTGATCCTGTGAGGAATCTTGGGGTTATGTTTGACTCCGGTTTGACAATGGCAGCTCAAGCAGCTAATATCACCAGATCGGCAAGTTTCCAACTCAGAAACATTGGTAAGGCCCGGAGAATGTTAACCACGGATTCCACTAAAATAGCTGTGCACACATTGGTCACTTCAAGACTTAACTACTGCAACAGCTTACTAGCTGGCATAAACAAGACTCTCATCACAAGACTTCAGAATGTGCAACGTACTTCAGCACGGTTGGTGATGAGAAAGAGAAAGTATGACCCCATATCTCATGATCTTGTTCACCTTCATTGGCTTCCAGTTGAGCATAGGATTGATTTCAAGATTTTAGTCCTCACATATAAATCTCTCCATCAACAAACACCGGACTATCTTGCAAACTTGCTCCATGTTCAGACTGGTCGCAGGTGTTTACGCTCAACCTCTTCTGCACCACATTTGGTTGAACCAAGAACTCACCTTATCACATTTGCTGATCGTGCCTTTTCATCCTATGCTCCTAGTCAATGGAACCGGCTTCCAGATCATATCAGAAATGCAGATTCCATCAACATATTTAAACGACTTTTAAAATGTCATCTTTTTGAACATGCTTTTGTAAAGTAATTTTCTCTTCGTATTTCATTGTGCCAAAGCGCCTTAGTACAAGTTTCTTGGTTCTGGCGCTATATAAATTTAAGTGATTGATTGATATTCCATTGATCACAAATTATTATCCCTCCCGTGATCTGACATAGCACCTACACAATCAACAAAGAATATAGGCTCATCACTAAAAGACACTCTAAAATCACTGCACAGAAGTAGATGACGGAAGTATATGCCCGCTCCCATTTTATACTTTTGTGATATCTTCTGTATAATACCATCCTTCACCTGTTTATGGTTATGGTTTAAGGTACATATATACTCACCTTTCTTCAAAGGCACTGACAATTTACTCTGCTGATCTACAAAGTGTGTCGCAGCTTTCTGCCGCTCACCACCTCCTATCATCCCAGCTGTATGTGCAGGCAGGACCACACCAGATAACTGATGCTTCCTCTCAAATTGAAGGTTCTTCATGATGTCATCGACCACACCTCTTTCACGTAGCACCTGGAGAAGTTCTTGTTCAGTGATGTCTTGTTGACGAGATGATGGTCCAGCGGCGTTGTCATGATCATCTCTCATGGATTCAGACAGGATATCATGGATGTGACTTTGTACATTCAGCTGAATCAATTAGGTCAAAATAAAAGCGAGATTTTGTTGTGGGTTGAAAGCGTTTTGCTTGGAGGATTAGGACTTAAAACATTTATAATATCAACCAAACAAATACCACAAGGATAGGAGATGGGGTAAGGGCCAAGGGTGAGAGGATGCACCATGATAGAATAGAAAATTGAAAGCAGTATTATGAGGGTGGGAGAGGAGACTGGTCATGCATATAACTTCCTTGTGGTCTTAACGTTTACGTGAGTAAAACATACAAAATATCTGGGTTTTAGGTTTTAAACAATAACCTGCAAGTCAATCCTCCTGGCTGTGACATTCACCTAAATGGGGTCAAAGGTCACATAGGGGTCATGATAGGTCAATCTGGGTACACCTTGTGAGTCATCTTAAATCCCCTTACCCAAATATTATTGTCACCAAGTTTAGTTGAGATTAAAGTCTGACTTTTCATGAGAGAGAGGGCCCTACAGTTTGGACAAAATGGGTCGAAACTCGAAGGTCATGTAGGGGTCATTAAAGGTCAATCCTGGTAAACCCCATGACTTTACATGAGAGCCAAAACAGCAGCAATAAGTTTGGTTTAAAGTGTTGGCAAAAGTCATGTAGGGGTCATTAGAGGTCAATATGTGTACACCCATGAGCAATTGAAGTCCCCTTTACCCAATATTATTGTTACCAAGTATGGTTGAGATTGAAACCTGACTTTTCAATATGAGAGCACTGAACAGGTTGAACTAAATCAAAAAGACTAAAGGGAACCCCCCGACATATAGATGGGGTGACAGGTGACGTCACACCGGGCAAAACGTGGCTAGTTGCTATTGTTCTTTGCCCGGCAGTTTGCGCGCGCATCATGTTTTGTTTAGGACTCATGCTTTTAAAACTCGCGCCAAAGCATTATAAAGGGCAATACGGCATAGCGGACAGTGTTGTGGTCATATGCTGTTCCCTCAAGCGTGTATCGACAGTCCAGTCCCTTCGCCCGTTGCGTTTGTTGATAAACATTGGATGTAAACAACGGTCACCTCATCTATAGACACACACCCCTGACATACACACAGACACCCCAGCATGATGACAATATCCCCTCTTGCTTTTCAAGCCATGGGGATAAAAAGGATAGTACCATAAAATGGGGTGGATAGGGACAGTTTTAGCACTCTCTAGATTGTAGTTTTTTCCATGTTGCCTCATGAGCCAAACTTTTTAGCGCATACTATGTCCACCTATAATGCCTTTGAACTGCCAATATAAAAATGTGATTATAATATGTGACCGGGCACAACAAAATGAGCGTTAAGTCGCTGGGGTTGATTTTGAGTTATGGCCTGAAATAGTCGATTTGACAAGGGGAGGTCAAAAATGAGATATTTTCTTTTTCGGAAAGATAAACCATTTAACATTGCGTTATTAGTATTAAGAAAATATTTTGGGTCTAAATATGTTTTTTAAGTAATTTTAGAGAGGGCATTTTATTCTTACATCTCAAGAAATGAACGCAAAGAGAGGAAAACTGTCTCGAAATGTCTTGAAATTACATTGTTTACATCGTCATTTCCACGGGTTTAACATAGTATCCCCTATGGCAAATTTGGTATGGTCTTAAAGGTCAGGGCTTTCCAAAGCTATTAATAGTAGTTTGAACCCTGTAAATTCCCAAATGAACCATATGACAGGTCGTTTAATAAGAGCTCTTTGGCATAAACAATCTTTCGATTAAGTTTTGACAGAATATTTTGGAGAGCCAAGTCACGATAAGTTTCACTGACTTTGAAGGTCTTTTTCTCCAATTCAATAATTCAGTGGTGATTAACTTTAATTTATCATAATTTCACTTTGGAATGGCCTATTAATATGACAACTTTGGTGTCATTTTAAACCTGAGGAAATCTACTTTCTGAAAATGCTCCTTTACTCTCATTTTGTGGTGCCAGGTCACATATATGATGGGATATAGTTTTTCTTACAAAGGTTGGTGTCCCTATTCACCCCGACGTCAGGGTCAATAGGGACAGCATTATTCTGGGTAGGCAAATCACTAGATTGAAAGAGTTTTTAACCGGTTTTTTTCTACGTGAATACAGTTGAATATGGATATTGCGTGAGTTTTGAAAAAACAAAACAATCACTTTTAAGTAGTTTATACCACCATAACTATAATTGTTTGACAATATCTCTTTATTTAAGACGTGTCAGTTAACAAGGAAATAAATACTTAATTCCGGGGGGGGGGGGGGGGGGGCGGATTTGGTTTGGTCGGGGGTGTGCGGCTGGAGATTCAAAACCCCTACCCATTTTTAGGGGTGAATTTGGAAAACACGGTACCCATTTCTGGGGGTTTTGCTTCATTTTAGACCCAATTTTTGCAATTTATCGGGAAAATAGACCTAATTTGTGCGAAAATAGACCCATTTGTAAAAAGTCACCCCATTATTAGGGATTTCCAGCACAAAATTATACCCCATGTTTAGGGATTTGTTGCCAAAAAAGCTACCCATTAGAGTGGCACACCCCTGTATACCGTCTTAGGTGACACCCCTGTATACCGTCTTAGGTGAGTAAGGGCACGGGACTTAATTGATTTATGTAAAGACTTATTTAGGTGATTGAAGATCATATTATAAAATATGTAATTCTTTGAATTGAGATTTTAATTTCTAATTGAATGATATGGTATCAATTCAGTATCAAATGTTCATATTTTCTACAAATATGTTTGTAGATAAATATTATATCAGATATACATTAAACGTTCATAGTTTTGGAACCTGAGGTTTCATGCATGTATAAAAAACGACGACCATCAGCCAACAGCACAACATAATAATATATACTTGAGTTATTTCTTTTTCGCATGGTTCGGTGGCTTACATTTTATGTGTCATTAAATGTGTAAAATACTGATGAACAAAATAGCACCATCATTTCTCGGAATATTAGCATGAAGTATCTGGCACACTTTCGGAGTTGGTTTATAACGTATTCAACAACTCACCAATACCTTAAGTACAGTAACAAAGCGTTGTCGATTTGAGATAAACCCACTGTTCATATGCAAATTACTAGGATGGCGAACCTTATTTGGAATAGATTGTACCGCTCGGTACAATCTATTTTTCAAACCATGATTTTGAAGTAATTATGAATCGTATCGATCTGTAACTTAAGAAGATCTTTATGATTTATGATCAAAAATGCAAACCTGCAAGAAAATCTGCTTTCATAGTAAAAATCAATGATAGAGGGCGCTACTTGGAAAAGATCACATAATATGCCTTTAAATCTCTTTCCTCCCTACAGATAGAAGTCTTTTGAGCTTATGCTGTGGACTCTGCATTTAATCTTATTATAAATCTGGAAACGGTGTGTGTGTTTGTTTGTGTGTTTGTTGGGGGGGGGGGGGGGGTGTTTGTTATCCTTTGTTATCCTTATTTCTCCGTTAGTTGTGATCAAAGTTGTGATTATAATCAACCTGGTTTGGGTGTGTGTATGGAGGGGGAGGGGTGGGTAAAGGATAGGGTTAAGAGTTAATGAAGTAGCCACGGGAAATGATTAGGAGGGTTATGATTATAAATCCACCTGGTTGGTGTAGTTGCAGTGTGTGGGGGGGGGGGGGTTGAAGGGGATTTATGTGATGCGGTTTGAGAGGTAGGGCCCTAGGGGTTAATAAAGTAGCCACGGTAAATGGTTGGGAGGGATATGGTTATAAATCAAGCTAATTGGGGGTGGGGTTGTAGGGGGTTATAATGCCTTTATGAGGGATATGGTTATAAATCAACCTGGTTTGGGGGGTTGTAGGGGGTTTATGTGGTTTCAGAGGTAGGTAATGTGGCATAACCATCTAGCGGGGACCCGAGCGTCCGAGGGTATGCCGCTAGTAAATTTCAATTTATGATTGATTTCAAGTAATAATACAATCATGTTCTTCGTTTACATACTTCATCATATCTGCTTTCATCAAAGTCAGAAAATAGCAAATGAAAGTTATTATTAAAAAAAAGTCATTTTAAAGAAGAAAATTCGACATAAAAATCAAACAATTAAATATTTTGCAATTTTGGGGACGTGGGTGGGAAACAGTTCAGTCTGATTCAGAATCGAGTTTAATTGGCCTTAAGCGCATAAGTGTATACACTACGATGAGAACTGTTTCACTTGTTGCACTGGCGTGGTGTAACTTTTACAATATTGACCTACATGTAGAATGTGACTTTATACTATCACATAGCGAACACACTTACATTCCTCCTGAGTAAGTGTAATCTTTGATGTTTGCATCATATTAAAAAGTATAATTACATTGGTTTATAGTGTGTGACTAGGAAGGGGTAAGCTCCACCCATCACTATAGTTCGATCAGTTCCAAATTTGCAAGAAATATTTGTTTTTTAATGATCCGTGCGCAGAAGTAATCCAAGCGTATATTATAGCACAATTTTTGGCATACGTAAGCATCGCGCATGCAATGACACTGCACATCATATTGCTCCATGCGTGTGTTTTGCAAGCGATGCTCTTCTGAATTCATTCGCTGCTGTAAACAGGTTTCACCAATTTGGAACTGACTGCGACTATAGTACTACGACTATAGTACTACGGTACCTGATTGAGTTGACTGGGTGAGCTCCACCCATCATTAGTCCTACCTGATTTAGTTGACTGTGTATAATCTGCTTCAATTCTGCAATCTTCTCTGGTGGTAATGCCATTGTGATAGCTAGGGCTCTCTACAGACAGATCTTACACATGCGATACAGACAATCTTTAAACGGCATGAACGCAAGACAGTGTCCCTTTAAAAAGAGAGAGAACATTTTATTTTGTGGTTTATAAAAACCTTAGAACAGGGGCTCTAGGGGCCCACATGCGAAAAACTCATTAAAACCTACTTGGATGATAAGATATTTCAAAACATGTTATAATTGAGGTCTCTTAAGGTTTTAAAAATTTAAAAAAATCATCTATGAACATTTTACAGATTTGATCACAGATAGTCAAAACCATTTTTTTTTAACTATCTGTGATTTGATGTAACATACCAAAATATATACAAATTGTAAAATTTGAGGTTAAATGTTCCAAAAAATATAATCAACCTCAAAATTGTGTTTGCCGACAACATGTCCATTTTGACGTACACCAGTATAAAACTTTTCTCAAAATTTGACAAATAACACTCTAGGAGAAGCAAAACGGCGTCTCTTTTCTACTTTTGGCGTCAAATGGCATCAATCAGCATCAGCGATGCCAAATCAGCATCACTGATGCCAAATCGGCATCACTGCCAAATATGGAACTGGCTCCCTTTAAGTGTATGTTGTCACAGCACCACCAACATTAAAATTTCAAACATTGGATGCTGCCGACAGCCATGCACTTATCATCAACTGTAACTTCCAGCACATATGTTTTTACTTGCACCATATTTGTAAATATCTGCATAAATGTATACATGTATTTCTGGCAAGCACCTGCAGCTCTACGCCCCGCAGAGCACGAACCTCCAAAGCAGATGCTTTATTTGGAGAATCCTACTCAAAACTATAGTCATCACTGTCATAACGCAATTTAAGCTATTTCATGTGGGGTTGTTGTGGTTGTTTGCGGAGCTGCGTCCAGAACTCCAGATGCATGAAATGCGTGAACAAATGCATGCATATGCATGACAATTTCAAGATTGACCAATCAGGATAGCGCTGCTATTTGTCTTGAAAGTGCCGGGTACGCACTTCTGGGTTTACATGTGTACGCATGACTCGAGTTAAACAATTGTCAAATATTCTTTTAATTAAGTGGCAACAGTGCTGGAGTGAAAACAACACACATCGTTTACATGTACAGTGGTGTGTGTTGAAGTGTTTATTTCCCATGTTTTCCATTTATAAAAATGCCTGGAAATTGTGAAGCTTTAGGGCAGGCATTCTCAAACTGTGGCGCGCGTGCCACTTGTGGCGCATCAAGGCATCCTAAGTGGCGCGAGAGTGGTTAAAATTTGTTTTAAAAATAAATCATAGCATGATATAGCCAGATTTCATAGGCCTATGACGGTCAGATGTATAAAGACAGCAATTTTTCGCGCGCTGCACGAAAATGTGCCCTTAAAAGAGTAATATTAGTTATTATGTTGCCTACATAATTATGTTACAATATTTTGTGAAGGAAATTTTGCCATTGTAAATTCTAAAATAATATGACCAAGTGGAGCTTCAGCAAGTGGAGATACTAAAATGTGGCGCATCAGTAAATCTAGTTGAGAAAGCCTGCTTTAGGGTGTACTAACCACACTAAAACAACCTGCCTACAGCAAGGCCGACCATGTGGCAATTTGTAAGAAGAAATTCTGCTACATTATCTTTTCAAATATTTTTTTCACTGTAAAGAATTGCTCCAATTCAATGGGCTTTGGGATTTGAAATGCCGCAAACAATGGATAGCTATTATTTTTTTGTTGTTGAAAAGGATAGGAGTTGATTAAAGTGGAGTTTGATGAGGCTGTACAATTAAGAGTCTTCAATACATCGGTAAGAGTAATAGGGAAAATGTGGTGGGATGAATGTATAATATTATGCATAATACCATGGACGCATGACATTCGCCATTTACCTCATTTACAAACTTTTCTTTATTGACAACAACAAAATTGATTTATTTGATCTGATTTATCCAGAATCCAACAATATGTAGGGGTAAGCGGGGGTAGCAAAAAATCAAGAAAACGTGTAGATTCTAACAAGGCTGGATTACTGTATTGATTTTGTTCGTCGATAGTACACGTCCTGTTGGTCTTTAACCAAGTCTAATGCAATGACAATAGGTAGAGGGGACTTTTATCAATGCAAGTTGTGTCTCTCACTTTTATGTGGACAAATTCATTGTCATAGGAAGCATCGGCGTGAGGGGACAACAAATATGATGCGACCTCATGTGATGTACGTAGAAAAAGTATTAGGCCTATACGATTCTGTATAGGACATAAGTAAGAAAGGAGTTCAATGCGTTAAACGTGATAAATAATTCACTGTAAATTCATTCGTTTTGGGTGGTACCGTAAAACGGGGTGGATAGGGAGTAGGGACAGTTTCACTCTCTAGATTGTAGTTTTTTCAATGTAGCCTTATGAGCCAAACTTTTTAGCATATGTCCACCTATAATGTCTTTGAACTGCCACTATAAATAATTTAAAATATGTGATGGGTATATATATTTTTTCTTACAAAGGTCGGTGTCCCTATTCACCCCGACGGTCGGGGTCAATAGGGACAGCATTATTCTGGGTAGGGAAATCACTAGATTTGAAGAGTTTTTAACTGTTTTATTCTACATTATAGGTGAATATGGATAATGAGTGAGTTTTGAAAAACTAAAACAATCACTCATCTCTCGGAATATTAGCATGAAGTATATCTGTTCTCACGCAACACACAAGCAAGGCCACAAAATTACGAAACAAAACCAACAAAACAGAAACATGGCGTCGAAAATTCTATAAGCATGTTTTTTATTGGTTTGTGCTAGTAATGTTTACTATACGAAGACCAATCACAGTGTCTGTTCCATCGCTAGCTTTAAAAAAAACCAGCATAGCAGGTACATGTAGGCCTTACTAGCTTAGGTAAATAAAAAGGCTTTTTTAAGACTAGCCAAGTAGCCTTTATCGGGTTTTTTGTCACCGTGTTATGGGCGTCTGTATGTCTGTCCGTATGTCTGTCTGTTCCCTTTTGGTTAGCCCTTTTGGTTATGTAAGCCCTGTTCAGTGTTCAGTGCTCTCATATGAAAAGCAGGCTTCAATCTCAACCATACTTGCTAACAATAATCTTTGGTAAAAGGGGACTTCAGATGCTCATGGGGTGTACACAGATTGACCTCTAATGACCCCTGACTCCATTCTCCATTTTGCCAATACGTTGGCCTTTTTAGTTAGGTTACCCGACCCGTTTTTCGGGCAGGTATCCGGGTACCCGAAAATAGACACTAAAAAAAAGACAGACAGAGCTGAAGTGGTTCCTGATGTTGCACTTTCCTCATATCTGGCCGTAGGAGGCGGGACATTCCGTTCTGCGAACTTGCGGGGGGGGGGGGGGGGGGGGGGGGGGGTGCCTTAGCTCCATGGCCATGTTTTCCACAGTATGCGCACATGTGTCGCCAGGTTTAGGAGGCTGTCCAGCTTGGGCCTGTTGTTTCTGTGCGGGATCTTTAGCTGATCCCCGTTGCTGCTTTTTGTATGAGCTGCTGGCTGCTACGGTGTGGTGGGCGTTCACAAGCTGGTGTGCTGATAGTTTCCCGGACTCTTTTGTTTCAATGAACTGCAGGACTTCTTCGAGTGAGGAAGACTGGTTTTTGTCTCCTAGGAGATCGAGCTGGATGTCTTTATCCGCAAGGCCATGATTGACGATGTCCCGGATCATGGGCTCAGTATAATAGTCAACATCCTTTCCGCAATCTGGGCATGGGACATTTGTACTGGCAAGAAAGTCATACACTTTGTTTAGGTCCTTAGGTTTAGAATTTTGAAAATCCATGTGATTTGGCATTGTCCTGGTGTATCTGTATCTGGACCCCTCCTGGTGGGAAAGCTAACAGAGGCAGAAGACACCTTCAGTATCCTGATACCGTCGAGAATGATATGGGTTTAGAATTAGATCCTCCAGAGATCCGCCAACTCATGAATGACAGGAAAGTCTGGGCCCAGTACGTTGCGATTGCTTCCTCCGTTTCGTCCACGGACGACCAATGTTGATGATGACTATATCGATACATCTCTCAATGCCCCTATCCCTAACCCCACTGAATCTCACTGCCAGAAACTATCTCCAGGCACGTGCTGCTGCATTGCCGCGATGACGTCACCTACCGCAGGCATATGTGGCCACGGAGTTTGTGGCCGCATACATGTAGCCGCTAGGGAGTTAGCTCAGTTGGTAGAGGGACAGATTTGGGTGCGGATGGTCCCGCGATCGAATCCCGGGGTGCTGGGTGATTTTTCGGGTAAAAAAAATAGCACTTTTTCCCCTCTCCCCCCGATACGCACAAAAAACTAGCTTTATTGGTTAGGGTTAATAAATGTCAATTTTTGATGTGCAATAAGGGGGATGTGCACCTTCGGTATAGCCTCCGTAAAACTGCTGTAACTTCTTCATTATTCATTTAATCTGGATAAGTATACATTTTTTTGCAGGAAAGGGTTCAATGAATCCAACCATGATCATGAAATTGACAATTTTGGAGAAAATTATAAAAAAACACATTTTTTGACCCATTTTAGGTTCTGCAAAGATAACTCAAAATATATTTTGTTAAATGTTGTCATACTATTACTAGTGTTATTATATTCCCCATACAATTCCCTAGGAATCGTTTTTTTGTTGTTGAAAATCTTTAATATTTTTTGAATTATAGACCAAAAAGTGCTAAAAAACGTCCAAAATCTTTTGGCACTGTCACTAATTTTCTTTAAATGGCGCACTGTATTCATGGTTTATCTTTGTTGTTAATGTTAGGTGTTATGTTTTCGGGGCGATGTACGTCTTGGAAATGTCGAGTTGGTCGTGGTTGATCTTGTATGTAGGCCTATTTCTTTGTAAAGACAAGTCAGTCTATGTTAGGTACAGTACAGCTCGAAATAGAGTGTACACTGACATTGCAATGATATTGCAATGACATTGCACTGACATTGCAATGACATTGCAAATTGTAATCCGATTAGTGCACTGTCATTGCAATGTCATTGCAATGACATTGCAATGATATTGCAATGACATTGCAATGATATTGCAATGACATTGCACTGACATTGCACTGATGTGCGTTGATATCGTGCACTCTATTTCGAGCTGTACTGTATGTTCATATCATTGACTACAGAGGGCGACATTTTTTTGAAAATTTGTTGCCAAAATATGTAGAAAACTCCATGTTTACCTCATTTAAATCCAGCGAAAAGGAAGACACAAGCTGGGATGTATTCACTGATGTCTTACTATAGTCGTCGCCAGAATACTTCAGCACTTTTTGAAACCGCCAATGCGCGCGCCTAGTTAATAAGCGTGTGGGCGGGGACATTCATGACCCATAGATACGATCGCGGCCAATCGGATTACAGGGGCCGCGACGCGTCGAACTGCTCAAAGATAACGCTGTTGTTACGCTGTTCTACAACGCACTTCCGTGTTCACGCTGTACGCAGTTGTCACAGAAAAAAGTGCCAAAGTATTCTGACCACGACTATACTATAACCACACACAAGCAACTGGACATGATTGACATCATGATTTTAAAGCCCTAACAAGCTAAAATAGTTTAAAATTTGCATGACTTGACCAGTTTTAGCAATATAGGGCAAACTACTTTTGGTTATAACTTTGTGATTATTCACCCTGCTGACATGGTTGAACCACCAGTTTTTATTGTAAAGTACTTCGTTTCCATGTATTCCATTTTTCAAAGAGATCAAAATTTTATGAACATACATACATGCCTATCTATGTACGGAAGTCTAGCAAGACATAGCCTACACTGTTAAATAGAGCTCATAAAATACATAATTATTATACCGATCAAGGCACGGCACTGTTTTCTCACATGAGATGGAGATGATGATGATGAGATCAGAAAAACAGTGGTTTCAAGTAGGTTTCGACTTCAGGCTGTCAAATTCGGTATATACCGTCAAATTCGGCGATCCGAGTGTTTTGATTGTATTACGCATGCGTAATATGAGTCTCGACTCCGGCGGATCATCTCATCAAACGTCGGAACTGAAATACATTCGCGAATTTCGCACTTCGCAAACTGCTGGTATATAATGTACGAGGCTAATTCAGATAAAAGTACTCGGCAGACGTGGAATCCGCACTCAGTACTCATAAAAAATGGTTATATTGTATGTAAATCGGCTGTTACACGTACATACATGTTAATATGGTCCAAATGAGTATGTTCTATATTTGCTTAATCAATTTAGGGTAAGAGTGTCCTCGTATTCTTTGATTTCAATTTGCGTTTCTTGCGATCGGAGCAGAATTCGGCAGTTGAAATCGCAAATTCATACGAGCTGATATTAGCAGGTCGGTGCCACTGTACACAAACTCCATTGCCGAAATTGAAGCCTCTAGCGTGACAGCGCCCGTTCCAAGAGTTACATCACGCGTCTAAATTATGCTAATAAGTTACAAGAGTTACATCACGCGTCTAAAGTATGCTAATGAGTGTGCGCCGTCATCTCAAGAGTTACATCGCGCGTACTCACGCCCACATGCCCATTTAATTTATGGGGAGGCTTCAATTTTGCGATTCGAATTTCCTCTCCCATTAATGCATTATAAGGTCCCTGATATTAGGCCACGGTGTTCGTTTGCGCTCTCAGCGACATTTGTGTTATGCGGAAAAGGTACGCGCTACATCGCTAGATGGCGCGCACACTTTATTTTGGCCATGTGGCAGCGGTCATGAATTTATGTAAACAAACACTAAAGTAAAGCGCTGCAAAAATAACAATTTCGTAAAAATACAATTAACTAATACAACGATATCGTAATATACATATAAAACTATCATTATGCATTTATATAACCTCCAGATCAAATTATTTGAACAATATCGGGGAGCGGCGGCGGTATCAAAAATCTCTCAAAACGCAAACCCGGAAGTCGGATGCACCGCTAAAACTGGTCATTTCAAGTATTTGCGTAGTTTTCTTCTAATTTCCAATGACATGACATTTTTATGCAATGACTATACTTTAATAATTCGAAGAGCGCTTGTTTGAAACATATTTATGACATTGGTTTTATCTGATACTAGTCTCAGGGTTTTATGGTAGTTGTAAAAATGTTTGAATTGCAGTAGAAATGCCGAATTCAACACACTACAACTACCACACAACGCGCATTTTCTCAAGATAATAAACACTACTTATATTTGCTATTGCTAGGCTTCTCATTTACTGTTGACCTTCGAAAAGTGAAGAGCAGTGGCAGCACTACAGGGGGGGGGGGGGGGCAAGGGAAATTTGTCGTCCCCCCCCCCCCCCCCCCCCCCCCCAATTTTTTTTTATGTGTTTCCCCCCCAAGCCTCGATTTAAGTGGGAGCTGGGAGTTTTTTGCCCCCCGGTTGCCAAGTTTTAGCTCCCAGTGTTTTCAAATTTTGCATAGCAAAGTATATGAGCGGGAGCTACTTTTGTCAGAAAAGTTACAAAGTAGCTCCCGGTTCACACGTCCTTAAAGGAAGGGCCCCGCAAGCACAACATTGAGCATTATTTGTTAGAAAAATAATTATCGAGCCGAAATTACGTAATTATATAGAACAAAACACCATACTAGTCACACAAATGAATAAAAACTGCCATCACTCAACATGCAATTTTTAAAATTCGCGGCGATCAAAAGTCCCGGTGTCGATGACGTCACGGGTATCGGTGCTAAAATTTGCGCATGTGCATTGTATAACTATGACATCATCGACACTGGGATTTTCGATCGCCGCGAATTTTAAAAAGTGCATGTTGAGAGATTGCGGTTTTTATTTGTTTTTGTCATAAGTGTGGTGTTTTGTTCTATATAATTACAAAAGTTGGGCTTGATAGTTATTTTTCTAACATATAATGCACACTTTTATGCTTGCGGGACACTTCCTTTAAATCGAGGCTTGTTCCCCCCCCCCCCCACCCCCACTTTGCTCCCCACCCCAAATAATTTCAAATTAGTTAAAGTTAGAAAAAAATAGACAATTTTTAGCATAAAAAGGCAATTTTTTCCACGCTGTGCGCACATTTTCGTACTCAATTAGGTTGAATTAGACCAAATGTTGACAATTAAAGTATAAAACAGCTAAATTTTGGGTGCATCTTCATACCAAATTAGTTGGTATTAGACCAAATTTGACAATTTAAGCGTAAAATGGCTCAAAATATATGCGCGCATCATTTTTTTTCATGCCCCCTAAAAAAAAAATGCCCCCCCCTTTCCCCCCAAAAAATTATGAGGCTGGTGCCGCCACTGGTGAAGAGGGGGTGGGAGGGGCGATTTTAAGTATTATCATTTCTAAAAAACTAAATTCGGACACTTAAATGAATCATGTTAATGCATGCCACGCCTATTATGTATATATAAACTCGTGGGACTTTAGGACTTTAAAAATGCCAGTATGGGAAAACGGCAAGGAAAACTGGGAGTCCCCAGACCTTTTTATTTCATCATGAGGATTGCGGCACCCTAAATTATTTTATAAACCCTGGTGTCGGGCCTGATGTTCTCTCTTTGTATTCAGAGGGGTAACACATTATCGTTCAAGGATTGAAATATTGACGGCCTTTTTGACGAAAATCGCGGACAATTTTTGATAGAAAATAACCCCCAATTTATCACCATTTCAAGGACACTTTCTTTCCCCCCTATTTGCGCAAATGAAACGAGGTCACATCTGGTTCAAAATATCCCTTTTTCCTACTCTCGGGACAATTGATATGACACAATACTCATGCTTATATTTCTTTTCTTCTTCGTGGACATATAGGCCTATAGCCTTTTCCGAAAAACACCCCTATTTATTTGAAATCGCAGACATAGCTTCCAAAATGACCCCTTTTTTTTGGAAATCGGGGACATAGCTTAAAAAAACACCCCTAGTTTGGGGAACGCGTACATGATACAGAAACTTACCCCCCTTTTCTGCGATTTTTGGAACGATCATGCGTAAAGTCCATGTTGCGGACTGAAACCACCGGGTATAAAACAAATGACAGTGACTGTAGTAGTTGATTTATGCGCAGATAGGATCAAGTATTAACATTTCAATATCAGAAACTCAACTATTTTGATACTAGGCCTATACCTCACTTTTCTTTTCTTTTATAGGCCGTGGCGTTAGTGATAGGCTAACCTTGAACTTATAAATATATTAGGCCTACTTTTACCTCACTCACAAATTGCTCAAAGTAGGTGAAATGATTTATTATCATATTTCTTTTCGTTACAGAAATGTAATTTTCTTGCACTTTGCACTAGTTTTGTAGTGACCAACCCTTCAGAACCATAAATAAAACGGATTAAAAGGGGCCTCCTCATTTTTTATGTTCGCAAAGTTTATAGCTAACCAGGGCGACTTTGCACTAAACTGGAAAAAGCATGGGGAGGGGGCCTTTCTCCTTTTTTGTCTCGCCTGATGTAATCAGGCGTTTTTTTTGCTGATTAAATTTTCAAGGTCATTGGAGGTCATTCAAAGTCATCGGAGTCAAATATGCTTAAAACTTTTGTGACGCGTTGTAACGCGATATCTAGAGATCCGTAAGGCCTATCTTGATGGGACTTGATGTCAGGAAAGGGGGTGGTGTGTTCTTTTGCTGATTAGATTTTCAAGGTCATTGGAGGTCATTCAAGGTCATCGGAGTCAAATATGCTTAAAACTTTTGTGACGCGTTGTAACGCGATATCTAGAGATCCGTAAGGCCTATCTTGATGGGACTTGATGTCAGGAAAGGTCATTGGAGGTCATTCAAGGTCATCGGGGTCAAATATGGGGTCAAATAAGATCCGTAAGGCCTATCTTGATGGGATTTGGTGGAGGGAAGGGGGTGGTGTAGACTTTATCCTCCAGTCGTACATACGCTCCACTGCGTTTGCTGTTGTGACGACTGGAAATGTTCCAGCCCAAATGACGGAGCACTTTTTGACAGCAATTTGCTTACCGCGCGAGCTGCGCCTTGCACAAACACGCGCATTGGTAGGGCACTTACGCACACGCGGGGGCGCACATTCATGACATCCATTTAAAACACGGCCACGACACGGCTGAATCATGAGCAAGTTGATTTATCATGCATTTAAATTCATTTTTGTTTACTAGCAAAACCGCCGCTTTCTTTCGACAGAAGCAAGCCTGCATTGCAGCTGTTTACATACCGGGTTGTTGCTCAATATTTTGCGATGTACATATTTTCATATAGGCCTACCTAAAATAAATGGAAGAAACTCCCAAACCTAAGTTTTAAAATGCCTGCTGCTGCGCTGTCCCATGTTTTTCCTTCTTTTTTCGAAAAGATTAAACCAATGAAGTGTTTATGATTTCCAATATCGGCCGGTAAAAAGATATATTCGTAGGCGTCGATATATGGCAGTAGGCCGTGAGCTGCAGCGGGCATGCAAAAGTCTGAAAGTGATAAGGCCAACAAAAAGAAATGTTGTGTTGCCCTCAAGTGCCAAAAATTTAAAATCGGGTCGGTCGGTCGGACATTTAAAAAAAAAAATCAAAATCTTTTTTCATTTTTTTTTTTGCTGAAAAATATATGGTTTATAAATATGAATGATGTCAAGACAAAATTGGTATAGGTCCATATTTGTTTGTTTACACGGTTGGTCCTTACGGACACAGTGACACACGCTTGGGTCCTGAAGGGACCAGGCTCAAGCAAAATGCTCGAGGCAGGCTTAAAAAGCATATACAAAAGCATGCTGGCTAAATGAAATGAAAGTAAGAAAAGATGGAAGAAAAGAACGAAGTTAAAAGAGCCACTCCCAACAAATTAATAAAGTGAACAATTTTGCTGTGAGCCTTTAGACATGAGAAAAGAATAGACATGAATGTTTGCATGAAGGCGTACGAAGCTGGCACAGTAAGGCGTACTATAAGCTGGCGCAGGAGGCTTATACAGAGCTGATGCACTTACTAGGCCTACAAAGCTGGCGCAGGAGGCCCATATAGAGCTGGCGCAGGAAAGCGTGCAATACTAAGGTAGCGCAGGAAAGCGTAAACATTTTGCAGGAAAGCGTAAAGGTATCGCAGGAAAGCGCAAAATGTATCGGAGAAAAGCGCAAAGGTATCACAGGAAAGCGCAAAGGTATCGCAGGAAAGCGCAAAGGTATCGCAGGAAAGCGCAAAGGTATCGCAGGAAAGCGCAAAGGTATCGCAGGAAACCGTACAAAGGTAGCGCTGGAAGGCGTTCGAAGGTAGAGCTGGAAGGCGTTCGAAGGTAGCGCCGAAGGCATACGAAGGAATGCAGGAAGGCGTACGAAGGAGTGCAAGAAAGCGTACGAAGGAGTGCAAGAAAGCGTATAAATGGCACAGGAGGAAGCCTGCATGAAGAGCATGAAGCCGCTACACAAATCTGTGGAGGTTATGAATGGCATAAATTGACTAACTAATTAGTAATACTATCATGGTATCTGTGGAAAAGTAGGCCTAAAAAGTGTCACCCTCTCTAGCTCTAGGCTTAAAAAAGGGTCTCCCTAGTCCCCACTCCCCACCCTACCTAGGCCTAATAAGGCCAGCCTAATATAAGCTCCCGCCTAAGCTATTATACGTCATGTAAATGTATGAACTATTACTACTAGCCTACTTAGTACTAGGCCTAGTAAATAATACACAAAAAGTACTAACCTCGTAAGACGTAGCCTAGTCGTAAAGCCTAGCCCTAGGCTGGTCATGAACAACACTTATTTATGTCAAAGTAGGAGAATCATCTGGCCGGCCGGTACAACAACAAGCTTTAAAAAAAGGCTTGTTTCATCATTCCCATCAATGTCAATTAACGAGAGCAGCAGTCGCTCAACTCACAACACAGAACAGTCGAACTAGGCTATGTATGCCTAGAATTGTTTGTTTTCTAATTACCGAGGAACAGCATAATTATAATCCGGCACAATTCTGTTGATTTGACGCTGATCGTAAATAAAATCTGCTGTAAATGTAAACAAACCCAAACAGTGCGAGCTAGGCCATCTGGGATCTGCTGACTACTTCGCGAGAAGTGTGTGGTTGAGTTGAGGAGGCAAGGAATGGTTCGAGTTTTTGTTTTATTGTACTCTTTCTTTACAGAAGAGGCTTCTTTAGGTGAATAACTTCCCCAAAATCAATAGGTTTACTCTTTTACTAATCGTCAACATCTCCTGAACCTAGTCCATAGCTGAACCATCATCCACCGGAGCCGCGAGCCGCGCCGCGTCGTCCCGGCAGATCTGCGTGACATGCATTTGATTTATGTAAATAAAATCACAATTCCGATTTTATGTGCTCCTTCTATTTTCACGCTTTGTGACCAGTCCCCAAGTGGAGGACCGCGCTATGCATTCTGGGTATATTAGTTCAGCGGGTGCGGGACGACACTTCGGGGACTGGTGGAACTTGTCTAGGGGGTGGTGTGTTCTTTTTGCTGATTAAATTTTCAAGGTCATCGGAGGTCATTCAAGGTCATCGGGGTCAAATATGGGGTCAAATGGATCAGTAAAGCCTATCTTGATGGGATTTGGTGGAGGGAAGGGGGGTGGTGTGTTCTTTTTGCTGATTAAATTTTCAAGGTCATCAGAGGTCATCTCGGGTCAAATAAGATCCGTAAGGCCTATCTTGATGGGATTTGGTGGACAGAAGAGGGATGGTGTGTTCTTTTTGCTGATTAATTTTTCGAGGTCATCTGAGGTCATCTGAGGTCATCTGGGGTCAAATAAGATCCGTAAGGCCTATCTTGATGTGATTTGGTGGAGGGAAGGGGGTTGGTGTGTTCTTTTTGCTGATTAAATTTTTTCAGGTCATCAGAGCTCATTCAAGGTCAAATAAGATCCGTAAGGCCTCTCTTGACGGGATTTGGTGGAAGGAAGCTGGATGGTGTGTTCTTTTTGCTGATTAATTTTACGAGGTCATTCAAGGTCATCTGGGGTCAAATAAGATCCGTAAGGCCTATCTTGTTTATATTTGGTGGAGAGAAGGGGTGTGGTGTGTTCTTTTTGCTGATTAATTTTTCAAGGTCATTCAAGGTCATCTGGGGTCAAATAAGATCCGTAAGGCCTATCTTGATGGGATTTGGTGGAGGGAAGGGGGATGGTGTGCTGATTAAAAATGTTCTTTTTGCTGATTAAATTTTCAAGGTCATCAGAGGTCATTCAAGGTCAAATATGGGGTCAAATAGATCAGTAGGGCCTCTCTTGATGGGACTTGGTGGAGGGAAGAGGGGTGTATTCTTTTTGTTGATTAAATTTTCAAGGTCATTCAAGATCGTCTGGGGTTCCCCTAAAATGTCTTGCCTCCTTTTGCCCTCCCCCCCCCCCCCCCAAATTATGATGCTGGCGCCGCCACTGCATAGTCCAAAGGGGTGGGGTACCATCTAAACTTTGAAGGGCCATAAAGCGGAAATGATTCGTTTGTGTTCCGCAAAAATGTTAGTACTGGGTAACATTTGAGCATCCTTGAAGGTATTACATCCCTTGCATTAACTACAATTCATACCTCTGTGACAGTGCTACATTGTATCATATGTTTCATCATCATTTCTTTCAAGTCACTTTTGATGAACAGGCGAAACGCGCCGTTCGTGAACCGCCTTGTTTAAAATTCTGGACGCTAAACATGAAAAACCAGAACTTAGATACCTTAACGTTAAGCTTTGTTCGTGGGTGCTAGCACTGTTAATTTATTATTATTAATATCAGTATCAAATCAAAAGGGGACCTGAACATGCTGAATGAGATTTCAACCAAATGAATTCCATGCGGCAGGCATCTGCATACGACATTCCAACATTTCACAAAAGTTTTAAAAAATGACATATTGTATTGAATTTCAATACCCTATTTTGGAAAGAAGTACAACCATGACTAATCTTGGTTCAATTATCCTTGAGGTAAACTTAGAAAATTGGGAAAGGTTTCTGAACAATCTGTTTTGTATGGCAAAACTAATACTACTGTATATAGCCGCTTGGAAAGTGTTAAGAAATAGATAGGTAGGCTACAATTAAAGTATAAAGTTACAAAAATGGGGTCACGGTTCCAATTTGGGTAAATATTGCATAACTGTGTAAATAATCATAAGTAAACCTTTGCCATGCTTGTATTGTTTATTTTGCATACTGTCACAAAATAATTGTACATAAACTTTTGCATTTTATTTTGCAACAGTGCCAATACTTGTAATTAATTGTAAATCAATTATATAATAATCATGAATAAAATGTTGATAGTATTTTGTTTTTAAATTTAATTACAATTTTGTATTGTATAGCCTATGTATAACTCCGTAAACAGTTGTAAATAAACTTTTGTATATATAGTATAATTGTTTACCTGTGTTAATATCGATACATTTTGTTTTTATTGTAGGAAATAATTGTTTAAATTATTAATTTCACAAAAATAAACTTGGTTAATGTTTTAGCTGTAGTTATTTAAGTTTTAAGCGGCGTAAGCTATATAAAGTAATGGAATTCAATTCATTTCATTTTGTAATACATTGAATTGAATTTACTATAGGCCTAATTGAATTTTAAAAAGCTGGTTAATAATTTTAAAAACTGTAAATTAATAGGGTCCTATTTACATTTTCAATACATAGGGTCTATAATATTGTCACAAACCTAGCCGATGAATTTATTTCACCAACTAAGAATGTTAAAAGGGTAAAACTGAAGGACCAGAGTAAATTAAACGTCAAAAACAAAACTCAAAGATGTAACAATACTATTGTGATATTTTTCAAATTTTTACACATATTTTTTTCTCTCGAATATAATGAAGTTTGACTTATCAGGCCGGCAAGACTTTCATGAACTAATAAATCCATCTTTAACTGTTACCAAGTGTATATCCCATACTATTTCAATCCAAGGGCACATGGTGGCACTGAGAGTTTAAATACTTTTAATAAATATCGAGCAAATACCTTATCAATATGTCGGTAATTACGAATTAGTCATACAAATGGGTACTTACCAATTTTGGGGGATTGCTTCAACAGTGTCTATCACGTTGGTGAACATTTTTTACTTAAAAATGGCCTTGTAAATTATCCTAATATAGATTGTTGAGAAAGCTGGCTATGATCCAAATCTCTGGCCTATATTAATCATTGTCGTCTTGATAAACAAGGGCCTAAGGTCTTACCTAGCGTATCGGCTAGTCTAGCCTATTAATATTTCGCTTCTTGTTAGTTGTGTGTGTTTGATCTCCTTGGATTCCTTCAATCAATAAATTCTGTTGATATTCTTGTTGGTAAATCCTAATATTTCACCAGCAGCTATCATTTCATCAAGAGTTTGTGGGCGAGAGAAGAATTCCCACTCATACATGGCGTAACATTCAAACCTCACTAATATTAAACAAACCTTTTATGAATTGCGTTGTACTAAACATGCTAAATACTATAAGCGCGCGCCTGAGTAGACCATCAGCTGATTCGCACGGTGGATGGAAGTTAGACTTGAATCAAGTTCTAATTGTAGCTGTTGATTTTCCTAAATAGTTTTTGTCACAGATATCAATGAGATGGGGGAGACAGACAGGCTCGTCTATACACAAGGCAACATAGCATAGTAGGAGGGGTGGGATGAGTGAGAGGGCCGAAAAAGGAAAGATACCAAATTTAGCTGAAAGGAGAATTGAAGGATTTTTTTCCCCCTGGTGTGCAAAACAATGAACGCAAAACCGTTCGGGAAAATATTCAAATATGAAGAGAATTGGGCAATAATTGATATGGCCTATGAATATTATGAAGTTATAACACCATATCGAAGCTTTAAGGGAAGTGTCAACCCTATTATTTTGATGATCAACTTTTGCTTCTAAGTTTGAGAATATTGAATAAAAGTACATAAAAGTATACATTTATAGAAAGGAAATTTGATACGGAATCCGATGGTGATATCAATGTGATACCAAATAAACTTAATTTTGAGAAATGAACCAAAAAGCGATGTTTTTACCCCAAATTTTTCAGACAGCATAACTATAAAATAAAAAATGGTAATTTGTTCTAATATACATTTTTGTAAACAAGACAATTTTGTCTAGGAGGCAATTTTTTCTTTTTCCAAAATAAGGCTTAGTTTTGGAAATATTGCTAAAAACATCGGAAAAGTGTAAAAGTCGTGTTTTTTGCATACATTTCGCTAGAAATGGATGCATATCTCGAGTTTAAAATCCATAATAAAAAAATGCCTCCTAGCGCTGAAAGTCCTCTACACAATGGTAGTAAAAGCTTACCTGATAGTTTGATATTTTTTGAGTTATGTTGTCTGAAAATTCATAAAATTCCTTCAAATTTGAACTTCTAGAAAACATCGATTTAGTAAAAATATTGACATTTTCCACCATTTAAAGCGTAATGTTCTCGGAATACACGGGCGTGTGACCTAAAAGCAGTGGCGTAGCTCAGGGGGGAGGTAGGGGGCAAATGCCCCCCCTGACGAAAAAAACCCAATTTGGGCCCCCGCCTTACCCCCCTAAAAAGGTTATTAGCCAAGTAGAAGGCAAAATTGTACATGTAGTACATTTACTGTGCGATTTGTTTGGACTGTGCGAATTTTTTTTTGGACTGTTCAAATTTTTTTGACCTCACCTCCCCCCCCCCCCCCCCCCCCACCACTTACGTGAAATTCACGAGGTAATTTCCCGCCAAATAACCATGCGCCTTTTCCTGACTCAAACTTACCAAAACAACAATTTTAAATCACCCAAAAGAACGGGAAAATAATCGCTTCCGATTACTAACTTATGGTGGTAATGATAGAATACATATAAAAGTATAAAATAATAGAGAAATATGAAATTCAATTTTTGAAACAAGTGCCGGGTTGACACTGCCCTTAAAACGGATCATAGCTATATATAGTGACGACGAGTAGATAGACAAGACTTGAAAGACGTCTACTGTCAGCGGCACGCGTACGAACATCAAATATTTTGTTCGTATTTGGTCACATTATTGATCTACATATCTGACCTTTGTTATTATAATATGGTCATGGCGGGCCGAGGTCTATTCCGAGGAATCACATCAAACCACAAACACGGGCACACCAAAAACGAGCGAATTATATGGTGACAATCATTTGAATTAGGCAGAAAAGGTCATATTTGAAGAGTCTTTAGCAGAAAAACAAAATATGTTACAAATATAGGACCAATAAAATCAAGTAGGTAGGCCTACAGCATTATATTTTAGCTGGATATTTTAATTTGTAATGAGAAAACTACGCAACAATTTATTCCAGACATTTTAAAATGGTTAATTTTGGTTAAAATTGCCGAAAAATACTTGAAATCAACTAAAATTCAAATTGGTCATTTAACTAATTATTTCTCGTGATTTTCAAGATTAATTGTGATTTTCTAAACACAATGACACTGTTGCATACGCGGTCACCAAAATTACAGCTTCATTTAGGAATATTCCCGACAAGAATCTTAACTTTTCATTCAAGTGGATAATTCCCGGTGCCGCTACCGACTGCAAATGTGCTTAAAATACGCGGGAAAATGGGCCTGCAAGTACGTGTGTGCGGTGAACTCAGTGACCGCGCATGAACACCGGTGTAGGGTGCACACCAGGGAGCACTGCACCAAATCAATGCGCAATTCGTGTAATCCTGTAATAGTTCCGGAAAAGCACGAAGACTAGGCTTGTAAATGTGAGGTTTTCGGGCAATTTGTTTCTCCGGAGATGGTATGTTTGTATTTAAATGAACGAATGGGACCTATCCGTTGCACCTACAATGATAAAATACGATATTTTTGATTCATCGACCTAAATAGTGCCCCTGCCTAAATGGCGTAAGCACCTGCCTAAATGGTGAACAGGCATGTCAGAAAACGTGAAAAAGTGAGGGCGCTCTGTGCAGGTCCGTAGCGGAAAATTTAGGTTAATAACCCCTCATGAAACAAGGCTTAAATTAAAGTTGAGATGTTACTGAAAATGGTCATAGGTGACAAGTATGCAATAAATGTAACCGGAGGGTAGAAAAGGTGTCTTGAAATATGGCACTTTTACACGTATTTCAATGAGAAAGATATTTGGTGTGGTGCTCCCACCACTATTACGCGCTAGTGTGTTTCTATATTCTCACGGTCGCGGTTGTTGAATTTGGTGTACTCACTCACGAAACTGGAGTGAAACTTAGCATGGAGTGTGTCTGGGGCGCTGGGAAATATGTCTTTTATAAATTGTTTTTGACCCGATACATTTAATTTTATTCGAGACACAGCTGTAGAACATTATTATTGGTAATATTTTAAACAAAGAAGCTTTTTATAACGAGCAAGTTTGCAATAAAGTATGATTTTGTTTACTTCACCCATCGAATTACCCACCCATCACCGTAAAGCAATCTTTCACTCCAGGGAGTAACTTGGAGCAGCCGTAATTGACCAATCAGGTGCCAGTATTCCATTCTGTGACGTGTTTGCGACCGTGAGAATAGGAAAGATGCCTTCTGAAAACGACGATAACTTGAGTTACCTTGCAACTCCTTTTATAAAATTTTGGAATAGTTGTAAACACAGATAGATCTTACTTGGGTCAAAAATTCAGACCGAGTTGGCCTTTTAAAATCAGGCTTTGGCCTAGGCTATGCCATGCAGCCCTATAGACTAGTTTAAACTTTTTGCATTTTTTTAAGAAACTCCAACAAATTTGGTATCATTGGAAAGAGAATTTTGTAAGAAAAACAATGGTGCTAAGAGTACTAGTGGAGTTATGCTTGTTTGAAGTCGTCAGGGTATGGGTTTTGTGTCTGTCGTCGCCTGGGCTCGTATAAGGGTGTGTGCAGTATTCTATTTTCTGTCTATTCAAGTGTAATGTCAATTCAAGTGTATGATTCAGATTCTATGAAATTTGGTATCACTGGAAAGATAATTTCAAAAGGAAACATGAATGCTGGTACAAGTAGCTTAAATTTGAGAGCACCCAGCACTTAGTGTCCACCAACTGAGCATAGTGAAGTTATGCTTAAGTGTAAAATCATGAGAATACAGGCTTCATGTCTCACATAGAACAGTACTCTTTATAAATACTAGGGACACATTGGCAGTCACAGCAAGGCCACAAGACATGCGCATTTGGACCAAATTGGCGTCGGATCATATTACTAAATACTAGCGTGTGTAAAAATGATTTGAGAATAAAATCAAATGTGATATTCAAAACTGCTAGTTTCTTAAAGTTTCAAAAGGTTTCTTGCTGATTCAATGATTAACGTATTAAACACAGTCTAGATTTACTATCGCTAAATTCCCAGTTCTAAACTAAATTTCTAAATGTCATTTTTTAACCACATTCCATCATGCATATTGTCAAAGTATTCTCTATGCAATTCTGCAGTATTTATCGAAAAACGCGGGGTAAATCGATTTTCACGGGACTTTTTCCCACTACATCCGCCATTTTGTCGTGTTTTCATTTGATCTAAAAATGATCAAGGTCTGATGACGTCATCATCGGGAAACTTCGACAGACGTTCGGCCTCTCAATTCATTCACAAATCCAAGTCTGTGAAAAGTTTGGCCGGCCTCACAAAACATAATGAGCTGCGCAGTACTCCAAAACAGCCCAGCGGTCACGCTGGCTGTCTGCTGGTGTACTCATTAAGGTAAGGCTGTGACTTATACCCGGGAACCCGGGTACCCGCCCGTTATTCCGGGTACCCGGGTACCAAATTGGGTACCCGAATACCCAAAATGTAAAAAATAAAAATAAAAATAAAAATAAAAATAAATAAAAATATTTTTACAATTTTATTTTTTTACAATTTTTTTTTTAGTACATATGTGTCCCCAAATGACCTCTATTGACCCTACCATGTGTCATTTTGGGGGACAAATTTGTACTTATAACAAAAAAAAATCTAAAAAAAAAGAATCTAAAAAAAAAAGAATTAATTTTTTTAAATTTATTTTTTTAGTTTCTATTTTCGGGTACCCGGCTACCCGCCCGAAAAACGGGTGGGTACCCGGGTACGAAACTACCTGTGCATTCACAGCCTTAGTACTCATTAGCATAATTTATCCAGATTCTATCCCTTGTGCAGTGTTCTACGTGTGTCTGTAGCCTTGGCCTATATGAGCGGGTGCTTGGCATTATGTGAGTCGCGGTATATGGGATTTTTATGTACGCAAATCTACTCATCAGCGCTCGCCTATTCACTTAAATCCACCGTGATCATTTCTACCAAAACAAATTTTGTATTGTCAGGGCTGGCAAATTACAAGACATTTCAAAAGTCAATGGTGTCCGCATGCCATGGCAAGCAGCTTTAATATCCTTCAAATCCTTTAAATTTGACTCAGATTTTACCCATTTTCGATGAATTTGAAGGATATTAAAGCTGTTTGCCATGGCATGCGGACACCATTGACTTTTGAAATGTCTTGTAATGTAAAGTTCATCTATAAACCAACATTATAACATGGTTTATCAATTCATATTGAGTCAAAATATTTTTTTAATGATGATAACATGTCATTTTTGTGCCAATTTTGCGAAAAATGACCAAAATGGTCTATTTTGGCCAACTTGTAATTTTCAAAAGGTCACAGTTCAAAAACTATTGATCTACGATCGAAGTTGTGATTGACTTTTTTGTTTAAAACACTTATCCCAACAATATAACATACTTTTTATAGTCAATAGCTCATTTTTTAGTTTTTTTACCATGTTAAATTTAGTTTTTGACTTCCCATTGAAACACATGTGACCTTTGACCCTAAATCGAGGTCTAGGGTCATAACGTGCAACCTACGAATGTGGGATAAGGTAAAATATTGATCAGGCATATATTAGCTTCATTTTAAGCCACATTTCATCTGTGACCTACATGGAGAGTGCTAGATTTGTTTTCTGAAGGAATAAAACATGCACGGCCCATAGTCTAATAGCGTTATGGGCTATCTTGCTTGCAAATATCATCTCCAACATATCATTAGTTTTAGATTATTTTACAAAATGCAAGCGCATTATATTTATTATGTAGTGATTTGCAATTCTCATTAATACCTAGCTCATGTTTTGAAAAGGTTACTGGAATTTTCCAGAAAATCTAATATTTCGGGACAAAACTTTATTAAAATCTTGGTTGTAGAAGAATATGTTGCGTACTTTCCAAAAAACATGGCACTAGTGGGGATGGTGTAGCTAGGTTTTTCATATTGGGGGAGGCAAAAAATGAAAGTGAACCGACAAAGACTTAAATTACCGACAGTCCAATCACAACCGAAAGTACCAATCATAACAGACATGGTGCCAATATCAACCGACATTGACAACAGTCTCAACCTAAAATACTCTAATATGGTGTGGGTGGGGGGGGAGGGGGATTGTCCCCCTCTGGGTACGCCACTGCATGGCACAAATGTGTAAGAGAGACCGACTGGCCTTCGTAAAATGAATACATTTGCATTGTATTGCAGTCGGAGTTGCATGTATGAATGCAAATCATTGTCACTGTAAATTTAAAACCTGTTGTAGCTGTGTCCTGCCTCATGTGAAATACAGGCAAACTGTGTTTTGGACACTGCTTTTTCAACCAAAATATTTAAATTGTCTTATGATGCACACAGATAGTCAAAATAATCAATAGTTTGTTCATAAAAGATGGAATTTCTAGAACATAATCAAGCGTGAATACTGATGCGCGACAGTGTATAATCAATTGCTTTCATTTACTGAAGAAATACAGGATGTGCAACTGGGTGTGTCAAAAAAGTGTCCCATGAGCTAGAAAATTAATTAAAAATACATCCCTTGTAATTATAAAGACCTTGATCTTGAAGCTTTCAAAGGTGAGCTCTCTAATGGACTCCAAGATGTTTCTCTTCTAAGTGACCCTGACAAGCAGTCAGAATGTTATAATACCGTGGTTCGTCGTATTATTGATAAGCATTGCCCTGAACTATCTCGTTCTATAAAAGTCATCAAGAGTCCAGCATGGTTCAACGACGAAGTTAGAGAAGCACGCAGGGAACGTCGAAAATGTGAACGCAAATGGCGCAAGACTTTATCACACAGTGACCGCGATAGCTACACTGAGCAGAACAAAGTTGTTCTTGATTTAATTGTCGCGTCAAAAACCAAGTACTTTAAAGATGAGTTAAATGGTGCAGATGCTAAAACAATCTATCGCACTTTAAATTCATTGCTAAATAATTCTTGCAGAGCACTTCCTTCGTCATCATCAAATAAGACTCTTAGTGATAATTTCGCTGATTATTTTAGTGAGAAGATCAATAATATCAGAGTGGAACTTGATAAATCTGATGTTAGCGCTTGTGATTCTCAGGAAGAGTGTAACAATGTGTATACCAATAACTTAAGTCATGTTTATTGTAATGAATCAAAAGACAAGTGCAATACTGATAATGTTCATTGTGATGAATCAAAAGACAAGTGCAATACTGATAATGTTGACATTTTTACAAACTTCACACATGTTGATGAATTCGAGGTTAGAAAGATAATTTCCAAAATTCCAAACAAAACTAGTTTCTTGGATCCAATGCCCACCTGGTTGTTAAAAGCGTGTGTTGATATTATGGTTCCATTTGTTATGTCTGTTGTTAACAATTCTTTTCGAGTTGGTCTGTTCCCATCTGTTCTCCGTGAAGCAGTGATCACTCCTCTGATTAAAAAGCAGACCCTTGACCAAGATGTACTTAAAAATTACCGCCCAGTTTCGAACCTCCCCACCCTTGGCAAGATCCTTGAATACCCCGCTGTTTCCAGACTAAATGAACACCTAAAATCCCAAAATCTTACTGATGAATTCCAATCCGCTTACAAAGCTGCTCACAGTACTGAAACTGCTCTTCTTCGTGTAAAAAATGACATTATAAATGAACTTGGTAGAGGTAAGATTGTCATGCTTGTTTTATTAGATATGTCAGCGGCCTTCGATACTATCGATCACAAAGTTCTTGCTAATAGGCTCAATAGTGAATACGGTATCGACGGCTGCGTTTTAAGCTGGTTCAATTCTTATATTACTAATCGTACTAGTAGAGTTTGTGTTTTAGATAGTTACTCATCTGTTCATCCACTGAAATACGGTGTTCCACAAGGGTCAGTTGCTGGTCCACCGATTTTTACCCTGTATTCCAAACCTGTGACTGCCATTCTGCGCCGCTTTAATGTTCCTTACCACGTGTATGCTGACGACACCCAAATGTACGTTAGTTTTGATCCGAAAGTGCCTGGTGACTTCGACGATGCGCAGAGCAGACTAACGATGTGCATTGCCGAGGTGGGGAAATGGATGTTGGCAAACAAGCTCAAGCTTAATGACACTAAAACTGAGTTTATCCTCATTTCCTCGCCTCGACAGGTAGATTTGTTGTCTGAGGTTAACTTGAAGATCGGTGAATCTGTGATTGACCCTTCCCCCTCCATCAGAAATTTAGGAGTTACATTTGACACCTTTCTCAAAATGGATCTGCAGGTCAGTTCCATATGTCGTACGGTTAATTTTCACCTGCGGAACATTCGTCGTATCCGTCGTTTTATTGATCACGATACTTGTGCACATGCGGTGAGGTCTTTAGTCCTCTCTCGGCTGGATTATGGCAACTCTCTTTTAGGTGGCATTTCTAAATTTAATGTTCAGCGCCTGCAAAAACTTCAAAATCGTGCTGCGCGTCTAGTCTTTTGTAAAAATAGACGCACAAGTGCTGAACCACTCTTGCGGAAGCTTCATTGGTTGCCTATCCAGCAGAGAATTGACTTCAAGATCTTGCTGCATGTGTACAATGGTGTACATAATCTGGGGCCTACCTATTTATCTCAGATTTTGATGCCGTATGTCTGTCCAAGAGCTGGTTTGAGATCTTCCAACGACACTTTCCGCCTTGTTGTACCTTTCAACAAACATACTAAGACTGAAACCGCTTTCTCATATATCGGTCCAAGGCTGTGGAATGATCTCCCACTCTCCATACGCAAAAAGATGCTTAAAACTCATCTATTTCCGAAGGTGTAATTTGTTGGTCAATTTCGGATGCAAATGCACCCTTTTATATAAAAAAAATGTGTGTGTTTTTTAATCCATGCTTTTTAATGCTTAAATTGTATCTGTATATTATTACATTGTATATTTAATTATTTTTTAACCTATCTTTAATGTACTTTGTACTTTGATTGGTATTTTTTATTATGCTTATCTTTTATATTATATAATTCCTGTACAGCGCATTGATCGTGTTTTTGGAAATGCGCTTAATAAATCACGTTTTCATTCATCCATTCATTCATTCATTTTCGTTTAAAAGAAACAGACCGTTGGTTAGCCTTATTAGTCTTCGTATCAAATACACTTTATCCCATTAAAGTTTACCACCTAACTACCGAGAAATGATCAATTCAGTAACAAGAGTGCAAATCCCACTTTGGCCACTTTTGAACAATAAAATAACTTTCAACTGAAAAAAACCTGCATTTGTGATTCCGATGATGATTATAGGATATGTCATAATTATATTGTTTAAAATACCGTCTAAAATTCAAATATTTTATGGTATGTCATGGGTATTATGGATGAAAATATGTTTTTCTGTTCAATTAAATTAAATTCACTTCGTTTGTTTGAGTCAAATTATGAATTGGGTGGTACTTTCTACATTTATTTTGTGAATCACATCGAGTCCCTTTAATGATTTGTAACTAAACTTCAAAAAAGAATAATAGGTTAAAGGGGCACGGAGAGATTGGTGATAAATATGAAATTTGAAAAACAAAAATAGTTTCAATATGGGAAAGGGTTGAAGTGATGGCGCTAGATAGACATTCTGGTGAAGCCATATGTGCTGAATTCTGCAGATAATTTTGATGCGATCTACGTACATCGAAATTACCAAATTGTGAAATATTACGTGATACACTGTGAATTAAGGTAGTTAGTATATTGCCTAGTATTACTTTGATGCAAAAAACCTTTCACTCCAATCAATAACAATATTGTTACTTGTTTATAACTTGTACAGGTCTAATCCTCTCTTCTACATTCCCGGCAGTCTGACTGATATCCAGGATGATTGGACTTCAAATCTTCACTTGAAATGAAATTCATTTAGAACAGTTGCCAATATTATCATACAATAAAACTTTTAAAAACAAATAGCCAACACCTGCCTATTTCAGTTGGCTATCACACCACACCTTGACCATGACAGGGCAGCCAAGGACTAAGCTTGATGTCAAACTAGATACTAAACTATACAGAGCTGCACCAAGGCAGTTGCAGCGTTCTCCAATGTTCAATTTCTTTGTGCTCTCTGTGAAGACTGTTGGACTGGTGCTATTTTATTATTTCTTCTCAATCAGCTTGACATTCTACAACAAATGGTTATTCCATGTAAGTAAATTGCCAGTAAGTGGTTGCATCAGAATTATTTTCCTATTCGGGTTGGGGTATATGGTCTTTTGGGAGGGGTAGTAATGCATCAATTCTAAAAGTAGGGAAGGGGAAATTGGAAACCTTCTATCTGTTTTGATATTTAGAAGACTTTTGTTTCCTGAAAAGATTTCTTTATATTGGCAGATTTGCTACATTTTCAAGAATACTGTGCATTGGAAAACACGATTTGAGGCAATTGTAAGGCTAAATAAAAAAATATAGTAGTTTCTCATCCTCGCGTGCATCCGTTTTGGCTGCCGCATCAAGAAAAGTGGGTTTTTACCGTGATATAGGATATATCCAGGTTATGTCATAGTCATAGTAAATCTCGCGGGAAAAACAAGTGGATCCAGTCACTACCGATGAAGTCTTCCGATCGGGAAGACGAAACTGTCTAGTCATGTGAGTAGATATTTGGATTTGTAAACAAAACAATTTAATAATTATGTCATAGTAGCTAACACCATAGTCGTGCTATTATTAATATTAACTCTTCTTTGTGGCTGGTCTATATGAATCACTGACATTTCGTCCAATTCAATTGTTATGGACCTTGTGTCAAAGAAACTCTTGGGGTGTTTTTTTTTAAATTCAATTTAGTTTTCCTGTTATTCGAAGAGTAAGTAATTAACTTTGTTATATTTTGTGCTATTTTTAGCTTGATAGTAACTCAGTCTATCATGATAAAATGTTGTTTATCAACTCAACCTATACAGATACTCATTTAGTTATTCTTTTCCGCAATAAATGACTTGTACTTTAATTAAACGATTGGATTGTTTAATTAGGATTTGATTGGCATACACATAACACAATATGTTTTTGTATTAATTATGTTATTTAAGCAAGTTGGAAGACATCAATTTACAATGCAGTTAACTGTATAAGTCAAAAATTATATTAAAACCTACTCATATGAGTATCCAAGATTTAGTGTCTGATCATGGCGTTCTTGAACTTTTCCTAAAACCTGAGGTCAAGAAGTTCAAAATGAAATGCCTGGCGTGGTAATGTAAAAACCAGACCTAGCCTCATTCCCATCCCATTCCACAGTTCAGTTAATCCCAATACACAAGTGGCCATGAGTACATATTCCTTTGCACTCTTGCTACCATTCTATAATACCCAGAATACCATAACCCTTTGACTTTCCTTGGGTGCAAAAATACACATGCTGGGTGTAAATTATGGCAACACTGATTCCCTTCATTAATCAGCACTCCAGCGGAATACCCATATTGTTTAGCTTGTGAGCCCAAAATGATGGTTTGGGTGCTTGACTACCTTACTCCCAATTACACAAACACTCTATGTGGTACATGTTACTACAAAATGTATAAGTTCTTCCCTTTTTTCACAGTTAATTTGATTAACTATATCTAATTAGAAACTATTGCTACTTGTTTTTTTCTAATTAGCTTAAATACAACATAATCATTCTTAAGCATATAATATTAAGTTACTGAAACAAGTTCTCAAAATGGAACACTTTTGGTCTTACATGAAAATTAGCATACATCGAAAAATTAAAGTCTTGACTAAGGTTTTCATTTTCTCTGCTCGCTGATGTAAAGTTCCCAAAATATCTCTTTTATAATACTTTATACCTCAAACAGGGTAAATATAAAACCACCTGTATATTAAGATTGAGTAAAGGGAATATATACATAAATATTTATAAATCAAGTACATACCTGTTTAAGGAAAATAGACATGAGAATATCATAAGTTATGCACACACATCTCGATCGTAGTAAAGCCAGAAGTTATTTATTAAGTCTTCATGCCTCAGATTAAGATGTATTGGATTGGCTATAACTCCTTCATGCAGCAACTAATTAAATAATTTGGCACAATAAATGAATGTCTTAAAAGTTACTATATATGCTAGGATAATTTAACAAGTCTTGATTGTTTATCACTGTCTCTATATCAGCGCTCATTTGTATTATTATGATTATGCTAATGACTACTAATGAGCTAATTTGCATATTTTGGTCAAATCTTTAATTTAGCTCTATATCGTGAAAACAATGAGTGACAAACTTTTAAGTTGGTTAGAATGGGATGACATGATAAGCTGCACCACTGTTCCAAGCTTACTATGATAATTAGCCATTGGCTATAACTCCTTTATGCAACTAATTAAAATTAATTCTTACTGGCACAATAAATGAGTGTTTTAAAGTTTACCATAGGATAACCAATTCTTGTCTTATACTGGTCTAATATGCAAGCGCTCATTTGTATAAGTATAATTATGCTAATTTGCATATGTTTGTCAAATCTTTAATTTAGCTCTCAATCTTGAAAACAATTAGTGACAAACTTTTCAGTGGGTTATAATGGGATGAAATGATAACCTGTACCACTGTTCTAAGTTTATCTCTTGCTTGCAATTGCGTGAATATGATAATTAGCTAATTTAAATATTTTTGGTTAATGCAATTATTGGCATTAACTAATTAAAATTAATTCTTACTGGCACAAGGCACAATAAATGAGTGTTTTAAAATTTATCATAGGATAACAAATTCTTGTCTTATCACTGGTTTATGCAAGCGCTCATTTGTATAAGTATAATTATGCTAATGAGCTAATTTGCATATGTTTGTCAAATCTTTAATTTAGCTCTCAATCTTGAAAACAATTAGTGACAAACTTTTCAGTGGGTTAGAATGGGATGAAATGATAACCTGTACCACTGCTCTAAGTTTATCTCTTGCTTGCAATTGCGTGAATATGATAATTAGCTAATTTGAATATTTTTGGTATATGCAATTATTGGCATTAACTCCTTTATGCAACAACTAATTAAATTAATTCCATCTGGCACAATAAATGAATGTTTTAAACTTTACAATGTAAGAACTTAACGAGTCTGGTCTTATCACTGGTCTATGATAGCACTCATTTATATTAGTATAATTATGCTAATGAGCTAATTTGCATATTTGGTGGAGGATTCAACCACCGATTACATGTCCATTAGTATAATTATACTAATGAGCTAATTTGCATATTTTGATAATTCTTTTATTAAGCTCTATATCTTGAAAACAATGAGTGACTAACTTTTAAGTTTGGCTAAAATGGGAAAATATCATAACTTACACCACTGGTTGGATTTTGTAAATGTGATAATTAACTAATTTGAATATTTTTGGTAAATGGTATTATTGGCTTATAACTCCTTTATGCAATTACTAATTAAATTAATTCTAACTGGCATAATATATCACGGTTCTGCATCATTGATGCTCTCGTTTTATTGTCTTTTTCAAGACATTTTCGAAAATCTGAGTCATTTTCACAATCTATCTGCACTTTTTCTCAATCATGAACATATTCTCTATTGCAGTCTAAGTCTAAGTACAGGTGGAGTAAATGCTACCAATGACGCTATTATAAATACTGTGATAAGTCTATCCAAATGCATCAAATCCTCTTGAAAAAAGTTCGGACGCGAAACTAGTTTTTTCTTCTTTCTTGGCATGTTTAGAGTTAGACAAAATCCATGAAGATAAAGGAAATGTCTATCCCTCAGTCATACAGTGCAACAGGCCATAAACTACTCGACAGACAAGTCAAGTGATTAGGCCATAGTTTAAATTAGTCATATAGCACAAGTCTCATAATTTTAATATACAATGTGGTTCAATAAAACGTTGACAGATTACTTACATGCAATACTTACATGCAATTCATCATTCAGTATTCAAAGTACCCGTGGACAGAGTGAAATGGGACAGACTTTGTTCAAATAGCTGTTATTTTGCAACCGTAAGGTTATTTGTAACGATATTTTCATCATAAATGGTCAAGATCATATAGTTGATGAATATTGAAAAAGATTTTTTTTTAAATCTACAGAATTTCAAAAAGAATGGCTTCAAAAAACTGTCAACGTTTTTATTGAACCACACTGTATATGAAGTAAAGGTCTGGCAATATGAAAACTTGAAAATTAGACAAAAATATCAATATGTATAGGAAATACATGAAAATTAGTGAAATAACATGATTTTACCTATACTTTTGTAACCATGGAATGGAAGATAAAAGTACACTGATTTCAAATAGTGTCTATGATGGATATGGCCGATAATTCTGATTGAGCACTTTTTTGAAAAGTTATCTCGTTTTGGAAAAATAAGCCAAAATCCCATTTTTAGTTAATTTGCTTAAATGCCTATGTTTCTTTTACTGTAATTGAAAAGGTAAATAGGCAATTGCATTCGAAAGCTGACACATCAAGGAAAACTTTATATTGATCAGACGGTTATAAATACCTTGTTCGATTCTTTAGAATTAGATATAACAAAAAGAGTAAATATGTGACATTTGACCTTGGTGGCCATTTTGTGCTTCCATCAACGCATACAAGTACACATTCTTCATCAGAACAATACCAGTTTGGAATGGATTACCAGGCAGCGCAGTTGTAGCACCATCTGTGAGGATGTTCCAAACAGCAGCACTCCCCACCCTCAGGACCGTGTAACTTGCTACATGGTCTTTTTTAATTGTCCTGTATATATTGTGGATTTTTACTCGCACTTGGTACACCCATGCACCTTGACATCACCCGCTGTAATAGTTGGTCATCCGACTCTAGCGGCCACCAAATTGAAGAATTGAAGAATTGAAGAATTGTTGATTTTGCCCCCAAAATGGGATTTCTAAATTTTGGCATAACCGAACAATTATTTGAATTCTAATCAATACAAAACTTTCCTCCAAAGTTTTAGCTTTCAATTGTAATTGCCTATTTACCTTTACCAGTTACAGATAAAAGAAACATAAATTAAGCAAATTAACTAAAAATTATCCTTTTGCTTATTTTTCCAAAACGAGATACTTTTTCAAAAAAGTGCTCAATCAGAATTATCGGCCAAATATAAGGAACACCTTATTTGAAATCAGTGTAATTTTATCTTTTATGGTTGCAAAAGTATCGGTAAAATCATGTTTTTTATGTTTTTTCACTAATTTTCATGTATTTCCTATACATATTGATATTTTTGTCTAATTTTCAAGTCTTCATATTGCCAGACCTTTACTTCATATATTAAAATTATGAGACTTGCGTTGTGCTATATAACTAATTTAAACTATGGCCTATTCACTTGACTTGTCTGTTCGGTTAGTTTATGGCCTGTTGCACTGTAGTGCATAGTATCTTTGTGTTAGCAGCATTACCCCAACTTGTCCTTCATCTTCCTGATCATATGGAACTTTGTATATTTCTCTCTATTTCTTCCTAAAGGAATTCCAGTATCCACTTAGTGTGACCATCATGCATCTAGCAGTCAAGTTTGTCATTGCTGCAGGTGTGCGACAATGTATGCAGAAAGTTACCAAGCAGAAGTGTGTCACACTGGCATGGTCACCATATTTGAAAAGAGTAGCACCAACAGGTGAGTTCTCATGATACTGCACAAAATTAGTATCGCCTATAATGCTTAAGGGGAAATATATCATTGAATGACAAAATGAGATTTGTGACTTAAAACATGCTGAAAATTTAATCTTTCTTTTGCTCAATTAGAATGTGTTTTTTTAATTCAAATGTGTTTAAGGTTGAAGTTTGTCAACCAAATAGCCAGGGAACAAAAACTCCTGATATTTAGGTTTTAGTCAAATCAACTCTCAACGATATATTCCCTTAAAAATATTATAGGCAATACTGATACTATTCGTAGTCTGTTTTGCACTTATAGGCATGAGAATTTTAAGGCATTTGCCTGAATTAAAGATATTTTGTTTCACATTTTATTTTATTCAGCCTGTTTTTAGCCTAAAGCATAATTTCACCTACTTTTTCTGGTTTTTAGTTTTTTTCATGCAAATTGATTCTCATGCCTGGTTTGTGACTGATTGTTTCGTTGATATAGTCCATTTAATCCTGATCTGGATGTTTGTGAGGATGTTTGCTAAATCAAAATCATAAAAGGAGGCAGATTTTCCCCATAAAGCATCAACATTGGTTTTTCCACACACAAAAATAATAATGAACCAAGTAAAGTAATACTGTAAAGTTTGGTCATTCATACCAAAAAGTGATTTTCTTTTTTTCAAATAAATGTTATTTATTGATCAAATAGGTCATGTTACTAGTTCTATTCATGTATATTACAATTGAATCACAGTGTAACCATTTGTCAAGTTTACACCAATGCATGCATATTAACAAAAAAGAAAAAGACATGCATCCGTATAGCTCAAAATAACCCTAACCCCCCTGAATGCTAACAAATGCTAATCCTAAGTCCCTCTCCAAGCGCATGCGCCATCGGTTTTCAATGACGTAGTCAACCGAGCCTATATAGTGAGCGCAGTATACTGCACGAATGTGTAGCTGAGGGCCGTGGCTTAGTGGGGCTTGAGAACGGAGGGTCCTTGGATCGAATCCCTGCAGGTTCCCCAAGATTTAGTTGGTGTTTTTTCCTCGAAAATTGTGATCCCGGTCAAAAACCCTAAACCGGGGTTAGGGTTAAGAAAACTGAAGCAAACTTGCTAAATTGACCTTGCTTGATTTACTGTATACAATTTCACCAATCCTTATATTTTTAGGTGTTGCCAGTGCATTTGACATTGGGTTATCCAACTGGAGTCTTCTGTACATTACTGTATCACTGTACACCATGTCTAAGTCTTCTTGTATTATATTCATCTTATTATTTGCCATCATCTTTGGTCTTCAAAAACTGGTAAGTGTATATTATACCCACAATCAAGCATGTGTTGAGAAAGGCAACACTCGTCGCTAACGTACACGATATCGTTTGGATCAGTTCATAAGAACCTTATTTCATCATGTATGTACTCAGTTACCATCTTCAAATTGATGCAGATATATATCTTATTTCGTATGAGAAGAAAGGTCAAAAGTTACTGACCATGTATAGTTATATTATCTTATTGGGAAGGTGGTATCAGAAATTTGTTGGTAAATCTTTTTTCCCCACGAATTGATCTCATTCATAAAAAAGCCTTTGAAGTTATGATTGTTTTGTGCATAATCTTTGATGACGGCATGTTTTTGCCATATCAATATTTGGAACTGGATTCTTTATTGGAATATATAAATGCAGTGATGGAAATACCCACATGACTTTCCGTGACCCGCCGTTTTTGCCATATCAATATTTGGTACTGGATTCTTTATTGGAATATATAAATGCAGCTATGGAAATACCCACATGACTTTCCACCCAGGGTTGACAAGGTAGGAACTGCACACTTTGTGGACTTAAAATATTTCTAACCCTGACTTTTACAAAAGGAAATAATCAGTTTAAAAAGTGGTCCTAGTGGGAATCGATCCATGGACCTCTGCATTTTAAGGCACATAACTCATAACTCAACCACTAGACTAGCAAGGGGTGAACTGGCCAAGTCATGATTTTAATCCCTCTTAATATTACGGAATAAAGCAATACTACTATTATGATCAGTACACACAATATTATTATTAAAAAGCTGCGTCACACATGATCGTCAACCCCGGGTTGACAGTCATGTGGGTATTTCCACTACTGCATATATATACGCAGAGATGGAAATGCTCATATACCTTTCGACCTCAGGTTACCTAACCTCAGGTTAACCTTGGGTCGAATTCATTTTCAGACTTAGCATTTTTTCACAAAGTGTGCAGGCCGGGGTGCGTGCACACGTTCAATCATTATACGACTGACGAGCAGACTCAGTACTATTCCGGTGCGTTCACATTGGATATCTTGTCAACCTGAAGTTGTCAAATTATATTTATTTTCAACCTGAGGTTGTTGTATGGAATATTTTCTGAACCTCGGGTTTACTTACACAGTATTTTAATTTAAATAAAATCAACCTGGGTTTTCACATTGAATATCTTGACAACCTGAGGTTGTCTGATTGGATTTATTTTCAACCTAAGGTTGTTTTATTGAAAATGTTCTCAACCTCAGGTTTACTTATTGCAGTATTCTAATTTAGTATCATTATTTTCCTGTATTCTTGGCGTTTTTAGAGAGAAGCTACCAAAATGTTTAAGTCCAAAAGTGAATACAACCTGAGGTTAGGTAACCTGAGGTCGAAAAGTGTATGAGCATTTCCATCTTTGCATATATATACACAGTTCAACAAAAATAAGTTCCCCTTTAGATTATGCCTGATATTTTTTTAATGAGTTACTCCATCGAAACGATTTTTGGCACACATAATGTATGTGTTCACAGCAACACTATAACGTGGCTATAACTATGCAGGTGTTGTAATACTTCAATGAGCACACATTGAATGGAGGAATACCTCAATTCAAAAGTCATAACCTTTTCCCCCCTCCCCCACATGTCCCACCATATTTTGTCCCTCAAGCAATTGAAAATGTTTTAATGTCACAAAATTATTGAAAATTAGCTCAGGCAATTTTTACAATCAAATCCAAAGTTTTCACCTCCCCACCCACATTTTTTTCTTGCACACCCCCTCCCCATTTTTTTTCTTGTTTAAGAACAAGTAAGCAAACAAAACAATCAGTAGCGGCACCATCATCATCAAATTTATTTTATTTTATTTTTTTTTTGGGGGGGGGGGTTTGGGGGGAGAAAAAATTGGGGGAAAGAAAAAAGAAGTAGCTCTTTAGCAGAAAAATGAGAAATGAGAAGAGGTATGGCATCGGTTTTAATTGTAACTCAAATGTTTAGATGTGGTTGAGCTGATGAACTTATCTTTTTATGAATACAAAATCAAATGTGTTTTTCAATTCACATCAAATCTAACCTTAAACTTTGAATATCGTAATACATTATTTGTATGTTCAAGCAGGTCACTAGTAGATTTTATATAACACATACAAATATTCCTGTCATTTGATTGGTGGATACTACATCATGTGACATGAAATAATTAGACTATTTCCCCCTCCATTTCACTGGAGGGGAAAAAGTTCCCATAAAAAGTACTTTTTCCCTGCAGTGCAAAGAGCTGTGAGGGAAATAGTACCTTTTTATGAGAGCCTTTTTCCCTACTCGCGGTAATCGACCTTGACTTGATTGATACATTGGGTAGGCCGAGGTCTATTTTCTTTTGTTTATCAAGTATTTCAAATGACAGAAATATTTTTATATATAAAACAAATATTTACTTCTCTATATTTAGGAAATGATGCAAAATAGGTCCCCTCGGTTACTGGAGACAGTGGGCCTACTTTTTTTTTTAATAGTAGGCCCACTGTCTCCAGTCACCCTGGGGAGCTATTTTGCACCATTTCCATCATGAACAGTAAATATTTGTATATGAAATGGCATACTTATTCTGAAAAATCTTATCACAGTCTGTATGTCAGAACCACCCCATACTAAAGTGTGTTCAGGTTATTAAAAAATCATAATGGATGACAGTGGATTCAAAATAGTGTGCTAACTCAAATAATGCGGTAGTGCTATAATGAAACTGAGTGGTGAGTATCAACTATAACCATGCTGTAGCAGACCTGATTGCTGCACATAGCAGGTATGAATGGGCGCTTCTTATCCCTTTAGGTATATTAGTCCCAGGTTATAATGGCATGTATGGTTGGGAATGATAATGGAAAGTGTTTATGACCTGTTGCACTGTAACGCGTACACGCCTACATACAATTGTACAGTCACGTACAGCCTCTGTGCATGTACTTCACAATGGTAAAAGATACTGCCTATATATTTGTGTGCAGTCAAGCTTATACCTGGTGTTTTATCTTATCAGACCAATTTCACTTCTCTTTAATACCATGTGACGAAGGCGGCTTTAAATTGGGCCCTCAACCAACCAGCAGTGGTTAACGATGGGAGCCCCATTCCCCTTTGGTGCTCCGCACGTCGGGTCTGTCCCTTGTGCCCTTCGGAGTTAATGGGATGGACCGTGAGCACAGGAAACGATAGGTTGCATTACAAATAATAAATGGTACAAGTAGTAGGGAGAATTCAGAATGATCAATCGTACGAGTACATGTTTTACAAACACCGCAAAACTAATGTTAAGAATCTGTACAAGTCCTTTCTTTTTCAAATAAAAAAATAACCTTTATTATTTTTTCTTGGTTTTACAGCATCTCAGCCAAGCTGTTATTGTGCTCCTTATTGCTGTGGGCTTGTTCATGTTCACGTATGAATCAACACAATTCAATGTGGAAGGCTTCAGTATGGTTCTAGCAGCATCAGTAATAGGTGGCTTAAGGTGGTCACTAGCACAAATACTTACACAGAACGAAGAGTTAGGTAAGACTATAAACGGGTGTGCAACTCAAATTACCGATCGGAAGCTACTTCATCAGTAACTAAAAACTTTTGTGTGATTATATCTTGATGGCGCTGTAGCGCTGTCTGTCGTATGCTTAGGTATGGACTTGCATCAAGTCTGTCAGACAAACAACAGTATGGTGTATATTTTAAAGGGAAGTGACAAACTGAGCTAAAAATGTATAAAACAAATTTAAACAATTAAACGTGATTTAATCTTATTCAGGGTGGCAAAAACCCTGCAGCACGTAAGATTTTTATGATAATTTTCGAAACTGCACAATTTGTCAGGATTTTTCCAACAGTTCCGTGTAAACTTCAATTTAAGTCTATACCTAAGCAGACGACAAACAGGGCTACAGCACCATCAACATGATCACACAAAAGTTAAAGTTCCCGCATGAGCTTATTAAAATAGCCTAGAAAACTGTAATTTAGGTCAAACAAAAATAATTGTTTGTTTCCGGTTACATGCTGGAAAAAAATTAGGTTGATAGGAAAAACAATTTATTTTGGAAAACAATTTTATTTTGGAATTTTAATATTTTCAATATTGGTTTGTATCTGCATGGTATCATTCTGAAGAAACAGACAGATAAATGTGCCCTATTTCACTATAAAAATGAGGGAATCCTACTTAATGAAACAGACGCAGTGATAGCGGTACCGGTAATTAGTAACTTTTGTATCGATATGTCGTCGAGGAAAACTATTATAGTCACTCGGTACCGATCAAAAACGTCAGATAAAGCCTGATCAGATCGGGATCGGGGGAAATATCCCTATCAATGATGTACCCCACCACCCCACCAATAAATAACTTGGAAAATTGGCCGAAAAAGTCATTTATAAACGTTGAGATTTATGTTTCATTTCACAGTTTACTTGCCAACCCCTGAAACTAGGATTTGCCCGCCATGGGTTTTGGCACTTTTAGACGTGAAATAATACAGATTTTGATTAGCTTTTTTCAATTACCCATACTTTTATGGTCAGGAAAAAATGTTTATATTTAAGGAGTTATGGGCATTTAAACATTTCCTTTAACATAAGCTTTCAATTGAAAAAAGAAACTTTAAATCCAAATATATCCCTTACCCTTAATTAAGTTTGTAACCTCAAAATTGATACGCCCTGAAAGTATAGTTGATTAGAGACATTTTTAGTTTTTGGAAGAATTCCCCCCACCCCATGACGTCAATGAGGAATTCCCTTGTTTTTATGAATCAAGAAACATTGTGTACATTTACCAAATATGGTTCATTATGTTAATGATATCGGGTTATCCAATCACTGTCAGGAATGATTGACCTCAAAGCTGGACAACCCGTTACTTTTGGGGGTCATTTACTAACGCTGGGGATTCCCATTCAACGCCATATCTATTATACAATCGAGTGTCATGTTTTTAGCACGAGTCCCCCTCATGTGACCCAGCTTTATTTTGGTCTGTAAATCGCAACTAGCGCTCACGGAATGGAAAGAATATGAACATTTACTATCCATTCGAGAGTCGTTTACGAATTAAAAAAAGAAATGAGTGAGAATCGTGAGTTTGTGGCTCTTTTTTGGGGAACTCGATTTCGCCAGTATATGGGGTCTGAGGTAATGAAAAATCACCACCTGATAGCCTAAATCACACTATTTCCCATGATCCCTTGCGCTCACCTCGGAAACCGAAATCACCCCTGCACTTCCCCCAACAGATTTAAAGTCGGATAGGAATATTTAAAAGTTTGTTCATTAATTATTGCACATCAAAAATTGACATTTATTAACCCTAACCAGTAAAGCTAGTTTTTTGTGCGTATCGGGGGGAGGGGGGAAAAAGTGCTATTTTTTTTACCCGAAAAATCACCCAGCACCCCCCGGGATTCGATCGCCGGACCATCCGCACCCAAGTCTGTCCCTCTACCGACTGAGCTAACTCCCTAGGACATATGCGGCCACAAACTCCGTGGCCACATATGCCTGCGGTAGGTGACGTCATCGCGGCAATGCAGCAGCACGTGCCTGGAGATAGTTTCTGGCAGTGAGATTTAGTGAGATTCAGTGCGGTTAGGGTTATCCATTATTTACTAATTAAAACCCTCATGGCCGACGAAATCCTTTCAGTTTTTGATAAGTTTATAGTTTTAATGAAATGTGAATTTACATTTTTGAAAGGGAGGGTATTTGCAAACCAGGGTAAACGGTAGTGCTGTCGTCGAGATCTTTTTTCATGTCGACATGTTGCTATTTTAGAATCTTTATATCAAAATGATTTGTAATCTGAAATACAAAAGTTAATTGGAAAAACCAATGCGTTGAAACTTTTATGTTTCTAATCTGAAATACAAAAGTTGCGTGGAAATAACCAATGCATCACTGGCGTGATATGTGAATATTTTGCCAATTTGGCCATGCCTAGGCCTATCGGCTCTGAAATACTAAAGGTTAAATTGTTGGGCCTGGGGAGAAAAAACAACAAATAACCTACAATTCCGGAAATAACTGTTGAACCACTTTGAGGACTTCGTTGAAATCAACCCCCCAGTCCCCCCATTCAATGTTGTTCGGAACCGTTTCATCACCACGGTCGTTGGGACCCTCAACATTGATTGGTGGGGGCGGGGGAGGGATATCACTTAGTAGATAGCTCAAGCTCCCCACACAAGTTTGTTGCAAAATCAGCGCTTGAAAATAGTCCCTTAAAGTGGGATATTAGCAAAGAAATGGACTATGTGGTCCAATACCAATTTTCCTGAATTGTCTGAATGAAGTCCAAAAAAATCATCTGATTTTACATTTTTAGCCACAACTTTTTTATTTGTAAGTCTTTTTTGATCAAATTTTCAGTAAATAGAGATGCTATGAATCTCCTGATATACCATCATCAAGAGGTGTCTACAGTACTGAATTAGGGACTGGTCATATTAAATACCTAAACCTGCATAATTTGCTCCTATTATTCAGGGAAGCCTGACTTATTTATTTAAAAAAAGCATCTGATACCCCGATAAACACAAGAACATTATAAAATATGATTTAAATACAACTTTGACGGTTCGTGCGTGGCGCTCGACCCAATCCCATGCGTATCCCTTGGTTACAGCTTGCGCTACGCGTTTGCATAAACTTCGAGCATAGCACTCGACTTTGTTACCAAGAAATAACATGAACAATGAGATGGTAACTAACATTGCGGTTCATTACATATCAATACAGGCAAGATATGAATAGGTTCAGTCATTACATTCATTGTTCGTGTACAGATCATGATTAACAATCTATACGTCTCGCGTGCAGCGCTTCGTGCACATCGATTGACACGCCTCGCGCATATCGCTCCAAGCGGCTCGGACATAGCGCACGACATCGTTTGTGTAGCATACCGCGGCAATCATTTATTACAGAATTATTACATTTATAACATTATAATAACAAGGCCAAAGCTAAATAAAGAGAATTATATTAAATAGCATCGTCCACAGTGGTATTAACATTACATTGTAGGTAATTCGCCGAACCCTGTCTTTGGAATTCTAATGACGCGGTGATGGACAACCATTACACGGTTGTCCGTATTGAATTGCACGCGTGTACACGATTGTCCGTCTAAATTAAATAGATAATAGGAGTTAGTTCTATTATTTATCGGGGACAATCGACCGATGTGCATGCTTTTCAATGGATGGACAAACGCAACGGTTGTCCATACTCTGATAGTACGAGGGCATGGTTCTGAATAAAAAGACGCTATAAGGCGTTACTATGAAAGGTGTATTGTGAATCAGTGCTAATTTCTAAAGCCGAAGATAATATGACACTTGATTTGGCTTGATATTGCATAGATGGGCGATTAGCTCAATTGGTTAGCGCGTTGGCCTATTCAGTATTCATACTTATAAGGGCAGAGACACGGGTTCAAATCCTCATGGCGCGAGCCATTGGTGTTTTTAATAATGTATTAATATAACATTTTCGTTATTCGCGTGGCTCATTAACTGGTTTATTTTATTCATCTGTTTGTCACATATTGTTTTTGTTTTTCCTCTCTTTTGGTTTTTGTTCTTCTTTATTTTTGAACTTTTTTCGGTGGTTGTTGTTTATCTTTCTTTCTCTCTGTCTACCACATGTAAAATGACCAGTCCGTCACAATGCATTTCGTACTTTTAATGCATTTATTAAACACGGAAGATAAATTATAACCGTCAAGTTAAGTAAATGCAAAGAAAATACAATCATTCCATGACTTCAATGGCAAATACAACGCTACAATAATTGACACAATAGTTATTACTTTATAGCGTCTATAATGCGGTTGTGACCAGTCCCTTATCAAAAAAGAAACGCATTGCGATAACGAAAAGGATTTTAATTGATTGTTGCATAATAAACTACTGTCATATAATTAGTTTAAATAATGAATTTCACCCGTTGCACCCTATGTAAGACTACATGTAACACTCGCGCATTCCATATACATGGGCCATAATCACGCATGAAATGACCAGTCCCTAACAATGTACATGTCGTATTTACTTTATCTTTACCATATATAATAAGTATATACATATCTTGCCACTCTCCAAATTAGAAGATTATGCAATGTATAGAAGACGAGTTATTCCCTATAGTTGTCATATTGAGTGATTTACCATACAAACGGGCCATAATCACACATAAAATGACCAGTCCCTAACAATGTAAATGTCGTATTTACTTTATCTTTACCGTATATAACAATTATATACATATCTTGCCACTCTCCAAATTAGAAGATTATGCAATGTATAGAAGACGAGTTATTCCCTATAGACAGTTGTCATATTGAGTGATTTACCATACAAACGGGCCATAATCACGCATAAAATGACCAGTTCCTAACAATGTAAATTTCGTATTTACTTTATCTTTACCGTATATAACAAATATATACATATCTTGTCACTCTCCAAATTAGAAGATTATGCAATGTATAGAACACGAGTTATTTCCTATAGACTGTTGTCATATTGAGCATTTACCAATAGCCTCAGACAATTCCGGAAATAACTGTTGAACCACTTTGAGGACTTCGTTGAAATCAACCCCCCAGTCCCCCTCATTCAATGTTGTTCGGAACCGTTTCATCACCACGGTCGTTGGGACCCTCAACATTGATTGGTGGGGGCGGGGGAGGGATATCACTTAGTAGATAGCTCAAGCTCCCCACACAAGTTTGTTGCAAAATCAGCGCTTGAAAAGAGTCCCTTAAAGTGGGATATTAGCAAAGAAATGGACTATGTGGTCCAACACCAATTTTCCTGAATTGTAGGTCTTACTTAGTTTTTGTTTTATTCACGTTTGTAATCTGAAATACAAAAAGTTAAATAATCAATGTACATGTGCAGTTGAAAAACGTGAAATGACAGGGTTTTCGGCAATTCCTAGGTCTTAGTTTTTGATTTATTGAATAGTTGAAACATTCACGTTTGTACGTTTCTAATCTGAAATAGCCTACATGTACAAAAGTTAAGTGTTTAGTTTAGTTAGTTTAGTTTTATTTCCAAGAACATGCGGCCATCGGCCCAAATACACAAAATATTGCCACGATTGGCATGATTTACAAAATCATAGTAATTATCAGGGCGGGAAAAAGAGGGCAAAACGGCAAGCTCCTTGCCAGCAAATGTTGCCATCTCGTGGGAACCCCCCTAAAAAAAAGGAAAAAAAGGATTTTTTTTTTTTTAATAGGCATTACAGCCGATATTACATAAAATGATGCACCACAGCTTAATCTTCTGAGGGCCCTCAGACACCCCCTCCGCCGCTTAACCAGCGGGAAATTCAACTTCGCCGAAACTTTTCATTTTTCCAGCCCTGGTAATTATAGTAACGTACATATAATATAAATATACAGTAACATTGATAATATAACGATTAGTATACGATTCATCACCCATTCAGGAATTAGACTAAAAATGAGCTAGATATCACTTAAAGCGTTCTTTATTTCATGAGGATTTTCTAGACCAGAATTTCATGAGGAATACAAATATCTTGGGTAAACAGCCCAAATCCTGAACGCACCCCCCCCCCCCCCCTAACCGGGGGGTTCTTTCAGGGGGTGCCAAAAAAATCAGAAAAATACCGTATCTTATACTTAAACTCAAATAATGTATGATCAGAGTATAGTTTGAACAATGGGATGTATGTGTTAGACCACAAGAAACTCATATCTAGAATTTTTGCTTTGTAAACATACTTAAAACCAAAATGGCCGCCAAATTAATTAAATTAGTGGTCTAATCCCATCATTATAACTATATTTTAATCATACATTTAGGTTGATATTATCCCATTTTAGGGAATTTGTCAATTTTTGCAGCAACTTTTGGGACCCATTTTGGCAGCCATTTTGGATTGTTAACTATGTTAACAAAGCAAAAAATACTGGATATGAGTTACTAGGGGTCTAACACATACATCCCATTGTTGAAAGTGTGCTATTTTATGGAATTTGACTATTTTTGCAGCCACTTTGGGACCCATTTTGGAGGCCATTTTGGCAGCCATTTTGGATTTTTAACTATGTTAACAAAGCAAAAGTACTGGGTATGAGTTATTAGTGGTCTAACACTTACATCCCATCGTTAAAAGTATATTTTCATCATACATTTTGGTTAATATGCCACTTTGACCATTTTGGGCAATTAATTTGGCGGCCATTATGCTTTTAAGTATGTTTTCAAAGCAAAAATACTAGATATGAGTTTCTAGTGGTCTAAGACATACATCCCATTGTTAAAACCTAACTCTGATCATACATTATTTTGAGTTAAGTGTAACATACGGTATAAGGCAGCTTTAAAATTGTTTCAATTCACGTTATAAATGAGGTTCGACCGGAGGTTGGAATAAAATGGGATATCCTTTGACAACTAGCAAATATATGCCAATCTTATTTTTGTTCATCACACCCCTGCCCATCCCAGCACCATGGATCGCTCTTGGATTAATTCACTATAATATTACCTTCTTCATTCTTTGCAGGATTAACCAATCCAGTAGATACCATATATCATTTACAACCTACAATGATAATAGGATTATTACCATTAGCAATTGTTGTGGAAGGTAAGAAGGATCAATCATATCTTTATGTTGACATGGATGAGCCAAGATGGACAGTATGAGATGTCTTGTTTTGTTCTTAAAGATAGTGAATCATTAGAAAGGCTTTCCAGTAGACCAGCCAAAGGCAATAAATTTACACAGAAAACGCAAAAACATATTTTTTGCCCAAAAATTGTGTTTTTATGCTGCAAACGGCCCAAAAATTGATTTCTATTTTTGTCACCCCCCTTCATTCGAAAGCTAACTATTTAAGGACTTGAATTAGCCTGGGTGTCAAGCTGTAACAAAAAATGCCGTGATAAATTATTTTAAAGCACATTTATTGCCTTTGGCTGGTCTACTGTTCACTAAATGGGAACCAGTAGATATCATATAATTTAATTGGTCTAGCTTTCATACTTCATAAGGATTTGATATCTAATTGCCTCTTATCTCACTTTTATTCCATTGTTCTATATTGTTGATGATTTGGATGCTCATGGCTATTGTCTTTATACAACATGAAGTATTCACTCATCTTTTTATGTGAAATTGATGATATAATAATTAGGGGAGACGGGGGCTAGTAGAACGGGTTTTTACAAAAACAGCTGTAGTTTACAAACAAGATTTATTCAACAAACAGCAACTATACCAGTTTATAGGTACACATGTTGGCTACAAATGTAGTCCATAAAATTACTAAATTTATTTGTCGTTACTTAGATAATCCACATAAAACATGACCATGTCAAGTGTTCCAACTTATTCCGTGAAAAATAGGCACTTGCTAACTTTATTACTGAATGTTAAAGAAACTGTCTTTGATATGAGTTTTAGTCACAACAGGATTTCCAAGCACTCTGACCCATAAACACAACATGCCGTAATAGAGTGGGAAATACCAAAAATATCTGTGCAGTGTTCAGATTCATTTTTGGAGCATTTAATAATCATTTTAATCAGAAACCTTGTATACACTAGGCTAACCAAATATTAAGACAACTTTAAACAAGTAAGTTTTAGGCAACAAATACATTTTATGTTATCTATGGACAAATACATGTGTTCCAACTAGCCCCATACCAAATGTTCCAACTAGCCCCGGCAGGCCATGTGACACTTGTAAGCTTACTGTAAAAAACAGAGGCTACTGTAACACAATTTTCAACCTAATTTTGTAGCTTAGTACTAGACCCTACTATACCCAAAATATAGTCAACTTGATCTATAAACATTAACTTAGAAAATATACAATTTCTAAAAGTTGAAAAATTTACTCAAGAGGTGAAAAATCAAACATACCTGTCTCACTTCAACAGCAGTGTAACTTCAATGCTGCATTAAATATGGTGGGTGGGTGTTGCTAATGGCCACCACTAGAGGGCAGTATTTTAATAATTCAGTGAAAGCTCTAGGAGAAAATCTCAATGTTCCTACTTACCCCACGTTCCTACTAACCCCCATCTCCCCTATATATATTGCATTATTGATGACCAATCGTTCATAGACCATTCGTTAGTTCTGCACAGAATGGGGTGATGGTTTTAGGGTTTTTTAAATTAAATTCCTGTGACCCCTTTGGCCTTTCACCATTTACCTCAAAAGTTGCATTCTGATTGCTTTGCTGGGTGAACTACTCAACAAGGTCAGTGGGAATCCCACATAGAATACAGCTGTCACACACCAGCGCGGTTCGGACACTTCAAATGGACATTTAAAGTACGGCCTCTAGTAAAGTAGTTTGACAACAACTGAAGGTTGGTAGAGTCATACTGAAGAACATCAAGATTCACCAATCAGGCATAATTAAATAATTTTAAACAATATCCCCTATATAAAGATGTTTCTATGTAACTTCTGTGAATAGGAAACATGTACATTTTTAAATTCAATTTATTTTCAGGTGTACGAATAACATCCAGCAAAGATTTCTTAGGTTTTATAGACGTGACCATCATTTTACAGACATCTTCAATGCTACTAATAGGAGCCTGTCTAGCATTCTTTCTAGCCATGTCAGAATATCTATTATTATCAAGAACGTCTAGTCTTACATTATCTATATCAGGGATTATTAAGGTAGGTACCAATGAGTAATACATAGGTTTAAGTGCCCAGCAGCATGTAGGTTGGACTCTTGTTATTTTGGTAGCTACCTTTTCAGACTCATTCCAAAATGATCTTTGCATGTAAAATATGTTGTTACGACTAATGGCAACCTAATGGGTATCATGATTTTCCTCACATTAGTGTTGTGACAAGTCTCTAAATTTCTCTATATCTCCTTATTTAGTCAAGTCATTGGTATCACATCGAGATCTCACAGGTATTTTATGGATCAATCAAACACTTTCCTTACACCAGTGTTTGGACAAGTCAAGCCATGTACATGGATCTTATGTATGATTGCCCTCACACCAGTGTTTTGACAAGTCAAGCCATGTACATGGATCTTATGTATGATTGCCCTCACACCAGTGTTTTGACAAGTCAAGCCCTGTACATGGATCTCATGTATATGATTTGCCCTCACCAGGGTTCGAATTTGACGGTATCGCATCGCAAAATGCGATGCAAAATTGAGTAATTGCGCCTCAATTATATACCTTGCATCGCAAAATGTGCGACGCATATTTGCTCTACATAAATCCATGATGAACGTGTTGTTGAGTAATTTAACTTTTCCCCACAATCGCAACGGCAAAGCTTGTTCAATCAATTCAAAGAAATTTACTGCGGCAAGCACATGCGCTGAATATTCATCAGCATTACCACCTCATTATGCATTATTCATGAAGTACATGTACGCACCTTCGTATACATTGTATAATGTCGCAATGCACGTGTACATGACTTGAAGGCATGTTAATTGTGCGGTGTCAGGAAAAAAACTTGGGTCACCAGATTGACCTAATTATCAGGGTTCAATATTCATGAAAAGGAATAAACCATTGTAAAATGGCGGGAATCAAACAGTTACACAGCAATAACGTGGGTCGCTGATGTTGTTTTAATAATAATTATATCGAAAGTTATCAATATATGAAAACAATAATGACTGTAAATGACCAGAAATTAATAATAAAAATATGTTATAATTACTGTAGTCCACTCAAAACTGCGTCTTCCGTAACTAAATATTATTTATTTATATCCCATAATGTTGATGTGCCCACTGCACAAATTGTGCGAGTAAAATTAGCAATACCACCCGCATGTCCAGACTTTATTTAGAGCTCGTCTCCATCATGACGTGTCTTAGTGTTGGGCAATATGGATTAAATAACAGACTTTATTTAGAGCTCGTCTCCATCATGACGTGTCTTAGTGTTGGGCAATATGGATTAAATAATCTATGGAGAAATATAATCAATCAATCAATCAATCAATCAATCAATCAATCAATCAATCAATCAATCAATCAATCAATCAATCAATCAATCAATCAATCAATCAATCAATCAATCAATCAATCAATCAATCAATCAATCAATCAATCAATCAATCAATCAATCAATCAATCAATCAATCAATCAATCAATCAATCAATCAATCAAAATTAATGGATGAATGGGGGGAGATGAATGACCGGCCAATAGGGAAACTCAGAAAATTTGCGAACCGCCCAACACTTATTATCATTGCACCGGAATGGGTGACGGGCTGTTTCCATAATTTTGTCCGCGTATGTATAGATGGTGTGACCGGTGACGTAGTGCCCGGCGGTTTGCGTGCGCACCTACAGGGAACGGTACTTTAATTCACTCTTGATTGATCATTACTTACCATGCTTACGGTGTAATAGTGCAGTAGTCATGGTATGCATCCCTAAGCACAATGAGAGACCAGGTACTAAATCTGGTTGCCCGGCGGTTTGCGTGCGCACCATAAGGGCATGTGCTTTTAAATTCATACACAATTACAAACAATACCGAGCAAGACAGAAATGCGAATCACATGGATTTATTCACCCAAGGTATATGACAATAATATACAACAGGAATGCCCAGTTTGGTGAGGTGCGCAATTTACATCGAAATAATTATGGCCTAGAACGCACCTCCCCCCTCCCCCTTTAGAAGACCTCTGTCCCAAAAAAGAGGCCTCATAATTGAACTATAATTAAGCTGCTATCGTATTGTAGCGTAAACTTTCATAACAACATGTTATGTATCAGCATAATGATACATCCACACCTTACTGTAATCGCGAAAAATGTATCTACAGTCGGCACCATTCCCCTCGTAAAATAATGGGAAGGCGGTGTGCCAACACTTTTTAATTGCCTGATGGCTGGCAATGAATCTTTGATTTGTCCACTAAGCGGCCAATCGCGAAACTGTATCGGCAGCACACCATTGGCCATGTATTATATAGGCGAGGCGGTATATGTGACAAGCAATTGAGCCTGCGGGCTATTTATGAAATTTATCATAATCAACATAGTGAACTGCAAGGTGCGAAAATGTCCCGGCAGCGCGCATTTCCCTTCGTGGCATGAATGAGAAATGTTACAAGACTTTATTTTAATGCAGTTATTAATAATGACATATCACCCATATCACCCTACATGCAACTAATGGTAAGTGGGTGGGTGGGAATAAAATTTACAAGATAGAACAGATTTAGGATGGACAAATTCAAACCTGTGTTTTATAATAAACCCACACAAAGAAAAGGAACAACAAACAAGTGTTGTCATGCAATCAAGCAAGATGAACTTATGACCTCATGAATAAAATTAGCATAACCATCAAGTAGCCCCAGATGCCACAGGCCATGCAAATGCTGCCCTCACATGACTAAAGGAAATAAAATCACAATTCATAACTAGAGTAAAAAACCCAATGAGGAGAGAAGGGGGCAAACCAAGGGCAATAGTGATGAATTTAATACCAGTTTAAATTTGGAACTATGTCCCATTTAACTGAATTTAAATTCATACACAATTACAAACAATACCTAGCAAGACAGAAATGCGAATCACGTGGATTTATTCACCCAAGGTATATGACAATAATATACAACAGGAATGCCCAGTTTGGTGAGGTGCGCAATTTACATCGAAATAATTATGGCCTAGAACGCACCTCCCCCCTCCCCCTTTAGAAGACCTCTGTCCCAAAAAAGAGGCCTCATAATTGAACTATAATTAAGCTGCTATCGTATTGTAGCGTAAACTTTCATAACAACATGTTATGTATCAGCATAATGATACATCCACACCTTACTGTAATCGCGAAAAATGTATCTACAGTCGGCACCATTCCCCTCGTAAAATAATGGGAAGGCGGTGTGCCAACACTTTTTAATTGCCTGATGGCTGGCAATGAATCTTTGATTTGTCCACTAAGCGGCCAATCGCGAAACTGTATCGGCAGCACACCATTGGCCATGTATTATATAGGCGAGGCGGTATATGTGACAAGCAATTGAGCCTGCGGGCTATTTATGAAATTTATCATAATCAACATAGTGAACTGCAAGGTGCGAAAATGTCCCGGCAGCGCGCATTTCCCTTCGTGGCATGAATGAGAAATGTTACAAGACTTTATTTTAATGCAGTTATTAATAATGCCATATCACCCAACGGAACCCTACAAGGGTTTCGCCCAAATTAATTAACTGCAGGGTGTGAAATAACTAAGCCCGGCAAGTGCATCATACCTTGTGGCATAATTGAGAAATGTATAATACTATATATAATGAAGTTTAAAATATTGACAAAACCGCCCAACGGAACCCTAGCAAGGGTTTCGCCCACCAACACCGACCTCTGATGCGTTGATGAGGTAAAGGGAAGCTAATCCTGAACGGCATTGAAAGGTGGGTAGGCTGTCACAATTGGGAACCAGATAAAATAGACCAATACCTGCTATATAATGATAAACTGAAATAATCGTCATTTGCGTTCAATTGAATGCAATCATAATGAACAAAATTGAGAGATCGGCCGAGTTAAATTCAGGGAAGATGATGACCTGACCTCCTGCCCACCAAAACAGATTCCGGGTCGTACGGATGACATGAGCGCGTTTCCTATACATAGCCATCTGGGATTCGGCCCCTTGTAATAAAGACGGGGAGAATGCTAGACCAGATCAAAGTAACATGAGGCAAAAAATAGTTACAAGAGGAAAACAAATTATGCAAAGTTTTTGAGCCATATAACCTATAATATATAAAACAAATAAGTAATGATGACCATGGTCCTGAACAGACATACAGGGCACAAATTATACAAAGTCGAATGCAAAGTTAAATCCCATAGACAAAACACCGTGCTGGCGTATTCATAAGCCCATGCGTCCTATCACTCAATTCTAGTCTATCCGGGATAACATGATAAGGACTGTATTATATTATATAAAACAGATAGTGGATGAGGTAGACATCATTATATTGGATGATTGCCCGAAAATGAGCAATTTTTAGTTATGTTTTTTGCAATAACACGGAATGTTATTCAAATGCAAGATTTGTATGAGAAGCATGCTGAAACTTCCTGACATTAAGCCAGATCAGAAGCCGTGAAAAATTTGAAATAAAGAAGTATTAAACAAAATTAAATACCAGATAAGAGTGATGAAGACTTGCGACCTAAAAACATAAACTTAAAAAGGGATAAAAAGCTATCGCAATGAGTGCTGAAAAATAGAAATAGAACGAATTAATAATGTATACTATAATTATGGCAAAACAACCCAGCCCAGCATACATGACACATTAAAGAAGCCATGACGTGAGAACAAGACAATAAGCCCGAAACCCCAGTAACACAAACAATAAGTGAATAATAACATAAAATAGACGCAGACTGACAGCTCTAGGGACTGATGCCAAAAATGGTGGGATTCAGCTGAATTGCTTGAACGGTCTGTGCTCCAGCGACCCATCTACTACTCCATCTCTGATAGAAAAGTTATAAAGACATGATTAAATCAATAAGGCACTACGCCTAAAATTTTCACACTAATTGTGACCTAAAACATAATAAAATGATGGGGGTGATCTTTTATCGCAATGAGTGCTGTAACATAAAATTAGAAGGAATGAATGAATGCAACATATCTACAGAACCAATATACATAAGAACATGACAATGAACACAAAACCCCTGTTAACGCAAACAATTGACTGTAGTAGCATTAAATGTTATAAACATAAAACATGCACTAACTGACTGCTGAAGAACTGAAGCAAATAGGAGGGAATCACTATAAATATCAATTGTTTCTAATGATCTAAAACATTGCTGTATTCAGCATATTGCTGCGATAAATTATAAAGCTAAATTGAAAAGGCCTGGTGCCAGCGGCATTTGCAAAATCTCTGTGACGGGCCTTCAAACGTGCAGTTACGGCTGCCCCAATTCGAACAGAATAGATCTAGAAAAATTCCATGTGAAAGCGGAAAATCCCTGCTATAGGCAAGCACAAGACAATCAACTCGTCTAGCATCATAGGAATTGCAAACAAACTGTTGGAACTAAGCAACAATCCTAATATTTATGTGGTGAGAATAACTAATGTGAATAATCCAGAATGCAGTTGTACACATTGAAACAAAATTGACACTTGAAATAAAAAGTGTCCGGTTACCTGGTGATCACCCATCCAAGTGCTAACCGGGCCCGACATTGCATAGGGTCAGAGATTGGACGAGAGCCGGTGTATCCACTAAGTTAAGGCCGCAGACAAGTTTATAAATAATTGAATGATAAGTCTCAACTCAAGTGCGGCCAATATTTTAATCAAGAACTGTGCGACGATTTCTGAAACAGTAATTAATACAGATTAACAATATTACATGCATGCACATCGATCTTATGCTATAATTTGACAAATTATGACACGGCGCCGTTGCAAACCATCACTTTTCAAAACGAAATGCACAATATGCAACTGGAATGGAATGAATAATAATGTGTCCTCCTAAAGCCGCAACACGTTATAAGTATGCTCCCACCGATGTAAACAACCAAATACATACCCTTGTTGAATACATGCATGAAATAGAGTGGTGCATGCCTAGTTTATAAGACTAAATATATGCTTTTACACCGATCGCTGCTATGTATCATTGAAGTAATTACGGTGCAACACAACTGCTAAATTGTAAACAATCATAATTAATACTGAACATGAACAGGATTGTTATAAAACACCAATGAGTGCTGACGAAGGTATGATTGACGGTCCTAGTGCTGAGGTAATTAACCCGAAAATATGGTGAATATTGACAAAAACACGCTATCTAGGTTGACTGTGCTACTCCTACAAACTCATAGATATCAAAATTAATGTACCATATAAAGAAAATCAAAAGAAAAAGAGAAATTAAATGAACCGTGCGATCACGGCATACTATGAAGATCACACCAAACCACGTAGCATTATCGATGTACAGTTTAAGGTGACCTGTGATACCAATTGGAATGTTGAATTAAACAACTAATGTCATCCCATGACACTTATGTGTGACAGCAATTCCAGCCATGAAACTTGTAACTGTTGAATTAGCCTAACCCTCATTGGACAAGTAAGGCATAAAATAATGCAGTCAGTAATATTAATTGGAATAGTGATCCTAAAACCTGACCTTGACGTGAAATCATCGAAAATTATGCATGTTGAACGAACAAAAGCGAATCTAGTAGTGGTTATAACAAGGAATTAGTATCATGCAATTGATAAATAAAACAATGAACCAGTTGCCCCTTAAGCTTGTAAGAGCTGGGGAATTTTTTATTTTTTTATTATTTTTTATTTTTTTATTTTATTTTTTATTTAAAAATAAATTTAAAAAAATTAGTGACGAGAAAGTTGAAATTAATTAGCGTAAAAATCAAGGAATCAGAATCGTGCATTTATAATGATGAATAAATAATGAAAAGGTGTCCAATTATCATTGGCGCAATGCCTGCGCCCTTGAATAAGTTGTTGCGGCACACCAAGGGGTACTGAAAGAGGTTGGTGATCAATTACCCCGAGTCCGTCTTGAAAATCCCACTGCTACGCTGGCCTAGGCTGGCCTAGGCTGGTCGAATAAAACCTGTCTCTGTTGAGAACCCTGCGTCGAGGAGGCACGTTATAGTGAAAAAATAAAAAGCGACGAGAAAATCGAAAATAATTAGCGTAAAAATCAAGGAATCCGAATCATGCAATTATAATGAATAAATAATGAAAAAAGTGTCCACAATATGAGCAGTCAATTATCATTGGCGTAATGCCTGCGCCCTTGAATAAATTGAAGCGGTAAACCAAAAGGTGCTGGTATTGGTTGGTGTTGCCTACTCATAGTCCATCATGAAACTCGCCCCAGCTAGGCTGGCCTATTAAAACCCGTCTCTGTTGAGAACCCTGCGTCGCGGAGGCATGTTATAGTGAAAAATAATTCAGCGACGAGAAAGTCGAAATTAATTAGCTTACAAAACAAGGAAACCGAATCATGTAGTTATAATGATAAATAAATAATGAAAAAAGTTTCCACATTTATGAGCAGTCAATTTTCATTGGCGTAATGTCTGCGCCCTTGAATAAATTGTTGTGGAACACCAAAGGGTGCTGGTAGGCCTACTGCATGTACTGTGGTTGGTGATGCCTACCCCTAGTACGTCTTGAACTCTCCCCTGCTAGGCTGGCCTATTAAAACCTGTCTCTAGAAACCCAGCATCGTGGTCCGCATGTTTTAATGAATCCATGATAACACTTGAAGTCGCCTAGAAATTAAATAGGTAAAATCCCCCTGAAAGGAGGCAAAAGCCCTGCTAAACAACAGTAATGAAAGACTAAAGATGAAGTGAATGTACAAAAGATCCCCAATGGTACCCTAAGAAAAGCCAATTGAGCAATATGCCATCCCCACACACAAATTTATTTTAAGTAAGCTTAATAAGACCGTCCAAAAATGTCTCAAAATCACACTAAATACCCAACAAATCCCCTCAATCTAAGAGAGAGGTAGAGAAAATTAGTTTATTTGGAATAAATGTGAATAAAATAGGACAGATGACAATAAAATTTACAAGATAGAACAGATTTAGGATGGACAAATTCAAACCTGTGTTTTATAATAAACCCACACAAAGAAAAGGAACAACAAACAAGTGTTGTCATGCAATCAAGCAAGATGAACTTATGACCTCATGAATAAAATTAGCATAACCATCAAGTAGCCCAGATGCCACAGGCCATGCAAATGCTGCCCTCACATGACTAAAGGAAATAAAATCACAATTCATAACTAGAGTAAAAAAACCAATGAGGAGAGAAGGGGGCAAACCAAGGGCAATAGTGATGAATTTAATACCAGTTTAAATTTGGAACTATGTCCCATTTAACTGAATTTAAAATTGGCGCTCAGTGATGTGTGTTTTGCTTTCATATAGTAATGTATGCAGTAGTCATGGACTAGTACCTCTAGCATGTCTTTAGACCAGGCGCTAATCAATATGTAAACACTACTGATGTAAACAACGGTCACCTCATCTATAGAGCAAAGAATTAACTTGATTTTTCTGTCAAAATATGACAATATTTTATGCACAGAGGTTACATTAGTCATTATTTCAACACACTTCACTGTTTTTGGACTCGTTTCGACCCATTTGGATTCATTTTGACCCGTATCGACCCATTTCGACCCATTTTATAAAATACAGATACCCGTTTATATTGCCACGTGCTAGTGAAAAGTTCAATTAGCTACTGCATACTACAGAAGGAGTGAACAATTACAGAAAACAGCAACAACATTGTCAGACGAAATCAGATGACATTTTTTGTGGTGTGAAACACCTGCGCTACTACACAACGATAAAATAAGAAATACAACTCAGAAATTATGGATTTTATGGCATTTTTGAACAAGACTATAACACATTTTAGAAGGAATAATTGACCAATGACAACTAAATGCACATTCATATGTAGTTTTTAAGCTTTCTTAATTATATTTCTTGGCGACTAGTTTAGATAGCAATTCTTTAGGTCGCAATTATGGCGATAGCGTGTGGAAACATGATTGCATTGGTAGAAATTTGGCGCATTTGCGACCGATTTAGTGGCTATTTACAGGGTTGGGGCTCAGGAATAACTTAATTAAGAATTAATATGTTGTCATGCAGGGAAGAAAATAGGGCTAAAAGTAAGCTTATTTACTTTCAAAATCGCAAAAAACTGCTATACAAAGCTTATTTTGTATAGCAAAAAACTGCGCAGCAAAATGTTGGACTTGCTATGCAAAACAAACTTTGTGTAGCAGTTTCTGCTATGCAAAAAAGTCAAGCCATGTACATGTCATAGCAATATGATTGCCCTCACACCAGTGTTTTGACAAGTCAAGCCCTTATATTTACATGGTTCTTGTGTATAGCAATATGATTGCCCTTACATCATTGTTTTGACAAGTCAATCCCTTATATTTACATGGTTCTCGTGTATAGCAATATGATTGCCCTTATATTACATCATTGTTTTGACAAGTCAAGCCCTTATTTACATGGTTCTAGTGTATAGCAATATGATTGCCCTTACACCAGTGTTTTGACAAGTCAAGCCATGTACACGGATGTCACGTAAAACAATATGATCGCCCTTATATCAGTGCTTTGCAAGTCAAGCCCTGTACATGATCTCATGTATGGCAATATGATTGCCATGTCACCAGTGTTTTGACAAGTCAAGCCCTTATATTTACATGGTTCTAGTGTATATCAATAAAATTGCCCTCTATCACACCAGTGTTTTGACAAGTCAAGCCCTTATATTTACATGGTTCTTGTGTATAGCAATATGATTGCCATTACATCATTGTTTTGACAAGTCAAGCCCTTATATTTACATGGTTCTCGTGTATAGCAATATGATTGCCCTTACACCAGTGTTTTGACAAGTCAAGCCCTTATATTTACATGGTTCTCGTGTATAGCAATATGATTGCCCTTACACCAGTGTTTTGACAAGTCAAGCCCTTATATTTACATGGTTCTAGTGTATAGCAATATGATTGCCCTTACACCAGTGTTGAGACTCAAGACAACAAATCTTTTGAAGTCACGGTCTAGTCAATACAACTAACAGATAGCATCAATTATTTCAAAAAAGAAAAACAGATTCAAAGTTTTTAGTATTTTTGTTTATTTTATTTACTCTCTTTGCAAATGTAAAGTTAATGAAGTGGGAGAATGATTATAAAATTAGCCTGGCCCATGCAATCAAGCAATTTGCTTGAGTCTGGTCCCTTCAAGACCCAAGCATACTTATGTCCATATAACACCGACTGTGTTAACAAACAAACAAAAACAATAACCATTACCTTGATTAGCTTGATTTCATGGCCTGTCATGCTTAGCAAATATATTTTCTGAAGTCTTATTAATTTCATTGTTTGTATTCATTTCAAATATTTCTTGCAGGAAATTATTACACTATTCTTAGCGGCTGAAATCAACTCAGACAAGATGTCAGTACTCAATTTTTTTGGAATCATCCTTTGCTTGCTGGGAATATCGCTGCATGTTGTTATCAAAGCTTTAAAATCAAAAGGTGGGTGATAGAAATCCAGTTAAATTATATACCTAGGCAATTTACACTTGAAATCGTAAAGTTCACATTTTTTGGACTCTGCATTGCTTGTTTGGAATAATACTAAATAATTGTGATAATAATATTAATGATGGACATTTATAAAGCATCTATCTAGGTAGCCTACTCTGAGGCGCTAATTGCCAATTATAACTACGCTGCCATCAGGAAATTGTCACAATCATTTCCCTTCACGTATGTGGCAACTGGCTAGGTGCACAACCATCACCGATACCGTGTTTCAAGCTTGCCATGGTATAATGTAGTACTCCACTTTTGTTGGAATCGTCATGTGGTTGCTATATGATTGCAAATCAAAATCTTAATTAAACAAATGTCTGGTTTAATTTGGAAATTTAAAATCTCTAAGACGACAAAAAAAACACCTGTTTGACGGGACCGAACAACCCTTTTTTCTTTTCTTTTTTATATTTAAAAATGGAAATGTTTGCATTTTTTTTAATTTATTTTTTTAAATTTTGAAACAAATTCTAAAACTGCTGAAAATTACCAAAACAAGACACCCGACTGACTGAGAGGTCCGTTTGCCTGTAGAACAGGGTGTTGGTTTTCGTTGTCTACTGGTAAACTCCCTATTATATGTTTATGTATTAAAGTATTTAATTAGATATATGATATATGCTATAGTTTAATCAGTTCCAAATTGGTCACACACACGCGTCACGCATATGATGCGCAGAGCGCTTGTTGCCTTCAGCGTGCCCGGGTCCTTCTGTATTTATTCGCTGCTGTAAGAAGGCTTGCGTCTCCCCCAATATTTTAAAACTCATAGCGAGACAAATACATATTGGGCGTAAATCATCCAATTTTATCATTATTATGTTTTGGAGCCAATATTATCCCACACTTGGACACCTCAAAACATAATGGTTGCAATCGGTCTTTGTACGAAAAAGAAATGGGAATTTTTATGTTTTCAGCGAATTTACCACTTGACCTCAGATGACCTTTGACCTCATTGACATATGAAGGTCACTATGTTGCATCTTTGTACCAAGATAGGTCACTGTTGGAGTTTGTATGAAAAAGAAATGGAGAAAACCAAAATATTTAACAGACTGACGGACACACATCAGCCATAAGGTCTCTCCTACAGACGACAAAGTACTAACATTTAGTGCATTGAGGAAATGCATATTAGTGCTGTTATTGATAATTTTTTTGGTGTCCATATGTAGTCAGAAAAAATCTCAGACATTAATAATTATCGATATAATTATAATGTCAATCAATGACTAGTGTGGGAAAATATCCCTGTCCACCGATTAAATGACAAAGGAAAAGTCATTTAAAAATGTTGAAAATAAACGAATATTGTTTCCATTCTGTATTAGCTGGCCGATGACCGCCATCTTAACTACTGACGAAAATCATCATTACGCATGCGTGTGACCGTATGATAATTCGGTCAAAAATATGAGCGGCTCTTGTCTTATTTATTTATTGAACATAAACAAGAACGGCTGTTACTATATTGATACTTTCACTAGGATTGACACTTACAATAATGGCCATGCACGCACCATTATCTCATTGTATTTCACTAGGATTGACACTTACAATAATGGCCATGCACGCACCATTATCTCATTGTATTTCACTAGGATTGACACTTACAATAATGGCCATGCACGCACCATTATCTCATTGTATTTCACTAGGATTGACACTTACAATAATGGCCATGCACGCACCATTATCTCATTGTATTTCACTAGGATTGACACTTACAATAATGGCCATGCACGCACCATTATCTCATTGTATTTCACTAGGATTGACACTTACAATAATGGCCATGCACGCACCATTATCTCATTGTATTTCACTAGGATTGACACTTACAATAATGGCCATGCACGCACCATTATCTCATTGTATTTCACTAGGATTGACACTTACAATAATGGCCATGCACGCACCATTATCTCATTGTATTTCACTAGGATTGACACTTACAATAATGGCCATGCACGCACCATTATCTCATTGTATTTCACTAGGATTGACACTTACAATAATGGCCATGCACGCACCATTATCTCATTGTATTTCACTAGGATTGACACTTACAATAATGGCCATGCACGCACCATTATCTCATTGTATTTCACTAGGATTGACACTTACAATAATGGCCATGCACGCACCATTATCTCATTGTATTTCACTAGGATTGACACTTACAATAATGGCCATGCACGCACCATTATCTCATTGTATTTCACTAGGATTGACACTTACAATAATGGCCATGCACGCACCATTATCTCATTGTATTTCACTAGGATTGACACTTACAATAATGGCCATGCACGCACCATTATCTCATTGTATTTCACTAGGATTGACACTTACAATAATGGCCATGCACGCACCATTATCTCATTGTATTTCACTAGGATTGACACTTACAATAATGGCCATGCACGCACCATTATCTCATTGTATTTCACTAGGATTGACACTTACAATAATGGCCATGCACGCACCATTATCTCATTGTATTTCACTAGGATTGACACTTACAATAATGGCCATGCACGCACCATTATCTCATTGTATTTCACTAGGATTGACACTTACAATAATGGCCATGCACGCACCATTATCTCATTGTATTGCACTAGGATTGACACTTACAATAATGGCCATGCACGCACCATTATCTCATTGTATTTCACTAGGATTGACACTAACAATAATGGCCATGCACGCACCATTATCTCATTGTATTTCACTAGGATTGACACTTACAATAATGGCCATGCACGCACCATTATCTCATTGTATTTCACTAGGATTGACACTTACAATAATGGCCATGCACGCACCATTATCTCATTGTATTTCACTAGGATTGACACTTACAATAATGGCCATGCACGCACCATTATCTCATTGTATTTCACTAGGATTGACACTTACAATAATGGCCATGCACGCACCATTATCTCATTGTATTTCACTAGGATTGACACTTACAATAATGGCCATGCACGCACCATTATCTCATTGTATTTCAATTTTGTAAGTGAATTTTAAAGGTGCGATCGGAAAACTAGGTGTATTACAGCCTGTAAAACCAAATATTGTTTCTTGACGACATACAAAAGTACATATTGATATGTCACAAGTATGGACATTATTATGTTTTTAGGTGTCCAAGTGTTGGATAATATTGGATCCAAAACATAATAATAATAATAAAATTGGATGATTTACGCCTAATGTGTATTGGTCTCGCTATGAGTTTTAAAATATACCAAACTTGGATCATACATTGCAACTATAATGCTGGTTCCCTGCATCAATATGGCTCCACACAACTCATCCATAGATACAGGTACACGCAAATCATGTCATCACATTGATTTGCTGGCATAAAAGTTGTGAAATAGCTGAAAACATCACAAAAAGACATTTATTTTCCATACAAAGACTGATTGCAACCAAACTTGGATCATACATAGATATATACCCTTAATAAGGGACGGCCTATATCAGACCACGTCCATATTTGTATTAACTTTTGATCCTGACATTCTATGCTTGGTGTCAATTTCAAGCTGGCATTGTAAATTACATTACCTATTTTCACAATTCTTTTGCCCAATGATGAGTATATAAAATCATGTGTTATCAATCCTTTGCAGGAGAAACAGAAAAAGTGAATCATATACAGACCAAAAACGGCGATTCTTTACAGATGCTGCTAATAGAGGGCGCTATGGAAGAAGAGAGTGATGAAGACAATGAAGAAATATATGATGTGAGATCTAATCCTAAGCAGACTACGAGGTTATAGCGTTTGTAGAGGGCACTATGAAGGATCTAATCCTAAGCAGACTACGAGGTTATAGCGTTTGTAGAGGGCACTATGAAGGATCTAATCCTAAGCAGACTACGAGGTTATAGCGTTTGTAGAGGGCATTATGAAGAATCTAATCCTAAGCAGACTACGAGGTTATAGCGTTTGTAGAGGGCACTATGAAGGATCTAATCCTAAGCAGACTACGAGGTTATAGCGTTTGTAGAGGGCACTATGAAGGATCTAATCCTAAGCAGACTACGAGGTTATAGCGTTTGTAGAGGGCACTATGAAGGATCTAATCCTAAGCAGACTACAAGGTTATAGCGTTTGTTGAGATGACTATGAAGGATCTAATCCTAAGCAGACTACGAGGTTATAGCGTTTGTAGAGGGCACTATGAAGGATCTAATCCTAAGCAGACTACAAGGTTATAGCGTTTGTAGAGGGCACTATGAAGGATCTAATCCTAAGCAGACTACAAGGTTATAGCGTTTGTTGAGATGACTATGAAGGATCTAATCCTAAGCAGACTATGAGGTTATAGCGTTTGTAGAGGGCATTATGAAGAATCTAATCCTAAGCAGACTACGAGGTTATAGCGTTTGTAGAGGGCATTATATACCGCATACATAGATTCCTGTCATTTGATTGGTTAAAAGTGAGGGGATAATCAAGCTATGCCTTCAATTTTAATATGACGTCATGAAAAACAACTATGCCCAATGCAACTATGCCCCGGGCATAGTCTTTTTTGATGACGTCACACTCACACCCCATGGTTCATGAGTCAAGCGATCCGTATTCCGCGACCCATTTGAAACACCTGAATCGTCCAGGCCGGCCCCGTCTGACGTAACGTAATAAGACTTCGCTATTTCATTTTGAACACCCTGTTTATACTTACGCGGTGCTTGACAGTTGACCTTTGACTTTTCGCATATATTCTTCTGCTGCATGAAGTTTTGTTTACAATTTTACATGATCAGTTTTGTGTTGTTGTACAGTTTTAAGAAATGACTAAAATGCAAATAGCTTTGGTTGCGCTTGTTGACGAAGAATGTATCAAAGATATCATGGATTCAGCTAGCCTAAATGAAAATGTGTCCAATGAAATACGCTGTTAGAATCGCTACCTCTAGCAGCAGTTTAGCGGTAAGAATATACAGTGACAAACTTCCGAATTCGGAAATCGATATTTTTGTCCCATTCTACTTTTTCCTTGGGCAACAGAACAATGAAGGTTCTGGCCTTAGGGGTAAATAAGTCTATAGGAAATGTTCTTTTAACCAATCAAACGGCAACAATCTATTTATTTATTAGAATGAAAGTTCATCTGTGTTGGTGATAAATAATTTGAAGTTTAACTTTCGATCTCAACACAAGAAATAATTACCTGGAATTTTCAGGTGTTACTACACCTTTCATCAGCAGACTAATGACTCGACTTGATGACTCGACTTGACCTTTTGGAGGTGTGACGTCAGAATCGGGTCATAGACTCTTGGTAATTTGTATCTGCCCCCGTCTTTGTTGAGTGATGGTTGGATGGCTCTGATGTAAATTGCCTCCTTGACCCTCTCTCAAACCAACGAAGATCCCTATCCAGGGGGCAGATACAAATTACCAAGAGTCTATGACCTTATTCTGACGTCACACTTCCAAAAGGTCAAGTCGAGTCATTAGTCTGCTGATGAAAGGTGTAGTAACACCTGAAAATTCCAGGTAATTATTTCTTGTGTTGAGATCGAAAGTTAAACTTCAAATTAATGTATATATTTGGTATATAAATCAAATATCGACTGATTTCATTTGGGTCACGGTTCAAATTATAGGCCTGCGGTGATCACAAAACCAGACTAAGCCCCTCGGCTGTCGCCTCGGGCATAGTCTGGTTTTTGAGATCCATGCTCCTCATTGCAGTCAATATTTGTATACTATGAAGGATCTAATCCTAAGCATTCAGACGTCCTCGTTTGGATAGCACCAAACTTGGTCCACGTTTGGGGGCAAACATGTGTAGGGGGGGGGGGGGGGGGTGTAGGGAGTGTGTGTGAAGATAAAAGATCATTATTATATATAAAGAATATAGTTGAATATAATATATATCAAAAAGTATTTCACAATTGATCCTTTTGAATGATTGTAATATAATGCAGAATTGTATTTTCCTCTTGAGGAAGCTTCTGCCAAAATGTATATACATGTATCTAGGTTTCCCAAAAATGACATAGTGACATTTTTTAGCCACATTTGAGTGGTTTGGGAGCCAATTGTTAACCAATATCACTGGAGTATGCTTTATAGTACTTTCCGTATTTTCCTCTATCTTTCATGCAAATTAGATGACACTTTGATCAAAACTAATGGAGTACTCAGGATAACAAACACACACACACTGTTTCCAGATTGATAGTAAGATGAACATATGGTGTCCCAAAGGTCAAAGTTCCCATACTTAATGAAGCAAATCTCCACAGACCACATTTAACTAATTCAGTTTACGTTTTGCATAGGTCAAAATTGTTGTAATGCCTGAATGAGCACACATTGAATGGCATTGAAAGTCACCTGGTTTGCATACTCCAGCAGATCAGGTCATTTAAATCAATTTTGGAGCAGCAGAGGGTTGTGCTGTGTTGAAATTCAAATTCAAAAGAATTAGAGAGATCGTACATAAGCTTGAACAAACGGTGGGAACATGGAGTCTGACACTATTCCCCGGTAGAAGAAACTTTCTCATAATGAAGGGATCTCAATAAGCTAAACTTTTTATAAAAGGATAAAAAAGCATATTGCAGCTTCGTATCACTCTTCATGTACTATCATAAACAATTAAACATATGAACTTTAGGGGTCGTTCAAAATTATCACCATTTTCACTTACGTACAGAGCGTACGTAACTTTTTACCCCCTCCCCCCTCGAGTTACGTACGCAATAAATGGCGAAATTTTCATGGTTTGATATACCCTTTGATTAAAAACCATTGTATTAAAGACGAATTGCCGTATACAACATAAGAAAGTGTATGATACACATTACATATAGGAGGACTGGAATGACCAATCTTGGCCAAAAGCTGCACGGCTTGCTTCGATGCCTTCTTGGTGTGGAATGTTAGTATAGAGGAACTTAACATCAAATGTGCCAATAATAGCGGTGCTTGGAACTTGGTTCTTGATAGCTTCGAGTTTCCTGAGAAAGTCTGGGGTGTCATGGATATAGGAGGGAACCTGTGGAACAAAAGGCTTGATGAAGTTATCGACAAAGAGGGATATATTCTCAGTTGGGGAGCCATTGTCAGAGATGATGGGTCTGCCTGGGTTTCCCGGCTTATGGATCTTGGGAAGGAGGTAGAAGCGGACAGCACTGCAATCTTTGGGAGATAGAAACTCAAAGGCCTTGTCAGAGAGCTCATGACGCTGATGCATGTCATCCAGGGTATGCTGAATCTGTTGAGAAAATGTTTTAGTTGGATCAGAGTCAAGGACAGCATAATGAGTACGGTTGTCAAGATGACGCATGGCTTCATCAGTGTACTTCTGTCGGTCCATGACAATTAACTACTGCTGACCCTTTGTCTGCTGGCTTGATGATGATGTCTGTCCGTAACCTTATTGAATTCAGTGCCTGGCGCTCTTCCCTAGGGATATTGTCATGAGATTTGCGGGAAACTTGCTCAGAAGTGTTAACCTGGGTGCTAACGACTTGGACATATGTCTCAAGGACAGGGACTCTGTTCTTGTTCTTGGGAGGAACCCAAGTACTCTTCCTGTAGAACGGCTCAGGTACAGATCAAGCAAATCAAGAAAATATTCTCTGAGACGTATGCTACGATAATACTGAGTGAGGTCCTCGCTAAGATTAATTTGATGGACATCAGGAGGAGTGGGACAGAATTTAAGGCCCCTAGAGAGAAGTTTGTTCTGCATCAGATAGGGTGGAATGTGATAGGTTAATGACAGTGGATGCAGCTGGTTCTGGTTCAGGAGGAGGTGAGCGCCTGAACCGCCGGTTTCTGCTTTGTACGCTTTGTACGTAACTGAAAATGGCGAAAATTATGGACGACCCCTTAATGTATTCAAGGTAATTCCGATCACAGCATCTGTCTACAAATAAACTAGACCTATGCAAAAATGTAAACTGAAAATATAATGGTACCTAGTATAATTTAGACTAAATTTGGTTTGATACTTGCCTTCTTAATTTTACCATCTGACCATTTTGGCTTTTTGTTAATTAGACTGACTTAATTTATGTCTTTTTATCTTATGTGTTTATACAAATTATGATAAATGGCAGACATTTTGAATTGGTAGATGACATTATACAGGGTGAGTAAAAAAAACCTGCAATAGTAGAGAAAACCCATCCTGTTTTCAAAACCAAGTTGAAGTTTGAATTTTTTTAAACGTTGCAAGAATGATATATTTCTTCTTAACTTTATGTGAAAAATCGCATTTTTCGTCTGTCTTTGGTGAACCTTTTTCTGAACAACCCAATTTACTTGTTTGTCCACTAGAATACTGATTTTCAATTGAAATTACACACATTTCATTTTCACATTTGAATATCCCGCCAACAATAATTTGGAATAATTTCATTTTTATTAAAATTAAGGAATTCATAGCATGGGCTATGTAAATTGGTTATTTCATCTCCAATGTAAATAAGAAAGGATGCATTCAATTCCAATTACGTCACTAATTTACTTTACTAGAATTGTACACAGCCGTTTGTAGGTACATATACTTTACGTGGAAAGGCCACAAATACGTGAAGGAGACTAGAAATGCAGGCGACAAGCTGCCTGACCGAGGACTTGCTGGTGTGGGACATGGCACATATAGGACATGGCTAACATTCTATGTAAATTTGTTAAAAATCGCATAGAACATGGCTCTTTTTCTTTTTTTAAAAAGAAGAAAAAATGCACAGCACATTGCTTTTTAGCCAAAAAGTGCTGAGACAAAGTATTTAATTTTTTAGCCTAAAGAGAGCAACACTTTTGTGATGCACACATAGTTTTGTAAATGTCTCTTTCATGCTTCCAGAGCAATAAACTGTAATCATTGCCTTCTTATTCTTATAGTCATCTTAAAAATCCATGGCCAATTTTAAGGGAGTGTTCATAAATACTTTGGCAGGGGGGGGGGGGAGTGAAAAAATGAGAGGGATCAACAAAAATAAGGTCTTTAAAGGGGGACCATGATAAAAGTGACTATGTCTATAGGTTTATATAGAATTTTGTTATTGTCCCCCCCCCCCCCGCCCCCCCCCCCCCCCGCCCCCCCCCCCCCCGCCCCCCCCCCCCCAACGAAAGTATTTATGAACACTCCCTAATTAAGGTTCAACCAGTTATCGGATCGGCCTGAAAACTGTCCTTGCCACCCATATTGCTTGCCGATATCTTGGTGATAAAAAAAATGGCAAAATGTGTCTACGTTAAATATGCATTTCAGTTCCTTTGATTACAACATTGTTTCCATTATTACATTATTTACTAATTAGCTAACATTAATTATGTAGTCCATGTTTTTCTGTTTTATTATAATTATCTAACATTTATTATGTAGTCCATGTTTTTCTGTATTATTATAACTTTTTGAGTCGATCCCCGCCATATTTTTAAGTGATTTCCTATTTTATATGAAAGTATCGGATCGGATATCGACTGACATTATAAATTAATTATCGGTTATCGTATCGGAAGGGAAATGTCATATCGGTTGAGCCTTAGTTTTAATACACATTTGTATACATGAATTTATTCTAAGTTAACGGTTACGTTCACAAATTCCCACCAATAAATCACTTCTGCTATCATATGCACCAGTGTGGTCAGTGAACCAGTGGTGTAAATGTGTTGTTGGCATATTGGGGGAGGAGATGATTGGCCAATGGCGACACCAGCATCAACATTTTAGGGTTCAAGAAAAATATGTAGGTGAAAAAAGTGTGTGAAGTGGGCAGGAAAAATATTGGGGGAAAATGTGCACACAAAAAAAGGTTTTTATTATAAAAATTGCCTGAAATTAGCTTAATTTGTTCTGAATTAGACATTTCTATTACGGTGAGCATTTTATCATGAATAACATTGGGGGAGGTGGGGGTGATTTCCCCCCCCCCCCCCCCCCCCCATGGTCAAATATTGGGGGGGGGGGTATGCCTATGCAGTGAACTGCACACAACAGTTAGGGAGCACATCAAAACTCCGGGCGGGCGGTCGAGTTTTGATGTGCTCCCTTACTCAATGCACCCCTAAAACCAGCCAGTAATATAGTATGCCGCTCATATGTTAAAATTTCAAGTATTTATCTTCTGTTGAGAGCAAAGGATGAACTACACAGTTCAACAACAAAAATAAGTTCCCCTTTAGATTATGCCTGATATTTACACCATCGAAACGAGTTTTGGCAATACCTGAATTCAAAAGTTGCTAAATGATGTATTGAAGGAGGGTGGTTAAGCAGCTTGAACCAGGGTCTTTGCTTGAACACAGCATTTTTCACCTTTTGAAATGAGGTATTCCTCCATTAAATGTGTGCTCATTCAAGCAGCACAATAACTGTCCTTCAATACATCATTTGGCAACTTTTGAATTGAGGTATTCCTCCATTCAATACATCATTTGGCAACTTTTGAATTTAGTGGAATCGCTTAAGGGCAATTTTGGCCATTACGTTTACTTCTCAGATACAAGCAAACCGTGATGACATATTCTAATTTAGGTTATGACACGTGATTCTAGAAGGGGTGCTCATGTCAGAAATCATCATAATCCAAGATGGCTGCTCCCATAAAATGACGTGTTGCAAAAGACAATAAAATTTTGTTATTCACAGTCTAAACACTTGAAGGATGTATTATATCAGTAGAAGTATTTTATATTGATACACTTTGTTGGTTATCACAAGTTAATTTTTGAATCCAACATGGCGGCTATATTGATACGATTTTATACCTGAAGTCCCAAAATAATAAGGTACGGTATGTCTTAGGCGCATGAAAGTCAATTGCGAGTTTCCCGTTACTTTTTTTCTCAAAGTAATGAGGCGACTTTTTCATTATTCATTATTTGATCAGATTTCATTATTGACATGTAAATGCATGTTTGATCAACCCATATTGATACGGTGCTCATTTAAATAATATAAAAACATGTTTTTAAGGTGTTTTTGCAGAAACGAATAAATGCATCATAATAATGTTCACGGAAGGTAGGTTTACGATCAAAAAAGCCTTGCTTATGAGCCTAGTTCTCACAATTCATATTTAAGAAAGTGAAAAATGTGTTCAAATTGATAAAACTGGCAAAAATTGTGTTTAAAAATAAATAATGAATTTCTTGGGAAATCTTGAAATTTTTACGCGGGTGAAAAAGTGATGCGGGCGGGTAACGAGAAACTCGATATCGACTTTCATGCGCCTTATGTTTATTTTATGTTTATATATACTAGATATAAGGCTATGTAACATACAACCACAAGATTAAAAGATGGCCGCTATCCAAAATGGCCGCTGCAATAAATACCACTAATGCTTTTATGAAATGTGTTTTAAAATACAGTGTGAAACTTTGTATTCTCAACACATTCTCAATTCTCTATTCAAATGTCGTAGTCTAACCAGAAATGGTTGTCAATAATAATTATATTCTCAACACATAAATATGATAATTAATATTAATTCGTTACCTGCTAGCTCAAAGTCATTACTGGACGAGCTACTCCATGGGAATAATTTGGAGTAACAGGCCCTATCGGAATAACAGTCGTTCCTTACGGGTTTCTAATTTCCAACCAAGACTAAATCTAGCAATATGAGGCCACTACTTCGAACATCCACACGGGAAACCAATGACAAATAGCTCCATCTACCAGACAACTATGCCGTCTGTTGCGGTACCAGAATGCCAAATGACAAAATCATACCCAAACCATTTGGCAGATACTTTGATTTAAGAATGACAGTGAACTTACATCGTATGCTTCGTGGACTGCACACGGAGATGGCACTTAAGGCGAACTATAACAGATCCGTTAGATTCATCTGGGTGAACAGAGGGCCTTTCTCTTATTATATACCATTAATAATCAATGTATGCATTTAGTTGTTCCTTGAATACCTGGTTATGTCACTACTTAAGCAATTCCAGAAAGATATTACAGTTAGGCACAACTTATGGTAGAGCTTATTCTTACTTCACATTCCATAATACAACAGATATGGATAGCGTTCGGTATGGGTAAAGAGGAGAACCGAAGTCCAAAGCCCTGTAAATGTTCCACGCATTTTACGGATTGTGTTACGACTTCATTGGTCTAATGGTTATAAGGGCAAACTTACGACGTATGTGATTGGAAAGCATACGACGAAGGGAGGGCTACCTTTCTTGTAACAAACCAGGTGCAATTGCGAGACTACCTCCAACAAAGGTATTTTAATACCTTTGTTGGAGGTAGTCTCGCAATTGCATGTTAAAACATGTTTTGGAAAATTCAGCATAGGAAAACAACAGACGATATGCTGCTACCAACAAAGCTCATTTTTATTGCGGGTTGAACTTCTTCAAAATTCAAATCGGGACATATATCAAATGGGTAGAGGGGCTACAAGTAACCGGACGAGACAACACGTACCTACTCAAGGAAGTTTTGGATGGAAACAGACAAACGGTGTTTGGAATCCGGTTTGATTAACTATCCCCAAGGTATCAGATACATCAAAATGTGTATAAAAGATGGAACTGTTCAATATGCACCCGCAGGTTTTATAAATCATGAATGAACTGGCATTTGTACATGTAAATGTGCCAAATAGTGAAAAATCAAGAATACGGATGCTGTCATTGTTCTCATTGTATTACAATAGGCAGACATTTCTTAGACCTGATGACTGCCAGCCAGTTAATTGATAACTGTTTGCATTTATTTTGCATATGATTAAGTGGATGAATCACACATAACCCCAGAAATATCAGCACAAAATAAAGCGTTTTTAAAGCAAAGTTTTACATCACCGACCAATTATATCTTCGTTGGCGGCCATATTGGATAATTACTTTCTTCAAATAATTATATTCTATCAATTAAAACACATCCACAACATTCCTTTTGTCAAGAGTTACTCTTTATATAAAATGTACCATTGATTTATACAATAGGTATCAAGCGGCCGCCATTTTCAATTTTGCCGGCCATATTGTAATTTCGATCAATTTAGACTAGTGTATTCGTATTGTAAATTGTATCACACTAAAGTACATTATTAACACTAATCAAATATTGTTGACTGCAATCAAACATTTAATGTGTAATATATGGACGCCATTTTAATTTTTAGCCGCCATTTTAGGTTCCAATCATCTGCCAAATGAGCACCCCTTCCAAAATCAATTGTTTTGACCTAATGAAGATTCGTGCAAACTTTGGTGCTTGTATCCGATCTGTAAACGTAATTTCGTCAAGCGATTCCACTAATTGAGGTATTTCTCCATTCAATGTGTGCTCATTCAAGCATTACAACACCTGCGTAGCTATAGGCCCGCTCTAGCGTTGCTGTGCACACATTCATTATGTGTGCCAAAACTCGTTTCGATGGAGTGACTCATTTAAAAAATATCAGGCATAATCTAAAGGGAACTTATTTTTGTTGAACTGTGTATATATAATATTATTATTTCTATGGGCCTTCCAAATGGTACAATAAAAGTGTGTATTGAATATTATGCACCAAGTTCCCGGATGTGCATCCAACATTCAAAAAATATTGCCATCCAATATTTTTTGTGCAGCGCAGAAGATGTGCGCGTGAGTATATTTGCACAGAGAAGGTCAGTTCGGGCTAACTTATTTAGTTTTTATCAAAACAGTCTGTATATAATAATAATAATAAAAGGGTATTTATAATGCGCCTCACGTTGTGAACACAACCCCGAGGCGCATAACATACATGTATGAAAAAATATAAGAACATAATAAGGAAGCTATACAAATACAACAACAACTTATCATACAAATATAAATAAGTAATCATTAAAAACCACAGTACATTAACACAATGAAATATAATGTACAATACATGAGAGTATTATACAAACACAGTCTACAATGCAATTCATAAATTAAAAAGATATGTCTTCAATGACGTTTTGAAGGATTGCACTGATGTAGCACGTCGGACATGTTCGGGAAGAGGATTCCATTCCTTTGGTGCAGCGATGAAAAAGGCTCTACTGTCATAAGTCCTTTTAGCAGATCTGGCCGCACGTGGTACTTGAAGGAGCCCTTTGGATCTTGATCTTAAAGTCCGTGAAGGATGGTACGGTGTGATGAGTTGTTTGATGTAGGTAGGTGCAAGATTGTGCAAGGACTTATATACAACAAGGAGAAGTTTAAAAAGAATTCGCTTTCTGATTGGCAATCAATGTAAATCCTTTAAAATTGGCGTCACATACCGTATATATAAATAATAATAATAATATTGAATGTCTTATTTTGGGGGGATACAAGAATATATTGCACTTGCTATAAAATGTATTAAAAATATTGTACTCGTTCCCACTTGTACCCTCAAAGCCATTCAATATTACATAATTATTCATTTCACTAAATGTTTAATATTGTATTTAATAACGGGACACACTTGATTAATGCAGTAATGTTTTATATATTTGAATAATCATTAAAATAAACAAAGAAACAAATATTTGTGTACAGCAGTCTTTTATCCACTACACTCAACCACACTTCATATAGGGTGAGCCGGAATGATTTTAATACAAAATGTTTCAACTATCTGGTGAAAACTTTAAGTATATCCATACAATACAATATCCATAAAAGGTGTTTGCAAATAATACCCACTGTAATCAATCACCCATGAGTTTTATGTAAAGAATAAAAGCAAGATATACCAACTGGGTGTGGGGAACAATGTATACACGGGAGAATAATGCGATAAAACAGGGAAAAATACTTGGGCAAGCAATGAGAATTGCTGTGCACTGAAACAATACCATATGGAAATGCACTGGGACAAGCAATACAAATTGCTGTGCAATATAAAACAACATAAATGTAACGAAACAAACAGGACCAACGTATTAAGTGGATATACCACCCTTCATCAGGGACTAAATATAAAAACAAAAGTGGTACGAACTAAAAAAAAAGATGGTGAACTACACAAATTCACAATAGTTTTCCCATTATATTCTTTAATTGCATTGCAAAAAGAATCTGCAAACTTGGGTATTGATCTGTATCTCTATTGATCACCCACCCTTGTGTCGAAATGTCTTGCTTTTGACAAGTACTAGCGGGCACCCGCCAGATGAGTAAACCTGGGCGGTTAATATTTTGGGTTCGATGAGTAAACCTGGGCGGTTAATATTTCGGGTTTTTTGAGAAGTACTGCATTTTTTGGAGGGTGGAGATGGGACACTAATTAATGTCCATTAATTGTGTTGTTTAACTTTGTTGACTTAGACTCAGTACGACGGTCAAGCGGGGTAAGACTTTCCCACTCCTGAATGTTATGCCACTGATTTACATCTTTTATAATATGGGGTATAATTTGTCGCAACATGTCAATTTGTAGGCTATAAGTATGTACATCAATGGCAACAGGCGATTTGTTTTTTCTCAGATTGGCCATATGGGACATGCATACTTGTAAGCCTAGGCCCACGTTTACGAACAAATACGGGTATAAATTAACATGTATAGTATAAATTAACATTTTTCATCTTTGAACTTTTGACCAAATCAAATATCGTGTCCCCCCCCCCCCCCTGGCATAAATAGTCATCGCTCCCCAATATTAAATTGCGTGTAATTTTTCAGAGGTAAAAACAGCATTTGTATAGTATAAATTAAATATTCTTTTCAATTGGCAATATAATTAGAAGAATATATGCATATATTATGTTTCATATACACGATGTCACTTCTACGTCACAGCAGACAAGCAAACAAAAGCTTGCCTGCCAAAAGGCATGAAAATTACCTGCCACAAACAAGCTTGCCTGCCGGTTATGCGCGCATGAGTCCAAGGGAGTGTCCATTATAAACCCCCGGGGTGCTCAGTGGTCATATACAAGAGGGGTATCATGCGCATCCAAGGACTTTCAAAAAGCACCCTAAATAAGTAATTGCATTAAATGTAAAAAGGCACCCCTAAACAAGTATGTAGAGTATTTTCCATACCCTAAGCAAGTAATACCAGTATTTCCAATACCCTAAACAAGTAGTGAACATATTTTGTTACCCTAAACAAGTAGTCGAAATAGTGTGATACTCTAAGCAAGTAATTTGTATAATTTAAACCCGTTTACCAAGTATGACACATTTCAAACCCCTTTTCCTTCCCTACAGTAAAAGTATGATCTAGATCCCTGTATGCGATGGATAGAAAGAAATGTCCTGCCTGTAATCGCAGCTATTTATTTTGCACTGAAAATATATGGACCCTAAATGCGTATGCCATTGCACGAAAGGTATACCCTTTTTCTTAAGTTTGCATGTTTTTGATACCCTATTCACGTTACGTACATAACGTGCCCCGGCTTGAAAAACTACCCTAATTACGCGATTTTTTGGACGCGCATGATACCCTACTTGTAATGACCACTGAGCATCCCGGGTATAAACCATACACTAAACCAAACCAGTTGTCTGTAACAACAGCAGACATGCATACGTATGCAGTCAATGCATGTTCCCCCATGCATGGAATAGAACTGGGCACTTAACATTGTTGATCAACAGGGGTGACTGATAATTCAACAATCCCAAAGGATAGTTTACAAAATGTTTGGAGGTCCTCTACGGCTAAAAATAATTGTCTCAGTTTTTGTTAGCGGCCGTAGCTTTTAACACAACCATTTATGATCATGTGTGAAATATTTAGTCCAGGCATGAAATACACCACACAATTTGACAATTGTTTCTAAACCGAAATTTTCTGATGATTTCAAATCTGATGAGTGTACAAAATGAATCTGTGGGGAAAGTAGTCATATTAAAGGGATACTACCCGAATTATGTTTTTTTTAATGAAATTCACCTATAAGGCATTTTCATGGGATTCAGCCAATATTTTACATTTCTTTCTCAATATTTGTCCCAAATATGATGCTCTGTAGTGTTAAAAACTGATCTTAAGTAATTCTGTCTCACATTAAAGGGGCATAATCCAATTTTATGGTCCGCAAAACTTAAATTTGGTCAAAATTCTTGGAATATGCCTTTAATATCGACTCTTTCCTTTGATTGAATGACAAAATCTTGAACATTTGTTTGAACTGAAATTTTGTGCTGATTCCAAATCTGATAATTGTATATACCACATGCGAGGGGAAAAGGAGGAATATCGGATTACGTTTTTTTAATGAAATTCACCTAGAAGGCATTTTCATGGGATTCAGCCAATATTATACAAATATATACTGCCATGAGAGACTCTGGTTAAAACTATGGGCCCGAGGTGACTGCAATAGCCTATTGCAGTCACCGAGGGACCATAGTTTTAATCCAGAGACTCTAATAAAGGCAGTATATATTTGTTTTACGTCATTCATATATTTCTAGTTTCATAAAGTTCAAATTCAAAAATCACCCGGTAAGTTCCAATCTTCATCAGTTAAAAAGTTTTAAAAGTTCAATTCAAAGGCAGTGCATCGAACGATCGTCACGCTGCGCCCGGGGATGCAATCGTGCGCCCCCTCGCGTCACGCAGAGTACAACGCCGCGTGAAACTACCGGCGCCGTAAATAGTCTTCTTGGGAGCCGTAAATAGTACTTTTGGGAGCAGTAAATAGTCCTTTTGGCAAAATAGCGTGTTTATTTTTGATCATGTGACCCACTTTTAACTAATAAATAAACAAGAATATATGAATGACGTATATAATTTATATTCTTTCTCAATATTTGTCCCAAATATGATGCTCTGTAGTGGTAATAACTGATCTTAAGTAATTCTGTCTCACATTAAAGGGGCATTACCCAATTTTATGGTCCGCAAACCTGAAATTTGGTCAAAATTCTTGGAATATGCCTTTAATATTAACTCTTTCCTTTGATTGAATGACAAAATCTTGAACATTTTTTTAAACTGACATTTTGTGCTGATTCCAAATTGGATAATTTTATAAACCATGTCAGGGGGAAATGGTCAAATTAAAGGGGTAATACCCGATTATGCCTTTTGTCTTGCCTGATATAACCAGGATTTTTTTAATTTTATTTTTGTATATAAAGAGCAAATGTGAACAAAAGCCCAACAGACATTAACAACGTTAATGAACTGAGTGATTACAAATCAAACGGGTAACTCTCAACAGAGAGCTCTGATGGGCCAATCAATTGGTTCACTGCAACTCAGAAAATAATCAAAAATACAAGTAAACACAATTGGGCTAATAAAAAAGCCAATGAAAGTGGCATGGGACAGAATAGGATAAACACCCAAACATAGAGAATAACATCAACAACAAAAAACAAACAAAATAAGACGAAAATAATATCTGGAGGTCATTGATACATCGAAAGAGCTTAGCCAACATACTCTGAAGAGTTGGAGAGAAAGTGTCTGTTAACACGACATTTAAAAGATTGCAGTCCTTCCTCTTGGATGTTGCCAACAACATTGACTGGAAGACTGTTCCACAGTGGAACAGCTGTATGGATGAAACTTCTGTCTAAGCAGCAAGTTCTGGCAGGCGGCAGTGAAAGGGCATGATCTGGCATTGCAACACTTGAACGCGTAGCACGACGATGAACATATGGTGTGGGGAGCAGTGCTGCTAAATCTTGTGGGCAGTGGTTGGTATGCATTTTGTACAAGACTGTGGCTGCTGCTACCTGTCGCCGGTGAAGTAGGCTTGTGATGCTGAGATGCGATAGACCAGTAGCGTCATGAGCTCCAATGATCTTGAGTGCCTTCCTTTGGATGTTGTCAAGCTGGCTTAGGATAGTAGGTGAAGCACTAGACCAGCCTAGTGAAGCTTACTCCATTACACTACGGACTTGTGATTTGTACACAGTAGATCTGCCAATGCCGTCAATTTATTTGCAACCTTGCGAAGAGCGCCGAGCTTCTGGCCAGCCCTGGTTGAGACAGCCGAGATGTGTTTGGACCAAGTCAGCTTGCTATCAATGGTAACACCCAGGATTTCCAGTTTGTCTGCAGATGGTAGCTTGCAGTCACCAAAGTAGAGTTCAAGTTGGGATGGGGTTCTCTTCCTAGAGATTACCATGGTCTTGCACTTGGTAGGCTCAAAGGTCACTTTCCATTTATCAGCCCACGCTTTCATATTGCTTAGATCACTGTTAAGGCTAGCAGCTACTGCATTAGAGCTGGTTGAAGACTTAATGGGTGCGAAAAGTGTTGAATCGTCAGCGTACAGGTAGAGCTCGTTGTCACATACATCCACATGAGATTATGATGAGACTATGTATATACTCACTATTTCTGTCTGTCCGGCGTATGGTGTAGTGTGTATGCCGTGTGCAGCTTAGAATTGTTGTTATCCAAAAATATTAGTACAAAAAAGTTATGACCCCCCTTCAATTTCCTAAAAAAAGTTGTAACCCCCCCCTTTTTGATTTCTTGAAAAAGTTATGACCCCCCCCCCCCCCCCCCTCCGGTAGAAATTATGAACGGTCCCCTATATGTTGACGAACTGCTCCCCCCCCCCCCCCCCCCCCCCCCCCCCCCATTCCCACCACACACACAAATCAACAGTATTTTTGTCTTGGGTTTTTCCCCGTTTGTAATAATCATGGAAAATACACCATTGTCCTGGTATTTTTGTATGAAACACATGATTTAAATTACTTTCCATTCCAGAAAATGGTTACAAAACATGCCTTTCTCTTAGCCCCTATTGCATTTAATGGAATTTTGATCGGGGTAGCTTTTCAGAAAACAGTGTGAGTACCCTCTGGAAATAGCATAATACAAAATTACAAATTAAAGCCTTTGTCGCAATTATTCTATGTGTTATGTTTTGTATTGTTTTACGGAAAATTTTGGCCGGAAAAATTGCGCTTGCTGATTGGTTGATAATGATGTCATGATATATCGGGAGACGTCATTGATATCAAGTGCTATTCTTTAAAGGGGCATTGAGAGATGTATTGATATACTAAATGAGCAAATAACGTAAAGATAATCATCAACATAGCCCAAATCCAAAATGTCATACAATTCCGACATCGCCTTCATGTCAAATAAGCAATAACGGCACTTCCGGGTTGAGATTTGCCGCAAAAGTCCGCAAGTAGAAGGATAGCATAACTTCCGAGTTCAGCACTTGGATTATGATGGATTCAATATGATCATATCGAAACTAAGAAAATCATGACATTTTATATGATAAACGGCAAATGTTGGTAAACTGTTTCAGATGGTAGGTAGTATGCCTAAGTATTACTTTGATGCCAAAAAACTGATTTCCAGGATAATTGAGGGCGCACTCCCATACGTATAACTCTCAATGCCCCTTATTAAATGTTGTTGTCCGAGAATTAGGTGTTTGATCGACACATACTGCTTACACGGTAGAATAGCTATTTGCGCAAAGACACCTCGCTTCGCTCTGCAGCCGCGGTCGATAGGTCGGCGCTCGACAAGTAATTTTGCGAGGGGGAGGTGGGGGTTGGGGGGGGGGGGGGGTTAAAATGCATAATAATGGAAAAAGCTGCTACAATGATATGTTAGTGATATATTTTATTTATTTGTAATTATTCTCTTGTTTAAAATGCATGTTTATTATTATGTAAGAAAGAAATAATGCTGCGATTGGTACGGGTCATAATGCTGTTGGGTTATTCTGTGTCAAATCAACCCAAATTCTGAAAATTGGTACAGGTCACCTCTCAGGTGTGTGCCATTCAAGTTTTCGAATATTTTGCATTTTGAAATGCCCATTAGAAGACCTTTGAAATAAGATACACAGCTGGAAAATGGTAGACCTTAAAGGGGCACTAAGAGATGTGTTGGAGGCTGCGCCCTCATTTATGATAAAAACTGGGAGTATATTTGTATAATTGTATTACATGTATGAACTTACACCTATGGATTAAGAAAAATCAGCCCTCTTTGTACAAGAAAACGTCGATTCAAAAATGCTCGTAGAGCCGCAATGAGCATTTTTACGTCCGACAGTATCCCCCTGCAGTACGCGGGATACATAACGCGAACCATATTTGCATAGAGGGCGTTTTTCAATAAATAGCGATGATATTGTTTTAATCAAGTTTTGCTGTGTTTTTGTTAGTAGAAACAACAATAATGGCAATTTTTAATGTTCATCTTGAATTCTGAAGTAAATTTTTAAACATTTAAAATTTTCAACACCACTTAATGTCCCTTTTAATATAACTGTGGTTAAGCTCAAATGATGAGGCAAAATTTGTCTAATTTACGGACAGATACGATTCTCACTCACTCAATGTGTTCATAGCAGCCTATTTTTGACTTACTCGAAAACACTTAGTGTATTATTTTTTCTTCCTAAATGTATCTTTAGGTTTTCATAATTATTTTAACATTCACTTATATTTTTGGCTATGATTTCTTCCAAATCATGTAAGTTTTTCAGCGGATGTTGCATCATGAAATCACATATTTCAGGACGTTTGTCACGTAATATATTGATTCGATGTGAGAATATAAAGGAGAACAGATATATACTAGTGGTTAGTGGATCAACGATCAACAGTCTCGTTTTGTTTTAATTGGGGCATAAATACTTGTTAGTTATTTTGATGTACTCAATCCAATAAATTTGAATTTTTAGTGTTTATGTTAGGACGCCCTATAGTAGTAGATAATTTGGGGGTCAAATCGAAGTGGCCTCCCATCTGCTTTGGCAGTAATTCACCACATTTTAGCCTATAATTTCTAAATGGAACATTTTTGGCCCCTAAGATTTTACAGACAGAATGATAAAAATATGGAGATTATTCTGATATAAAAATATCTTGATGTGAAAAAAAAATCATAGCCCCAAAAAGTGATCGGAAAATACACCTTTAATATTTATCAAAAAAGCAACACTAAAATATTGTGTCTGAATTTTCTGATATTGCTAATATCTTAAATTGGATATTATGGATCAGTGGTTCAGTAGGCATTCCCAAGTCTTAGTTTCATGATCAAAAAATGCACACCTTGGCACAAGTTTGGTTGGTACCTCGGGGTGAACCTAATTAGACTCAAAAACTAAGACCCCTCAGTTTTGGATACATCAGGATATTGGGTTCGTAGCTCAGAGTCTTAGGTTAGTAGTTGAGAGGGAGGTAAACTACTAACCTATTAAGACCCTCTCAAATGTCATTAAAATCGATTTTGAGGAGGGTCTTAGGTTAGTAGTTGAGAGGGGGGTAAACTTTTCATGACATTTGAGAGGTCAGATGGGGGTTTCACCATATTACCCGGTGATGTTATGTTATGGGGAGTATATCTTTGCAATCACTGCACATCCTTTATATTACCATATGTTTAGCTGTCCCATTTGTCCATCAGACCTTTCCACTTATGCACTTAAAGGCCATTGATTCTCTTGGGTTCAAGGTCAACAATTTATGTCACATTCAATGATTTAGATATGGGGTTTCAATCTGTTCAACACGAAAAATGTTTGCCGATGAGGTCAGATGGGGTTTCACCTGGTGATGTTATGGGGAGTGTATCTTTAATAGCAATCACTGAACATCCTTTAATACACCTAGCACAAAAGGTCCCTGCCCAGGTGCTTTGATGTTGGCCAATTCAAAATAGATAATCGGTACCAAAAATCTGAGAGACACATTAAATGAGCAAATTTCTTCTCCGCAGTTTGATACCTCATTCAATAAATTTGAATGGATACTTTAAAGTTATGGCAATTTCAATGACCGTAATAAAAAAAAGTTGAATAAAGGACCGTGCATTATTTATGGTGGAGGGGGGGGGGGGGGGGGGGGGGGGGGGTAAACTATAGGGGGGGTCATGTAACTTTCATATGTTGAAATAGGGGGGGTTATGTAACTTTTTATTCTTAAACAGGGGGGGTTGTGTAAATTTGTTTAAACTATAAAGATGGTGGTGATTGGAGTGATTTTAGAGGCTATAGTTTGGAGTGTAAATGCCTTTTTTTTTCTGCGCTTCGCGCATATTTTCTTAAAACCTATCGACTTCAAAAACTTTTACTATGAGACGATTTCTGGACAGCAAATCGATGATGGTGGAAAAACATCTATAGGCCTATAATCATCAACGGTCGAAACAGAGCCAAAGGGTGTATAATGTTACAAAATCCAATTTCATGATTTAAAAATGTGATTTATTGCATGCTTTTCACCTCATCTCAGCTTTGCACCAATGCTCACAAAAGTAGAATGTTTCACTGGATTAGATGTATACGTTTCTGCTCAGAATGTTCTAACTTGTTCGGGTTATAAAGACTCACAAAACCACCCAAAATGTTTAAATATGAAAAAAAATTCTACGCCATTACTAATTTCACACAATAAAAAGAAAGGGCATCATAAAATTATTGGCCGTTCAGATAGGGCACAAACAAAATTTGCCAACGTATCCATGAACAAAATTCCAAAGGTAAAGACAGCCCCTTAAGTATGTGACAAGTTGATTTTTTTCGGGGAAGGGAGGGGGGGGGGTTGTGTAAAAAGCTACTGGTTAGCAGGTGGGGTCATGTGATTTTCAGTTTCAACTGTAGGGGGGGTTAGGTAATTTTAACATACGAGTCTCGAATTTGTCCCCCCCCCCCCTCCACCATAAATAATGAACGGTCCCTAAAATGGAAACTTTTTTGGCACTTTTTAGTGAAAATTTCCAAAAATATTAGATGAGGTTAAAATTTTAAAAATTGTGTCTTTACATCATCAAGCGATTTGGGCATTTTTACCTCAACATTATTTTTGTTAGCTTTGTTCAAAAAATGTGGGTCAAAAGAGAAATTAGTGCCAAATTTTGATTCTCTGATCCAATTCCTTTCCAAAAATGCCTATACTTTTATATACATTTGAGTCATAGTTCAATAATTACAGCACTCGCAAAATTCAAAATAAAACTCCCTTAAGTCCCCCCTTAAGGTTGTATGTCACATGATATTTTCTAGCTGTATCTTGTTTGAAAGATTGTATAAAGCATTTACCGGTAATTAAGGGAAATGTTTGTTTTTCCTGTAACACTACAGGCCCGTAAGATAGTTTTAAGAAAGCACAAAACAAACCACATATTTTTTTGTATTATCTTGGGTTATTCCAAAAAATAATACTAGAACTAATTATAACTGAATGTTTATTTATGAAGAATAAATTATAACATATCAAATACAAACAAATATATATAAATGATTGATACCATAAATGCATTAAATCTGAGGGGATACCCCTACATGTATTTAGGACACAATTTGTAACATACAGGGTGAAGTCAGAAAGAATGGGCACGTTTTTCACAAAGGCGTCACAAAAAATGTATGCATGCATATTCAAAACCAATGGTAACACTATAAAGATCTATAATTTGGCTTTCATTCAAAGAAGAATTTTAAAAATCGATCATTGCATTATCATGTTACACCAATTTCAGTAAAGCCCCACATTTTGAAGCCAATCCACAGGATGGTCAAATTATCAAGCAATTCCTTAAAGTGGCATTGAGAGATGTATCGATATACTAAATGAGCAAATAACGTAAAGATAATCATCAACATAGCCCAAATCCAAAATGTCATACAATTCCGACATCACCTTCATGCCAAATAAGCAAATAACGGCACTTCCAGGTTGAGATTGCCGCGAAAGTCCGTGAGTAAAACGATAGCATAACTTCCGAATTCAGCACCTAGTTTCGATATGATCACATCGAAACTAAGAAAATCAATGCCCCTTTAATAATGAGGTTCGCTTTATGAATAAGCTGAAATGCCTCTTCTTACTTTTCCTCCTTGAATCCAGGATTTATTACTCACATATTACACAGTTTTATTAATTTCATTTTAAGATTTTGTATCCAACATTCATGTGCCTTTTCATGTTTTTTCTCTAGTTTCAAGGATTGTATCGCTGATCAGCCACCCATTCCATGGATTGGCTTAAAAAATACCGGGTTCTACTAAAAGTGCTGTAACATTATGACGCAATGTTTGACTTCAACTGAATTTAAAAATTCTTTTTTTGAATGAAAGCCAATTATGTGGTCTTTGTAGCGCTATCATTGGTTTTGAATATGCAGGCCTGGAATTTCTGTAGCGCTTTCACCAAAAAAGTGCCTGTTCTTTCCGACTCACTCTGCATACATAGGTTAATTTAATATATTTAGATGCAAGTATAGATGGGGTGACAGGTGACGTCACACCGGGCATGGCCAGCAGTTACCATTGTTCTTTGCCCGGCGGTTTGCGTGCGCATCCTGTTTTATTTAGGACCCATGCTTTTAAAACTCGCGCCAAAGCATTATAAAGGGCAATAAGGCATAGCGGACAGTGTTGTGGTCATGTGCTGTTCACTCAAGCATGTATCGACAGTCCAGTCCCTTCGACCGTTGCGTTTGTTGATAAACATTGCTGTTACCCCATCTATATCTCAAGCAATTACCACTCCTGTAAACTATTTGGATACTTTGAACCATGCACCTCCATAAGGTTGCACACCACCAAATACATCTCTCATAGGTTTACATGTGAAATGCACAATTTAAAAATGGATATTTCTCGACGTTATAAGAAACTGGTATCTTGAAATTTGGTTTCAACTTGAAGATGAAAGCCATGACTACTAACACAACAACTCATATATGGGGGGTAACCGACATTTTTTTGAGCTAGAGCCTTTTCAAAAAGTACGAGTTGAGTTTCATGGTCACCCGCAATTGTTGATTTAGATGATGGCGTCAGATACCGGAAATGACCTGAACACAAATGTCTCTGTTAAAATATTTAAAAATCATCTTTGCATCAATTTTTTTGGACCTGAAGAACGCTGATGTGTCTGTCAAAATTCACACTATATTAATTTCGCCATCTACATGTAGTAAATACGCTAATTTAAAACTATAATTTACAATAGGTCTCCCGTTTCGGCATAGAAACGGGCCGGTTTTGGACTATTGCCTCAAAGGGGGTAGGGCCAGACGTTATTTAGTGGTGTGAAACCATAAGCATATTTGTACAAAAAAGGGTATCTTAATGGTTAATACAAATACAAATAATTTATGTTGCAAGATACATGTATCGTATCTCTGTTAGAAATTTATCCTAAAAGAGGAATAATTTAATAGACTTCTGAGATGTACAGATCATGTCTACATATGAGAGAAAGCCAAGTTCAGACCCAATATATTGTGGTTGTATTTTTTGGAAAATGGACCCATGTTTACCGGAGACCCATAATTTCCCTATATATTTGACAGATTTTGCTTAAATATCTGTGAAAAACAGCCAAATTAAGGATTTTAGACCCATACATTTATCAAAAACGGCTTTGAAAAGGGGTCATTCATTTACCAGAGGGTGAAATGGGACCCTATTTGGTGGCACATCCCCGTAACCTCATATCCACTATAAGTAGCCCCCCGGGGGTCTTCTATATGTGAGCTTTGAATAACAACAACGCCATTCAATTACCGTATTATCCCTATTAAGCGCCCATGCCCTTATAAGCACCCACCCCCGTTTTTCTCAATACTACCAACAAACAATCCCTTGTACAACAACATTTTGGTTTGCCGTTGTTATTGATTACAAAAAATGTGTAATATTCCTAGGCAATCTATATCGAGTATCAATTTGCCCTTCCATATATTCGCGGGGTCCCCCACCCCCACCCCCATCGCCACAAATGTCTGATTCCGAAAAACTTTAATTTCGCTTGTGAATGGTCGAATCATGGTCGAATTCTGGCGGAGTGCCTCTCGGAAAAGTTTTGAACATGCGTAGTGCGGAATGCGTACGAATATGCTCAATGTTGTATTTTAGCCACAAATCAAAAGCAAAGATGGCCGCCCACATGAAAACCAGATAAATATTGATGGCATTTTTTCTTCTCTTGCATAGTTTTTGAACAAAACTGTAACAAATCGTTAGCGATTCGTCTTTCACAACTATTCATGGAATGTGAGTGAAAAATCATACTTTCTTTTTTTCTTTTATGAGCTAAAATATTATTGGTATGCATTTTACCGAACAAAATGTCTTCACAACCTTGCCAAATTCGACAGTCTCCACGATAAATGAGTTTAAAAAAAGGTAACATAAGCGCCCACCCAAAATGACTTTGCTAACCACCCTGGGCGCTTAATAGGGATAATACGGTACACCTTTTTTATCTAAACTGCCAACTTTCCTGCAAGGATATTGCACATGCAGGCGCTTCATAAAAATGATCAAAAGGCATTATTCAAAGGACTTTTATTTACCTTGAGTTCCTAGTTTTTATAAAAATATTCCTCTGTACAAATTATGCAAGTAATCTATTTTATTTTACATGTCCTCTTTTTATTGACTCTATAAAGAACCACATTTTGAACAGATTTTTTGAATGTCATAATCTCACCTTTTTTGTGGAAACTTAAAATTGTAAAGATTTATTTTCCCATTGATTCACAAATACTAAGATGGATTAATTTGACATGAGCTAGCTGACCTGACCAACCTACAATTTAATAAAATTATCATTCTATACATTGAGACTTTAGACACAATCTAAATACACCATAAAAGTATTTTGCTTTGATCACTTAATGAATAACTTAGAAAATACCAAACAATTAAGTCTGAGACCAGTTCAGTATTTATCCTTTTCATTTTCTTGTTTCACATGTAAATAATCAATCCAATACTGTCACTGTACACGCAACTTGCACGCAATCGCCATTTTAAAGCGAAAGCGAGGCTCTCCCCTCTTGACAGCGCGCTCAACCGCGTCACGCTCAAACCTGCGTGAAACCACCGACACAGTGTGGCGTGGTTGTGTGTGAGGGGAGAGGCTCGCTTTCTATGTGTTGCCATCTTACCGGGCAAGTAACGTATGACAATGCCAAGGTGATGTTATTTTTTCATTTTCAATTATTAAGAGAATGTAGAAATAATTCAAAACATCTAACAAATGATGTACAGGATCCAACATTCTACCTAACTGACTTCCAATTTTGAAGTTTATCCTTGGTGAAAGTTATCTGGATAGACTGGTGTAAAGACTCTATTACGGAATAAAGCTGAATAATACAGGTTTAGTGCATGAAGGATAAACCCATTTTGATTCACACATTGGTCTGAAGGGAATTTTGTGAATCAAATCTGTCTTCTTTGTATGTATAGATGTATCCAATGAGTTAAGTAATGGTGTATCCTGGCGTAAGACAGGACGGAATCAACCTAGCTAGCACAATATCCTCTATTGATGGATTAAAGGATTATACAGCTTTATTCCATAATGGGGTCTTTACACTAGTCTAACTTATGAATGTCTTAGACCAAGGATATACCCAAGTAATGGTCAGGTTTGATAAGGCCATTAATTACTGGAACTTACTTTTATTTTTTGGTTACGTAATAGACGTTGTTGGAAGCAGCACTTGCAAAGAATAAGTTCCAGTAATTGAATTAATTTTGTTCATATATCTTTTAGCGCGAATGCTGACAATAGACAGAGATTTTGTTCCTAGAATACTGGTATAATTAAGGAGTAAAGAGACTTGAGTGCGGTGTTACGGTACTGTAAAAGTGGAATTTTCACGCTTTTCCTGTAAAATCAGCAAGTGCAAAAATTAAAATGCGCGTATATATTTCATTTTGTATGTACACCTAGCACAGAAAGTCCCTGACCAGGCGCTTTGATGTTGGCTAATCAAAAATCAAAAATCGGTACCAAAAATCTGAGATATACATTAAATGGGCAGATTTCTTCTCCATAGTTTGATTCCTCATTCATAAAGTCAAAAGTGCTGATGGGATAGCCATACCCAATATTGTGACGTCATCGTAATTAAATCTAAAATCTCCTTATCAGCAACAGGTTGCTGGACGGTAGCAAGCAGGAATTCAATGCATAAATCGATAATATCAATACATGAACATCTCGTAACTGTTTCGTCATAGCTTTGATCAGTATGGCGACGCCCATGATACATGTGATTGTTTTTCTTAAAAACTTTAACCTACATAAGGCCAAAAAAAAAAAAGTTGACTTGCCCTTTCAGGGTCAAAGTCAGGGTCGGATTTTTTTAATTTTTTTTTTTTAAACAAGCAGATACTACTCAAAAACACGTTTTTATCTTTCTGATGTGCTTCTTTCAATTTTTATTTATTTTTTTGAAGAAAAAAAAATAATAAATAAAAAATAGCGACCCTAGATTTCCGAAAATTCGGGTCGGTCGGAAAGGGCAAGTCAACTCTTTTTTTTTGTTGGGCCTAAGTGGTCTGTATAATAATTATGCTACATATCTGAGCGCTTAAAAGTTCCATGGCACGGATTTTCTTTAATGGTATTTGTCAGGAAAGGACTTCTTTATAAGATATCTATACAATAAATAATGTAGTTAAATACCCAACTGAATTTGTTATTAAAAACTTGTAAAGCAATATCAGAAACCTGATGGGCCAGGGCGGGTTATGTGAGAGGATGGGTGAGTGGGTTAGGATTATTAAAAAGGACAAGTCTTGAAGTAGGCCTACTGTGCTACTATGAAGGCAGAAGATGAATGATTAATTGTCATGATACCTGGATGTTTAGCTATTAATGTGCATGATAGTAAATAAATTAATTGTTTGAATAGTATGATTATTTATATCTTACTATAAAATCTGGAAATGGTGTGTGTTTGTGTGGGGGTGTTTGTTTGTGTGTATTTGTTATCCTTAGTACTCCGTAAGTTTTGATCAAAGTGTCGCCTAATTTGAATGAAAGATAGAGGAAAATATGGGTAGGGTTATAAAGTATATAAATAGGTTCCCTCGAATTGTGCACTAAATGGTTATCAATTTTTTATCAATATTTTCAACAGCATATGTTAACTGTTCAGATGTGATAATTTATGCCATTATTTCTAAACTGTTGTAGATTGGATGACTAAAATAAGTATTTAATTACTGCAAACAAAATAAGTCAATATTAACTGGACGGCACAATTCCCGAGTCCCTAGTGCCCGAGTCCTAGTCCGAGACCGAGTCCTTCATCTCCGAGTCCGAGCCCTTCAAAATAGGGACTCGAGACTGGTCACGAGTCCGGGCCAGAATCGAGTACTCAATCACTGCTGCACATGCCACTGTTTTCAATCATACTTTCAACTGACAGTTTTTAATCACATTGTCAGATATTTCATATGCATGTGTGTAGTATCCCAACAGGTTTTGAACAAAATTGTAGGCATGTCAAGGTGCACTATTTTAGATGCCATAAATGGCAGCTATTTCTATGATTTTGAAGCAATTATCTTTGGTACCGATTATGTTTATATCACACATGAAAGAAGTGCATGAAGACATCATTCAAGAAAGTAACTTATCAATGAGGGCATTCTCATCAATTTCAGGGCTTTCTTTCAGCATTTTTTCTATTTGGCTAGCCTTATCAGGGAACATTTCTATTAAGCTCTTATATTGAGGTAGAGTCTTCACAATAACCCTGACCTCAGGGGGTTTAGACTGGGTAGTGGGAGCGTGTGATTTTGATCTAGCCCCAGCTTGATAAACCTGTTGAAATGTGTCTACACCTGGTTGTTGGCCAGGAGCTCTAGTACCTCCAGGCTGTGGGTGTGGTACCCCCTGTCTCCAAACACCGGGCCCAGTTTGTCCGGGTCTATTACCACCCTCTTTGTTCCGTTGCCTCTCAACCTTCCATGTCAATACTAGTTCGCCTAGGTCACCCCGTCCTGCATGCCTTAGTGCCTCGGACAGCACATCAAAGAAATTTGTGGTCTTGTTACGCTGTCTTGCATTCCACGTTTTCAGCATATGCATGATGGCTCCATCTGTGTTGTGTGGGTGCTCATGACTAATCTTGGTGATTTCCGAATGGGAGAATCGTAGATAGGTACCAAACGTCTGCCATTCCATACCAATGTTGAACACCAGTTGCTCAAGCTGATATTCACTTAGCCCTGCTGGTTCTGCACACACACAAAATATTCAACATTAAGAAGGTTATCTATCTGATAATGGGAGTTCAATACTAAGAAATAATAATATTGTACATTTATGCTTAAGTATCCTCCAGGAGGTGCTTACTTTTCAAAAGTTGAGATTGTGGAGAATTGAATTCTTATGTGACATTCTGCCTTGGGAACTGATTTTTAGCCGAATTTGAGGCTCTAGAACTGAAGTTCTTCACATTTTTTGATTAAAATGGGAGTGGGACTTGAATATTCAAGTCAAATGAGGGTCTAAGGGGACTGTCGAGAACCGTCTTTGGCGCCGTACAAACTTATATGGCCAATATGTGAGTACTACACCCCCACCCCGATGTATCCACTCTGCAGTTGCTCATTGTGCAATTACAAATTATTATTATGGTACTCTGCCATCAAAAAAAAATCATCATAATCATTTCACTTTACGAAGTGGCTGATGTCAAGGCTCACAATCCCATCAGCATTTAGAATGTAATTGTATATCCATAAGCAGCTTCCCAATGGTTGTCTACTCAAGGCAAATTAAATTAAGTATCTTGCTCAAGGACACAAATATGTTACTCATGATGTGCACAACTCACAATTCAACATTATGTTACTCGGGACAGGGCTCAAACTCACAATTCAACATTGATGTTACTCGGGACAGGACTCAACTCACAATTCAACATTGATGTTACTCGGGACAGGACTCAAACTCACAATTCAACATTGATGTTACTCGGGACAGGGCTCAAACTCACAATTCAACATTGATGTTACTCGGGACAGGGCTCAAACTCACAATTCAACATTATGTTACTCTGGACAGGGCTCAAACTCACAATTCAACATTGATGTTACTCGGGACAGGACTCAAACTCACAATTCAACATTGATGTTACTCGGGACAGGACTCAAACTCACAATTCAACATTATGTTACTCTGGACAGGGCTCAAACTCACAATTCAACATTGATGTTACTCGGGACAGGACTCAAACTCACAATTCAACATTGATGTTACTCGGGACAGGACTCAAACTCACAATTCAACATTGATGTTACTCGGGACAGGGCTCAAACTCACAATTCAACATTGATGTTACTCGGGACAGGACTCAAACTCACAATTCAACATTGATGTTACTCGGGACAGGGCTCAAACTCACAATTCAACATTGATGTTACTCGGGACAGGACTCAAACTCACAATTCAACATTGATGTTACTCGGGACAGGACTCAAACTCACAATTCAACATTGATGTTACTCGGGACAGGGCTCAAACTCACAATTCAACATTGATGTTACTCGGGACAGGGCTCAAACTCACAATTCAACATTGATGTTACTCGGGACAGGGCTCAAACTCACAATTCAACATTGATGTTACTCGGGACAGGGCTCAAACTCACAATTCAACATTGATGTTACTCGGGACAGGACTCAAACTCACAATTCAACATTGATGTTACTCGGGACAGGACTCAAACTCACAATTCAACATTGATGTTACTCGGGACAGGACTCAAACTCACAATTCAACATTGATGTTACTCGGGACAGGACTCAAACTCACAATTCAACATTGATGTTACTCGGAACAGGACTCAAACTCACAATTCAACATTGATGTTACTCGGGACAGGACTCAAACTCACAATTCAACATTTATGTTACTCGGGACAGGGCTCAAACTCACAATTCAACATTGATGTTAATGGGACAGGGCTCAAACTCACAATTCAACATTGATGTTACTCGGGACAGGGCTCAAACTCACAATTCAACATTGATGTTACTCGATTCATGATGGGGCTCAAACTCACAATTCAACATTGATGTTACTCAATTCATGATGGGGCTCAAACTCACAATTCAACATTGTGATGACCATGATGAGTCGTGGCATATATGTTACTGATGATCAGAAGTGTATCTTCATTTTGTTCCCAACCAGCCAGACAGGCAGGTTACAAGTAAAAGTTACCAGCCCAAATGAAAATTAACCAGCCCAACAACATGATCAACAGTAATCATAACATGGCTACGAGATAATCATTGTCTTTTTACAGTTTCAAGTTTAATGTTAATTTTGGCCACCAAACAAAATAACAGCCTTGTGTTTTCCCGATGTTTGTGAATATTGTCAAAAGTGCAGTCCCCATGTACTCAGTAGGAGATGCCATGACATGAGATACTACAGTTAAAAAAAGATTTCTTAAAAATCAGCTATAATTTAAAGATTTTAGAGCCTTTGAGTGGTGTTAAGCCTGTCAATTCTGGCCGGTATGTTTCAAAAGTTACCAGCCTGACTTTAAGGCATATTATGTGATCTTTTCTCTATTCATATTCATTCATATTCATTAATAGAGGGCGCTCTCTGGAAAAGATCACATATTATGCCTCTAAACTGTACCCGCCTCGTATGACGGGGCTCAAACTCACAATTCAACATTGTGATGATCATGAGTCTTGCCTTATTTAACTGGACCACATAATTATGCTCTCTGTACGTCTATGAGGTGCAAAATCTTGATATAGTCTTTTAATTACCACTTGTAGCATGGGGTCAGGGGCCTGCTTTAAAAGGGGCAAAGCCCTTGGCGGATGTTCATGAGGATCCGCCCCATGAAGCTGTTGGGCTTTAGCATGTCTGAATGGCCTAGAAAAGCTCTCCTTGCTAAAAATATTTAAATAACTTTGTTATCAAACTTAATAATGGCCTCAGGTTTGGGCCATGTCTTATCCATAGCAACTCATCCCAACCCCATTCCCTGAACACTTACCCTTTTGTTGTCTGGTATTTGTTGCAGCAGGTTGCAATCTGTGTGTGTGTGGAAACACAAATAGAACAAGGTGACATATAGTAAGGTACAAATACTAAATTCATGTAGGCAATACAGGTTTTAAAGGAATACCGTACTATTCAGAGGGTGATCGGTTCAAGGTTCACATTGTTGTGAAAAAATATTTGTAATATTGATATTGAAATGTACCTCACAATATTGGACAACATCTTGGCTAACTGAAACTGCATTCGAAAAGAAGAAAAAATGCGGAAAAGTTTTTGGAACAGTCCATTATTGCCCAAGGGGTAGAAACAAGATGCGTCATGGATGGACATTCTTAGTAGAAGTTGACCTTGCCATATTTTATGTTAATGAAACATTTTCAATTTTTTTAATTAAAAATTGATAGATGGCACATTTATCCATTAAATAAGAAATATATTTTAGAAAAAAAGTTCTGAGAAGTAATTACCCTGCCCTTGTGATAACTTTTTGATGCAGAGCTGTCCGTCCGTGACACAAAAAAAGTTTTAAAGTTTTTCAACTTTTTTCAAGGAAAGAGAGAAAAAATAAAAACATAGTGAGCTATCTCCCCTATATACCCCTTTTCTCATGTAGAAATGAAACTTAACAATGGCGCCAATAAATAAGTTAAATCAGTGATTAAATGTTGTCACAGACGGACACAAATTTTGTCACGGATGGACATTATTCAGTCCTGAGTACAAATGCCAAGCTGAATCCTGCCCCTCTTACCATAAATGGCAAGAGATAGACCTGCTGCATCATATAAATAGACTGTATGCTGTGATACAACTTTTTAAAACAATTTTTACCCTTCTTTGATAAATTTTGTTTGATTAATTGTGTAAAAGACTGTACATGTATGCTGTGATACAACTTTTTAAAACAATTTTGACCCTTCTTTGATAAGTTTTTGTTCGATTAATTGTGTAATTAAAGGTTAGTGATAAAGGATACATGTAGGCATCCAACAGTGTTTTGAGTTTTTCGAAGTTTCATGAAGAAAAAGCCTGCAACTTTTGATAGTGCAAAGCTTAAAATTAAATTTAATTAAAATCATCTCCAATGATACTTTCTGATTTCAATGCTGTTACTTGCTTTTATTTTACATACACTTATTATATAGGGCAATTTTAAACAGTGTCTTTTAAGGGCAGTGTCAACCCGGCACTTGTTTCAAAAATTGAATTTCACATTTCTCTATTATTTTATACTTTTATATGTATTCTATCATTACCATCATAAGTTACTAATCGGAAGCGATTTTTTCCCCGTTCTTTTGGGTGATTTAAAATTGTTGTTTTGGTCAGTTTGAGTCAGGAAAAGGTGCATGGTTATTTGGCGGGAATTTAAGCGGAGTTCCGCGCTTTTCAAATGCTGCGACAGCTGTTCGATCATTGCGTCGCGCGCTGAATCTTCCCGTGCGTAATACTAGTCGCGCCGCTTCATGTCCGCAACGTAGACGCGAAAAACAAAAGAGCGCAAAACAATGTCTAAAAATGTAAACAAAGGCCAATCTTACGATCATTTAAATTTCAGTTTTCTTCCAATTTCTTCACATTGTGACAATATAAATTGAATCGGATAGTTTATTTTGATTGTTCATATAGTATACTCGCCTTTTAGGTCACACGCCCTTGTATTCCATGAACATTTAGCTTTTAATGGTGGTAAATGTCAATATTTTTACTAAATCGATGTTTTCTAGAAGTTCAAATTTGAAGGAATTTTGCGATTTTTCAGACAACATAAGTAAAAAAATATCAAACTATCAGGTAAGGTTTTACTACCATTGTGTAGAGTACTTTCAGCGCTAGGAGGCGAATTTTTATTTTATCGATTATGGATTTTAAACTCGAGATATGCATCCATTTCTAGGGAAATGTATCCAAAAAAACACAACTTTTATACTTTTCCGATGTTTTTAGCAATATTTCCAAAACTAAGCCTTATTTTGGAAAAAGAAAAAATTGCCACCTAGACAAAATTGTCTTGTTTACAAAAATGTATATTAGAACAAATTACCATTTTTTATTTTATAGTTATGCTGTCTGAAAAATGTGGGGTTAAAAAATCGCTTTTTGGTTCATTTCTCAAAATTTAGTTTATTTGGTATCACATTGATATCACCATCGGATTCCTTATCAAATTTCCTTTCTATAAATGTATACTTTTATGTACTTTTATTCAATATTCTCAAACTTAGAAGCAAAAGTTGATCATCAAAATAATAGGGTTGACACTTCCCTTAACTGATCTCATGCTACCCCTTTTATTTGCAAGCATTATTTCAGCATGTACAGGAAGTAAGGTTAACAAGAGCAAGCTATACTACAGATTCCCCAAAGAAGATCTGCTGAGGGTTCACAAATGCGCAAATGACTTCATTTGACTTCAAGTAATTTTAGATGTTAGCGCCTATTAACTTACTGCTATTAAGGGCAGTGTCAACCCGGCACTTGTTTCAAAAATTGAATTTCATATTTCTCTATTATTTTATACTTTTATATGTATTCTATCATTACCATCAAAAGTTACTAATCGGAAGCGATTATTTCCCGTTCTTTTGGGTGATTTAAAATTGTTGTTTTGGTAAGTTTGAGCCAGGAAAAGGCGCATGGTTATTTGGCGGGAATTTAAGCGGAGTTCCGCGCTTTTCAAGGCGACAGCTGTTCGATCATTGCGTCGCGCGCTGAAACTTCCCGCGCGTAATACTAGACGCGCCGCTTAATATCCGCGACGTAGACGCGAAAAACAAAAGAGCGCAAAACAATGTCTAAAAATGTAAACAAAGGCCAATCTTACGATCATTTAAATTTCAGTTTTCTTCCAATTTCTTCACATTGTGACAATATAAATTGGATCTGATAGTTTATTATGATTGTTCATAATAGTATACTCGCTTTTTAGGTCACACGCCCCTGTATTCCGTGAACATTTAGCTTTAAATGGTGGAAAATGTCAATATTTTGACTAAATCGCTGTTTTCTAGAAGTTCAAATTTGAAGGAATTTTACGATTTTTCAGACAGCATAACTAAAAAGATATCAAACTATCAGGTAAGATTTTACTACCATTGTGTAGAGGACTTTCAGCGCTAGGAGGCAATTTTTTATTTTTTCGATTATGGATTTTAAACTCGAGATATGCATCCAAAAAGTGCCAAAAATGTGATTTTTAAGATAAAAATCTCATTGTTGGCACTTTTTGGTCAATATTTTCAAAACTAAAAATTTGTAAGCAAAAAAAAAAAAGTGCTTCCTAGATAATTGACTTTAGATGATTTTGGTGAAATATTGAAATTTTTAATCAAAAACTGATTTTGTTAGGTTGTCTGAAAATATTTGGCGCCAAAAAAGTGATTTTTGGGCAAAAATGTAGAAATCACTTTTTTAGGGGAAATTTAATACCAAATATAGATTCTCCGACTCATTTCATTTGAAAAATTGTATACTTTTATGTACATTACATTATTAGTTTAAAAGTTACAGTGCTTGATAAATTTCATATATTTAGGGTTGACACTTCCCTTAAAGGGACACAATGTCATGTTGAATTTTTTTTAATTTTGATTAATTTATTTCAGAATTCAAGATGAACATTAAAAATTGCCATTATGTTGTTTATACTAAAAAGAAACCAGGCAAAACTTGATTAAAACATTGTTTTAAATATGTTGGAATACCACCCCATACCATGTAAAATGCTGGTTGCGGCTCGACCAACATGAATCGACGTTTTGTGTACAAAGAGGGCTGATTTGTCTTAATCATTATAGGTATAAGTTCATACATGTAATACAATTGTAAAAATATACAAATCCCAGTTTTTATCATACATTTTTGTAAGTGAGGGCGCTGCCTCCACCACCACATCTCTTAATGCCCCTTTTTAAGCTAGAATGATCAAAGCAATTAACAAAAAATGACTTCAGGCCACATCTTAATCTACAATGTACATCTAAAATTTACAATCTTATAATTACAATGTAAACTAAAACATAAAATATTTTAAAAATCTAACATAAAGCATCAACCAATATTACTTTGGAAAAAGTTGCATTTTGAGTTTGCCTTGAAAATGTTGAAGTTAGGAGACATGGGGATAGTTGCTGGTAACTGTGGTTGAATGGTTGAAAGCTTTGTCTCCATTCGATGTACATGAGTTATGTTTGAAACAAGAAGATGGTTATCGACACATGATCAAAGATATATCTTCAGACTTTTAAGTATGAGTTTTTATAAGATCAAGCAAGTATGTTTGACGGTGTCACATGTAACATGTTCCCTCCAATTTGATTTAAAGATCAGTCTAGCAGCCCTGTTTTGGATAGATTGAAGTGGTTTTCTTTTCAATTTAAGTTGAACTATGCCTCAGATCAACAAATTGTGATCTCACTTACAAGTTTAAGCCTGTAAATGTGATTTATTATATGCAAGAGATGAAGATTAAATTGAAGCTGTCTTTGCACACATGTGTTTTGATAAATGTTGTCCTAGAAGGCAACCCAAACACACAAACAATAAAAAGCATGTACTTTGTTATCTACTACTCTTGTAAATATATGAACAAGTAACTCAACTTAAAGTGTTTTTTCTTTCCTTGGATGGCAGATGAATTTAAATGCTATAAAACAATGGCCTATAAGATATGTATACAAGTTTATTGTGAGAAAGTGTTCACCCAAATGGTGGGGTTGATAACTTGGATTTGCCATACATGTATGTTGAATGTTGATATGTTGGGAAAAGACAAACTTTATTACACAGACTGAATAAATCACCACCTAACATGCATTTGCTCTCTATTTTGTAGTATATGTCATTTTTTCACAAAAACTTCATGCAAAGTATGAATCAAAAGTGATTTTGAAGTTATTCTTGCGGTGAACATTTGTGTCCGTCCGTGACACAAATTGTCAGCCCTCTCTTGTAAAAAAAAGGTCAGCTTTCACCAGCTGTGTATCAGGTAATCAAGTCATATATCTTAGATACTGTTTAGCCTGAAAAGAATTGTGGAGTAACTAATGTCTTAGATAGAAACAGAAAAAGAGTACATAAAAGTAAAGAACCCTATTTCTATCTTGTCCGTCCGTGACGCAAATGTTTTGTTCATTCTTTTTTTAGTAACAAACCATACCTACTAATTTTTTATCAATTTCAATAGAATTGATGATACTCTTCAACATAAAACATAAAACATTTTTGTAAATATTAGTAGTTGCTTTTTATAGGCAGTTTTTCTCAAATGTTTTCAAAAATGTCCGTCCGTGACGAACCGATCACCCTCTTACATTAAACCATGCATTACATGGTAGGAAAATAATTATCTAATGTATATTGACCATTTTAATTGAACACAGAATTATAATGTTCAATTAAATAAATTTAAATTGCACATCCCCAAACTGTGATTATTTGAAATTCGTGCCTGGTTGTCTGTGTCGAAAGTGCTGATGGATAGCCATACCCAATATTGTGATGTCATTGTAACTAAAACCGCCTCATCAGCAACAGGTCCCTGGACGTTATCACGCAGGAATTCAATGAATAAATCGATAATATCAATACATGAAACAGAGATGCGGATATCTCGTAAGTCTTTCGTCATAGCTTTGATCAATATGGTGACGTCCATACATGTGATTGTTTTTCTTTCTAAAGCCGATTTTGTCTTTGCGCGGTACTTTTAAAAACTTTAACCTACAGAAGTGGTCTGTATAATAATAATGCTACATATCTGAGCGCTAAATTTCCATGGCACAGATTTCCTTTAAATGTTCCAGTTAGAATAATTGGAGACTGCAAAACAAATTAAGCTTTAGCAATTCTCTCTAAAAATGTTGGCAGGTGTCAAAAGTCAAAGATGATTTTCAATTACGTAAAAAAGTATCTACAATACTTTCATAAAAGAAGAAAGTCAACTGTGCCATATCCATACACATTTACATTAGTGAGATATTAACCAATAAGTCAACCTTTTGTCTTGTTTGTTTGTTTGTTTGTTTATTTGCACTTTCAATACAGATCACATCAAGCTTCTAGCAAATATGTACAGGCCTAGCCATCCCCATATTTGATGGTATGTGTTTATGCTGTCAACAAATCAGCCAATATCAACACAAAGTAGATGTTTAATTTATGGATGAGGGAGAAAAAATAAATATTACTAGCGGGCATCCGCGCTTCGCGCGGACCCGCTAGAAGATTTCACGGGGAGGTAAGTAAACAAAGCGTAAGCAAATTTGATACAATATCAAGAACATGTCCTACATGTATACATAATCCAGACGGGCCCTAAATAATCCGAATATCGCAGGTGCTTTTGATAATCCAGGGATACATGTGCCTAAGTAGGTAGGCCTACCGTTGTCTTTCCAGATACCTATGGAGGCCTCCCAGACCCATGTGACCTGAAATGCAGGTACCCATTGTCCCATTATATCCAGGGACCCCATAGGCCTAAGCCCTACCCCTAATCCAGTTACCACAGGTGCCCTTAATGGCACCGGATACCACATAATCCAGGTACTGCAGTGTGCCGTTATATCGAGATCATTCAAGTAACTTGAATTAATCGCGGGTGCCGAAGATAGCGGGCTGTAATAGTCATACCACAATAGGCAGAGGTGAGTAATATCAAAGCATTATAAATGTTTATATAAATATCAAGCATGTCAAGAGTATGTACCCAGGGCAGGTAACTAAAGTGCCCTTGATATAATGTAAGTGACATGGTACCCTTAATACACCATGCGCCTAGGCCCAATGTGCTCTTAAATAATACCCATGTTCCTAATCCAAGTACTCCACGTGTTCTTAATACACCGGTTGCCCATAGGCCTAGGCCCTACCCCTCACAGATGGCCTTAATAACCCAGGTACCGCATTTGCCGGCATTATATCCATACCAATGTACCCGTACTATACCCAGTTTTTATAATGGAAAGCGCAGGTATAGGTGCCGAAGCTATAATAGCGGGTGGTTAGTCACATCAAAACGTATAAAGATGAGGGTATTGTAAAACAGCAAGAGTATGTCGTTGATACTCCATGTATCCTAGGTGCCCTTAATACTGACATTGGTACCACAGTGCCCTTAATAATCCATATATACCATGTGCCCTTAATAAATCCATGTATGCCATGCATGTATAACACATGGTGCCCTTGATTATTCAGGTACTACCCCACCATGTACCTTAATAATCAAGATTGTGTATTAGTCAGTGATCCAATATAGGACCTCCATGGACTATGTGGTTTATCTTGAATCGAATATTAAGGGCACCCGTGATAACCATTATAACTGTGTATGCGGCTATTAGGGCCTACGTGAATTAATAAGGCCACCTGATTGGTTATTCAGGTGTAGGAATACTTAAAATATTCAGAGTATCTGGATTGCCTTAATATCCCCTCCCCCAGTTACCCCTGTCAGCTCATGTCCCTACCCATTTTGTACCCCAAATAATACAAAAGTTGTATTTTAATGTCAAAACTGAAAGTAACTTAAAATTAGCTTTAAAATTTCTCCCCCGATTCTTTTATTGCCCCGCCCGCCACCCCGTTTTCCTCCTTTAAAATGTTGATATATGTGCCATCCGGGTTTTGTTTGGCCTATTTACTTAAATACATTATTCCTCCAATAGGCATGTAGGGCCTAAACGTATGTAGTCCCTCTGTCATGTTTGTTGTGTTCTAAATAAGGCCTTCCGAGATACTACCTAATACACCCTTAAAATCCAGTTATCACAGGTGGCACACCTGCGCATAGTATATCCAGTTAATTTGAGACTATCTGCGTTTTATAGTGAACCCGTAATCCAGATACCACTGGTGCCCTTACTAATCCAGACACTCTATATTTAATAATCATGATAACACGTTCCGTTTATCCAGATGCCCATGTGCCCTTATATCCAGATTATCAAGTAAGGGAAGTGCGGGGCGGGGAGGAGGAGGTGGCTTTAGGGTAAATGATGGGGCAATACCGCACGTTCCGTTTATCCAGATACCCATGTGGCCTTAGTAAGGCCGCCTTACTATATCCATATTATCAAGTAAGGGAAGTGCGGGGGAAGGGGGCTTAGACCTTAGGATATGATGTGACAATCCCGTAATTTACGTGCTATATAAGCCGCACAGCGAATAAGCCGCAGCACCTCAAATTAAGATTCAGACCTCATCCAATACAGTAAGCCGCACCGCTGTATAATAAGTCGCACAAAGAAAATGAAAGGGGTGTGTGTGGGGGATGGGTGGGGGTGTGTGTGTGTGTGGTGGGGGGGGGGGGGGGTGGAGGTCGACCATGATCAACCAGCCCATAGCTTCATGACCAGCCATGGGTTACAACTGCATGAGTGACTCCATCAAATGTATTTTCCTTCAGCCACTTCAGTCACTTTAAAAATGTTATCCTGGATACGGTTTGCGCCTTGCTCCCAGTTTCTTTATTAAAATAAAGGTCTTGGCTTTATGATTAATGTTTTGTTTGTGTCTTGCTCTCGTTACGTTTTATTGTACTGTACTGTACGGTATGCACCGCGGAGCAACCGTACGGACTGCCTGCTTTCACTGCATGCCCCGTTTACAATGTACAGTTTGCGCCACAAATGCGTACACACTTTGTCTGCGTCATTACGTGTGCGCCGAATCGCGTGCGCCATGTTAAACGCGGTCGCAGCAACAACAACGGTTGGTATGGTACCGCCAGTTTCTTTATCGTTAGCAAACACTCCGCGTTCATCTATGTTATTAATGTGAAAGTGTCACTTTAAGATCTGCGTAAGAGTTTTTGTTTATTAGAAAATGTCGTAAAATATTTAAATTTGTTGGACGGATAGTCCCGTATAAATGCTTGTTACTATGCGTTCTTTAAGAATAACAAACAGCCGCATATACAGAAATGTAGCTATATCCCTGAAGAAAATATTTTGGGTGAAGACCATATGTCATCACTCATTCCGAAAACCACAATTTGTGTCCGAACAGTAACTACCCGAGTAAAAGAAATTCAACATTTCGGATTTTCACATGTGATCCTTTCTGCGCATGTCTGAAAACGGGAAAAAACCGGCAATGAACTATCTAATTAGCTCGTGTATTAGAGGCGCAATTACCACGCTTTTTCAGTTGAAGAGGGACGCGAGTGTAAAATTATATTGAACTATCTAATAAAGCCATGTTCCGAAAATTAGTATAGATAAGGGGTTTAAACTTAAACTTAAAAGTGTTAAGTAAGTAAGATTTTACCTGGCCTCTTTGTATGACTTGGGACTAGTTGAGAAGATGGCATAGCTGATTCATCATCCTAGCCCCGCAGCCCAGCTAGATTTATATGTTTTATTTTGTCAGTTATATCAAGTTATTTAATTGAACTGTTGCACAGAATCCCAGAAAGTGAACATCATTACAATCAGTGTCCGAATTAAGGGAAAAAAGCTGGTTGTCCAGCGGACAACCTAGCAAGACATTTTGGTTGTCCGCCACAATTTTTGATTGTCCGTATTTTATGTGTTTATTTGGTTTGGATAGGCTTGGAACAGCAGCGAAAGTTGCCTCGCCATGTTTGCAAATTGCAATGCCAAAGACATCCATACATACAACAACAATTAACATTCACGCCGCACGCACATGCTATCACTCCCCAATTTAGATGGATATTTCAGACTTTGCCGTCTGAATTTTATTATTATTTAGCTGGTTGATTTTGTTCATTCATAGTTCTGTCAAATATTTATACTATGTGTTAACTTCTAGTACCGTAAAACGGGGTGAATCGGGACACTGGGGTGAATCGGGACAAAACACAAAAAAAGTTGTTTAATAATTAATTTTTCAAACCTAATTGATTCTTTTGACTTTTTATCCTCCTGGGATGGAAAAGTGGACTATCAGCGTTAGAATGATGGCTTTGCAGATGTGATACTGGAAATCTGGAGCCCAGGATACCAAAATGAAAATGTCCTTCAATGGTTCAAAAAAAAAAGATGCGGTCAAAACTTTCTCTCTCCCAGTGGAACCATTGGAGGAAATAAGCTGGGAATGCACAGGGACCTGGCAAAATATGTCCTACAAGTGTGGTTAAAGTGAAAATTTGATTAGTCCAAAGAAATTATTAATTTGGTAGATTTTTGTGTTTTTTCAGATTTGAGATTTTGAAAACGGAGTGAATAGGGACACGATGCTGTGTCAATACAAGCCAGAACTTAGATCAAAACCTTACAAGAAATGTGACCAAAACTTGTTTAAAGTCCCCATCCACCCCATTTGTGGGGATAAAGGGGACACAAATTAATTAAAACCTTAATTTTGTAGATTTGTGTGATTTTCAGATTTGAGAGTTTGAAATTGGTGTGAATCGGGACAATATTTGCCACATCAATACAAGCCCGATCTTGAATCAAAACCTTACAAGAAATGTGACTAAAACTTGTTAAAAGTCCCCATCTACCCATTTGTAGGGATAAAGGGGACAAAAATTAATTTAAACCTTCATCAAACACTATTTCCCTGCTGTCCCGATTCACCCCAAACTCAGGGTGAATCGGGACTGTCACCTTTTTTTTTTAAAAAGGGGTGAAGCACTTTTAATACACTAAATTTAACATTACCAGCATGTAGATCTTATGTGTGGACATAAAATGTACCAATGACTGTGGCAAATGAAGCTACAGAAGAAAAAAAACAATCAAAACCATGCTCAATCTGTCCCGATTCACCCCGTTTTACGGTAAGATTTTTGGTTGTCCGCCAAATTTGCACAACTCATACATTTGTGTATATGTATAGAATTGAGGGCATGTTTTGCATATTCTATATGTCTGTCGGCTTACCAACAACTTTGCAGAAAAAAAGATATAAAAGTTATGAATAAAATACTTTCCCCTTTAAAAGAATTTTATGTTTCTTTACCAAGTTTATTTTCAGTTCCAACCCAAATATTATATAAATTAAACACTTAACCGTTGTAACACCGATATTTGTATTCTTACCTGAGATCTAGTTCATTTACTACCATTGCCATTGAATAGGATAAAAGCCTACAACTGTACACTTTGCACTGTATACACCCACGTACCAAGGCAACAAACAAGTGCACTGACTGAAATCAACACACTCAAGTCCTAGATACTCGCTAAAGCAGAACCGTTGGGAAAGTGAAGCAGTATATCGTTGTTTACAAAACAGGAAATGTATGTACAGTGGCAGTGCAAGCAAGTTCATGTGCACCTTTATAGGACTGATAGGCATAGATTACCTGCTAACTGGCTTCAGGAAAAACCCAGGAAAGTTATATTTAGAAACGTGATAAAAGAATAGAAGGCATTTGTGTTACAATCAATAACAAGTCTGGGAAAACCATGGTAGGAATTCCCATGGGTGTAAATAATAAGTTAAGCTATGTCCAGTGGGAAATACTTATATTAAAAAACAAATCTATTTTTAAAAATGCACAATATATATTAAATTAATTGTCTATGTTATTAATTTTCAAAACGAGTCAGAAAAATCTGATCGAGATTTTATCTGTTCCGCTTTTTTCATGGTCCTAAATTTCTATTGGGACACTTGAAAAACGGTGGTCCCCCTAAACTCAATTTGTTGGTCCATATAAGAGCACCGTCCAGCAAAGGGCTGTGGTATATATGCTCCAACATTGGTGGGGTTTTTTAGGGGGGGGGGGGGACTTTAAATAAATTAGTTTTGACTATCTATACCTTCAACTGACAGATGTTTACTCATTTTCCGTACAACATGGGTTTTTTTTCGACGCCTTGATGCACCCCCCACCCATGATGTCATCGTTTGAAACACCCGCCACTGTAAATTAGATACTTTTAAACTATGACACTTTATCTAATTTAAACAATGGTTATTAATGTATTTTATTAAATAGGTATACGTAAGACTATGAAGTTCAACTGGAAATGCTACTGAAACAATGTTCTTCATTTCTTATAAAGAATATAACATGGGTACGGTCCAAAAACAATACCTTTATTCTCTAAATATTATCGATTAGTATCGTTTAATTAAAAAAGAATGGGTTAGTACTGCCTTCAATTTAAAGGGCATTATCTGAATTACCCATCTAAATGGTACTTTTAATAAAGGTTTCTATATAAGATATAGGTAAAACAATGATTTTGTTATAACAAACTTTAAAGGTAGATGACCCGATCACATTCCGATTTTAAACTTGAAGTTTACTATTCTACATGAAAGGTCATCCTTAAAAAAGTCGTATTCCAAAGTTTGAGTTGCATAACTCTAATGGTTCTTATTTTAGACGCAAAAGATGCCGTGAAATGTACCCATTGAGTTGTACACAAACGATATTGGTGGTATACCACCTTTCGCGGTAATTCGACGTTATTTCATCGATTTCTCCGTAATTATACCGATTTAGGCCGTCAAATTTCAGTATGATGATGAGAAAAATACGAGCTTTCATATGATATGAAAATCTCCGTATGTTTGAAATAATTCTGTGTTACGAAAATGTGATCGGGTCATCTACCTTTAAATGTAATATCAGTATATAGTCTGGCCTGAGTTTGTTTGTTTGTTTAATCTTTCTTTATTGAGGGTAAACAGCTTCAGTGTCAAGCACTGCTTTCCAAGCAGGCCCTCATCATACAGAAAATAATACAATATTTACAAAGATATGTTCAACTATTTACACATAATACATGAATCAAACAGAAATAGCAAAATAATATAATTAAGAAGAGTGGGGTGTGTGGTGACGGGTAAGGGGGGGGGGGGGGTAATGTGTATAGGTATACTGCATATTATATTACACATGTCATACCCATTCATAATATCAGGGACAACAGTACAATATGGTTTTTTCGTCGCCTTGACGCACCCCCCCACCCATGATGTTATCGTTTGAAACACCCGCCACTGTAAATTAGTTACTTTTAAGGGGGCTGTGCACCTTCAGGTACAGCCTCCGTAAAACTGCCATAACTTCTTCATTATTCATACATATAAAAGTATACATTTTTTTGCAGGAAAGGGTTCAATGAATCCAACCATGATCATGAAATTGACCATTTTGGAAAAAATTATAAAAAACACGTTTTTTGCCCCATTTTAGGTTCTGCAAAGATAACTCAAATATATTTTGTCAAATTTTGTCATACTAGTTTTATTATATTCCTCATACAATTCCCTTGGAATTTTGTTGTTGTTGTTGAAAATATTGATTTTTTTACCAAAAATTGTGATTTTCACGATTTTTTAGCACTTTTTGGTCTCTAATTCAAAAAATAATAATTTTTTTTATAATATCAGGAAAAATTAAATAAACTTTTTAATTAAAGGTGTAAAACAATTCCAAAATAAAATACAACAACAAAACAAAGAAAAACAAAACCATAAAAACATGAAAACCACCAACCTTCACATTCTAAGATAGAACCCAAACCACTGACCTAACAGGGAAGTCAAGTTTTTGAAGAGGCGTTTTGCTTATTAACACTACAGCGCTGTATCGGTCAACCATGTACAACGCATTCAATTTACAATAGAACACTACATACGGTCTTCCAGAATGAAAAGAAGGGAATTATTTATCATCCTTTAATATATTATTGGTTGACCGTGGTTATTCGTATTGGATTCGCAAAATATATTGATTTTTTTTTTAACAGTACGAAAAGTGTATACAATGTTAATCGTGGAACGTAGGCCTATAATGATAATTCTTAAACAGCTAAGAAAATGTAAGCAATCTCATTGGTTCTCAGAGAAATCGGCGACATTTAGATGAGACAATTGAACACGGGGAGGTGGGGCTTACGTTTTAACTGTGCGTCCGACCTTCACAATGCGTGGTTTGCTCCATAACGCGCACTTCTGCAGTGCGTCTTTGGTGCCTTTCCTGCGTTTATGCCGGCGCCGCGACGCTTACGCATGGTGTACTCATCGCATGGGATTGGATGGAATGTTTTGGGGTTATTCGATCCTAGCAGGGGTAAAAGTTGTTCTACTTAAAATAATACTATCGTCCGCATTCATGTCAGACAATATAACACGGGTACGGTCTAAAAACAATACCTTTATTCTCTAAGTGTATTTCCGTACTTGAACATCTCAGGAAGAACATCAGTTTAAGGGAAGTGTCAACCCTTACCTTTTCGATCCTCGTTCTTTGCTTTTGAGTTTGAAAATATTTAATAAAAGTATATAAAAGTATACATTTATAGAAAGTAAATTGAACATGGAATCTGATTATGACATCAGTTTGACACATAAATACCCATATTTCGAAAAATTAACCAAAAAAGAGATATTTCGACCCACATTTTTCAGACATCGTAACTAAAAAAACTATTTGATAATATTTTCTAATATTAATTATCGTAAACAAGACCATTTTTCCTAGGATCAGTTTTTTCTTTTTACAATTTTTTTTCTCTCAAAATATTGTCAAAAAATATTGACAAAACCATCTGTTTTAGTATTTTGTGCATACATTTTACTGTTAATTGGTGAATATCTCAAGTAAAAATGCAAAAATGGAAAAAATAAGAAAACCATTCCTAGAGCAAAATGTTCTCTATAAAATAACAGTGACAGTTTAAAATTTCATAGCTTTCACTTTGAGTGATCTTGTTTGAAAATTTGTCAAATTCCTTCAAAATTGGAACTTCTAGAAAATGCAGATTTAGTAAAAATATCGATATCTTCCACATTTAAAACTACATTTTCATGAAATACATGGGGCGTGTGACTTAAAAGACGAGCATACTGTATGAACAAGTAATAAACAACGAAATAAAGTATCAGTTATAAGAAAACTGAAATTTAAATGTTCATAATATTGGCCTTTGTTTACAATGTTTTGGGCTCTTTTGCTTCTTGCGTCTGCGTCTCGGACAATAAACTGCGCGTCTATCATTACACACAGGAAAATTCAGCGCGCGACACAATGATCGAACAGCTGACACAGCATTTGAAAAGGGTGGAACACTGCTTAATTTCCCGCCAAATGACCATGTGCGTTTTCCTGACTCAAACAAAACAACAATTTTAAATCACCTAAAAGAACGGTAAATGATAATGGTAATGATAGAATACATATAAAAGTATTCAGATAAAGAGAAATGTGAAATTCAGTTTTTGAAACAAGGGCCAGGTTTACACTGCCCTTATAACAAGATTAATTGTCATACCATACAAAAAAAGTATGTCCCTACTACTACTAGAACAAGATATTGGCCTACTAGTGTAGTGGTTTCGACAGAGACCGCGGAATTATCTGTCCATGGGTTTGAATCTCGGTGCGGCAGTTAATTTTACTTAAAATTTATAAAAAATGAATATTAAAACAACAAATGAGTTTGTCAGGTCCGTACAACATGGTTTTTTTTCTCGTCACCTTGACGCACCCACACATGATGTCACCTTGAAACACCCGCCACTGTAAATTAGATACTTTTAAACTATGACACTATATCAAAACAATGGTTATTTATGTATTTTAAACCATCCTATAGAATCAACAACAACATCAGGAATTCTACTTGCGCCAACCAAAGGATAGACTCAACGCAACGTCATCGAATGGTTCAACATGATAGAGGAAAAAGACTATCATACCTTCATTATTTCTACCCGACCATCACGGAGAAACTACTCAAGAATGCTCTGACATTCGCCAAGAAGTATGAAAGAATCTCCAAGCAGGAATCCGAAATCATTCTCCACTCCAGAAAGTTACTCTTATTCAACGAAGGCACACCATGGATGAAAAGGTGCAACAATGGCACATTCGACGTCACCATGGGTAGCTATGATGACACGGAGATAATTTTATGCAATCTGGTTGGCCTATACACTCAACAACCTCTCCAAGAAGATCGATAAGAAGAACATTGGACTCTATAGAGATTACGGCCTAGCAGTATTGAAAAACACACCTGGCACCCCATCCGATCGCTGAAGGACATCACCAAGATTTTCATCGACTTAACCCTAACCCAGCTGAATCTCACTAAATCTCACTGCCAGAAACTATCTCCACGCACGTGCTGCTGCATTGCCTCGATGACGTCACCTACCGCAGGCATATGTGGGCGGGAATTTTTAGCCCGCATATGTGCTGGGAGTTTAGCTCAGTTGGTAGAGGGACAGAATGGTGTGCGGATGGTCCTGGGATCGAATCTGGGGGGTGCTGGGTGATTTTTCGGGTCAAAAAAATAGTACTTTTTCCCCCTCCCCCGATACGCACAAAAAACATAGCCGTACTGGTTAGGGTACCTAAACACCGGCAAGCATCATCCGTACCGCAAACCCAACGACCAGCCGCTGTATATCAGCAAGCTTTCGAATCACCCACCTAACATCATCAACAACCTACCAGCATCTATAAGCAGAAGAATATCCTACATTTCATACAACAGAGAAGCATTTGATGACGCAGCACCAGCCTACGACGACGCCTTAAGATCTAGCGGATTCACCCAGCACTTATTGTACACGGAAAAAGCAACCTAAGAGGTCGCAACATCGGCAGCGCAATATCATCTGGTTCAACCCGCCATACAGCCAAAAGCTTATCCACCAACATCAGCAGATCCTTCTTGAAACTCATCGACAAGCACTTCCCCAAAAAAATCCAAGCTCCTCAAGATATTCAACAGAAACACTGTCAAATTTAGCTACAGCAGCATGCCCTACCTAGCCAGCATCATCAAATCACATAATAAGAAAGTCTCACCGATCAGCAACGAAACAGCGCAACGAGCAACAATCAAAACATGCAATGGCCGCAAGAAAGACGACTGCCCGCTTCAAGGAAATTGCTGAGCTTCCACCATCATCTACAGCACCGAGATCACATCCACCAACAACAATGTCACCAAGGAATACATCGGACTCACAGAACTTCCCTTCAAGCTGATCTGCGATTGAATACATTAATACAATGTCCGTTTGTAAAACCTACGTATGAGACAATTCTGTATAGGATTCAACATTCATTTTTCGAGAGTTTGATGGACAGCTTTCTATGAACAATACAAATTTTCATGAAGTTATTTGAGAAATTGCTTTTTATCCCCTGGCTTGAAAAGCCGGAGGGGATATTGTGATCGTGTCATTGTCCGTATGTATGTCCGTCCGTATGTCTGTGTAGGTAATCACCGTCGATCGCGGACCTTGAATAGACACCTTCCAACCGTGGACAGTCCTCGATTTCCTGATTTGTACTATCCAAATGAGGTCCTCAAATGTGATACCCAATAGACCCTATTCACGCGGCAGCCATTTTCCAAAATATGCCACCCAAGCCTCGTTCCCGTTTGGTCTATCTGCGCCTCGGCGCATTCAATAGAACTGCGCGCGACGCGTTGTACCAAAGCGCACGGCGTACGCATCCTCACGCAAGTCACGCAGCCGCAGGTATGCGTAACGGGAACGAGGCTTGGGTGGCAAATTTTAGAAAATGGCTGCCGCGTGAATATGGTCTATGGATAGGGCACTGTCTGGTTGGCGGTGTGATACCAAAAAGAATGTCCATTTTGTCCTCGTTTTGCAGGTGTGTATCTAGGTTGATGTGTCCTCGTTTGGATAGTACCACGTCATGGTTCTTGTTTGCAGGTGAATACTAGTAATGGTGTATGTACGTTCCCTTTTGGTTAGCCTTTTTGATTACGTTCAGCCTGTTCTCATATGAAAAGTCAGGTTTCAATCTCAACCATACTTGGTAATAATAATCTTTGGGTAAAGCGGACTTCAGATGCTCATGGGGTGTGCACAGATTGACCTGTAATGACCCCTACATGACCTTTAACCCCATTTTGGCAATACATTATTCTTTTTGGTTAGGTTAGGCCTGTTCAGTGCTCTCATATGAATGTCAGATTTCAATCTCAAATGACCCCTACATGACCTTTGACCCCATTATGCCGACAGTTTAAACTGCACTTATTGCTGCTGTTTGGGCTCTCATGTAAAGTCAGAATCTCAGCCAAACTTGGTGACATTATTCTTTGGGCAAGGGGGCTTGAGGTACTCATGGGGTGTACACAGAATGATCTCTATTGACCCCTACATGACCTTTGACCTAAATTGTGTCAGAACTTTAAACTGCACCTTTTAGGGCCAGTAAAATCAGACTTCATTCTTGGCCAAACTTGGTGACAATAATATTTAGGTAAGGGGACTCGAGATGTTCATGGGGTGTACACTGATTGACATCTAATGATCCCTACATGACCTTAAACCTCAATTTGTCAACACTTTAAACTGCGCTGGTTGCTCTTTAGGGCTCTTATATGAAAAGTCGAAATTCAATCTCAACCAAACTTGGTGACAATAATCTTTGGGTAAGGGGACTTGAGATGATACATGGGGTGTACCCGGATTGACCTGTAATGACCCCTACATGACCTTCGACCCATTGTGTCAAAACATTAGGGCCCTCTCTCTCATATGAAAAGTCAGTATTCAATTTCAACTAAACTTGGTGACAATGGAACGACCTTGCTATTGTCAACACTCCCTACACAGAGGACTGCAGTGCAAATCTATATACGATTTTTGCCATGTAATGTCTATGGCGGATTTCATTCCGTGGTATGAAGCTATGAAGTTTCTGTGGTCTTCGCTATCTTCAAGCAGATAGAGCAATACGTACATGGACTTTTTTGTACACAAGGGTTCATTTTATGATTTGCTGAGGTTTAGCATGAGTTAGGATTCCTGTAATTTCAAAGACCACAGATTTTCAAAACGTAAATTTTCCAACATTTTACGACATAAATTTGGTCACAAAACATGTTTAATACTATACATTTTACCGTTCTGCAGATGTTATTGACCCTCTTTTAAAATTCTACATGATTTTCAACACGTTTCTCAGTTTTTGAGTTGCCCAAATAGACCATTTTCCAAAGCTATTTCTAGCAAATATTGCAGTCACTGAGACTCCATTATTTTCTTGCGGACAACAAAATCTGACATGCAGCGTGACCTCTCTGCTGGCTGCCACTGAAGATAATTCAAGCATCATACATAATTTGTATTTTAAATTGGCCAGGAAAAGCAATGCATAGAATGGCTAGCTATTCATTTATGTGGAATGTGGCTTGTATTTAACTGATTTAGTTGGCTTGCCTGGCTGCACTAAACCCAATCATATAGAAACAGTAATGAATAGGATCTATGGTGAAACTGTCAATCGATGTGATCACGACAGTGGCCAAGAGGAAAATGATGTCACCGCCATTGACTCAATCACTAAAATGATTGCAATACATTATGGACATTTTTTCTAAGTTGCTGTTGAGCAGGCCTAGGCCATTATCTTTGTAATTTCAAAAATTTCAAGTATTTCAAATGACAGAAATATTTTATATGTTATATAAAACAAGTATTTACTGCTCTTCGTCAATTGGAGACTGTGGGTCTCCAGTCACCTCGGGGAGCTATTTTGCACCATTTCCCGAATAAAGAGCAGTAAATATTTGTATACTATTCTCCAGAGAATCAAGATAACAATAATAGTGTACAAATATTTGTTGGGCAAGAAAATGACATAACCACGCCCTAAAGTTCCAGGACACACAGACCTGTATACATTTTGTGTGCATTAAATAACAGTGTCACCTGGTGTATTATATCTCTCAGTATTTGAGTTTATTAAACAATTTCAGAGTGTACAAATCATTTATGGGATCACTGTATGCATGTGGTTAACGAAAGAATTTAGGAGCTCTACTTTTATTGGTTACTCATGATTGCATTATACAAGTATCTAATCACAGAAACTAAGAAAGGCTGCACTATATCCAGGAGGTTAATGCAATTATTTAGAAGCTCTACTTTGATTGGTTACTCAGATGATTGTTTAATACAAATAACCAACCATGGACACCGTAAGAAAGGTAAACAATGTCTGAGAATTTGATTATGATGGTTTTACAACTAAACAAAAAGGTTAAACTTACTTTTTACTATTGATCTCTGCTTTTGGCTTCGTTAACAGTTGATTAAGTGTAGGTCCATGTCTTCCAAATGGATCATCTGGTACCATGAACTTATCACCGGCAAATGTAAACATCAGTAGTCTGCAAGATGGCAGGAGAAAGAGAGGGTAATATGGAATATATTCAGATGTAAGTTCCAAATAATCCTATTCAGGAACACGATTACCAAGAGACACCAAGACAATTCATCGTCAGTGCCCAAAGCCCATGGTGACCAAGAAATATGCCTGTCAACTTGTCTTAAATGGCTACCCTTCATTTTAGCATTAGCCACTATCAGGTATGACTGCTCTTCATTTAGATCACAGACCATGGTACCATATAGATCTAATCAAACTAAAGTGTTTTTTATACTTTGCCTTCAATTATTTACTAACCTTGTTTCGATAACATGTTTCCATTCATCAGATTCCTGCATAAGATCACGAAAGTTGTCATTGGATACAATCACACCACCATTCTCCGCTGCTAAGCGTATGACAAACCTGCAAGAATACAATCAATCCACATACGAGGGTCATTCAATAAGTTCTACCTCCTACCTCATAACTTTGCTATTATACAAGCCAATTGTATGAAATATTCCACAATTGAAGCTTTGAATCTCAGCTACTAAATCATAGTAGATTGGTCTGAATACTCATTGTACTTTTCTGGATATGCAGTAAAAACCAAACTTCCATTTAGTGCGACGGAAATGGGTAAAAAACAGCCCAATGTCTCCTAAGTGCTATTCATTTGGCCAATTCTAAGATTAGCGATGTTATGAGTGAGGAGGTAGAACTTGTTGAATGACCCTCGTATTAAGGATTTAGTGCAAAATGTGCCTACGTATTGGCTGCTTTTATAGATATAATAAGAGTCTTGATAGGTACTTATCTGTATAAAGACCTACTTGGAAATTGTGGTCGCACCAGGGGTGGGAAACACGCTATCTAAATAGCGCCAACTAGGGCGATCATCTACATGTGATTAAGCCTAAAAAAATATATATATCCAATTCCTTTATATATATATTTATAATAGCAAAGCATACTGATACGGTATACGCTACTTGCACGGTACAGATGGTACCATTGAAAAAATATATATATATTTATAAAAATTGAACAAAGTATTAAAGTTTTTGACTGTTTGCTTTCATTTTCAGCTATTTTAAGTCTGTTGGTTTCTATAAATAAAAAGAAAAATGTTTAAAGAAAAAGAAATTTTTGCCGTCTCATCATTTATGCGTACTGCTGTCTTTTAAGTGTTCAAAAGTAGGTGATTTAAAAAATTTAAAAATTTAAAAAAATAAAAAAATCCTGACCGACCTACCCTATTTGTTTTGGTCATGTTACGCCAATCAAACTTCTTTTTTTTTAGGCCTTAGGCAATCACTGAAACGAGAAGTGTCAATCATTCGTTTGACATATCAGGAAACAACGTCAACACCACGTGGTAATCAACTCGTTTCAGTATTCATGCTAACCACTGTGTGGGCCCGCCCCGTCTCGTTTGCTCTCAGACGGTGTACCATCATCACCAGTGTTCAATCTACCATCTGATAGAAGAAATTTGATACTACATGTACTAGCCTAATTTTGTTTATAAAAAGTGAAATAAGATGACATTTATTGGTCATAAAGGCAACAAAAAAAGAAGATGTTTGGTTGCCCTCTGGAGGGTCGGTACGTCGATCCTTTTTTCTTTCTCTTTTTTTTTTTTTTTTAGGGCGTGATGGCGTTTTTTAAAAGGATTTTTTTTAATATAAATTTCAATGCTGTTTATCGCCTCTGACATGTAGTGTTTATATTTTAACTGTGAAAGAAGGACTTAAATAATAACAGCAATTTTGAATTTTATGTGTTAAGAAAAAGAAAAAAATTAAAAAGAAGAAAAAAGCGACCGGCGAATTTCGCAATTTTTGGGTCGGTCGCGGAGGGCAACCAAACATTTGGGGGGGGGGGGCCTAAGGAAGGGAAAAAAGGAATTGGTAACATTTGGCACTGCTTAATTGCTAACCCGTAATATATAAATAAATAAATAATAAATAAAATAAATAAAAATAAATAAAAATCAAAAAATCAAAATATCTTCAGATGTGCGCCAAAGAGCATTCCTTTGGGCATGGATCATCATACAAGCCATTACCTACCTATCATCATATGAGTTAACATACTGTCCTCTAAGCTTACGCCCAGGTGTATATGACAAAATCCCTTTGCTTTCCAGGCTATCAAGAATCTTGGGATCTGAGCCCTTGTGTTGCCGCCATCTTGGCACAAAGACAGTGATGTCTTCTATCCCTCGGCTTTGGAAGTACTGGACACACAAGGCTATGCCACGGCAGGAGAATTCATTTCTTCGCTTGCCATGGCTGTAAAAAAAACCAATATCAACATTAGCAGCAAAGACATATTATTTTGGATTCCTATGTTAACTCATAAGCAAGTCAAACATGCTATCTGGTATTGTTTTTCTTATCACCACGTTTTCTTGAGTGAAACCAGACAATTGTTATTTTGGGTGCTATGGTACACACAAACCTTAAGCTAGCTCCTCTCACAACTGTTGGTAAAAAAACATCTACATTTCATCAGCTTGGATGATATCCAAGTCATTGCCAGGGAGGATCCCTCAACTGAGAAGCCATATATGACCTGGCCACCATCTTAGATCATCTGCTGTCATGTAACTGCCAATCAGGTAGTCACATGATCACTGGAGGGTTTATATCACTCTGATGACATCACAAACAATGGTGCTGTTTGTTAAGAGTTATGATTCAAAAAGGTATCAATTTTTACCTGCTTAATAATGATATTGATTAATACCTAGTGCCGATCTTGGCGACATGTCAAAATGAATTTTTCACAACGTCGACAGATGTGTCGACAAAACCCACACTTATTTCAGTCGTGCAACTCACGATGAGTCAATCCAACAATATGCTGAGCCATGGATGTTCTAAATTGCAGACAATACATGTTCCGTCAACTTCCGTGTAATTATTAAACACTGATATAAAGTGATAATTAAATTGAACTTCAAAAACGTCAGCATTTCCGCTTTATTTTTTGCATTGCAAAAACAGCTATGCACTTTATGACTTGTGTCGCAATTCCTAAGTTTTGTCATTGTTTGTGTAGCAGTTTTATAGGCAATACAAATTCGTGGAAATCGGGATTAGAAAAGGAAAAGGAAAAATCATGAAATAATTAAGAAAATGACCTTAAAATACTGATCAAATCCACCCTAATATATAAGTATAATACATTCTTGGAAATAAGTTAAATGTCAAGTTAAATCCTTCGATCGTATATGTGGCCTTTGCAAAAGGGGGAATACTTTTTTATCGATGTAAACTAAACTTGTATTGTTAGTCTTTTCGATAATCTGCTTTGAGCACCGTAATAGTGCGCTTTGCTTCTTAACACGTGTTTGCGACAGTTGCGTCGCAAACATGCTGTCTTGTGGAGCATTTTGCGATGCGATACATGTTGTTATGTCGGTTGTTGAATAATTTATAATTATCAACCCGGGGTAAGAAAAAAAAGTTCTTACAGCATTTTTGTGAAAATTTGTCTCTTGTTTTCTTCACTTTTTGAGTCCTTTTTGAAGTTTCTTAACCTGTTTTGTTGTGTTTGATTATGTCGATATGGGGAAATTATGGCCGGGATATGCCTTGTGTCGACATGGTTGTCGAAAAACACATGTCGACGAAAAGTTCACACATAACTGATTTTCCCCTGTACTTGTTATTAAGAACTCAATTGGAACTGTAAAACGTGAAGCATATTTGTATTTTGTTAGACAAATACACGTCATCATTACCAACTGGTTTATACCACTTGATCAATCTGATTTCTTATTGTGCCTCAGATTTCTAAATCACAATCCCTCCTTAGAATATCCCAAATCCCCTTAATGATACTTACAGCATAGCGACATTGCTTCCATCAATTGCTATTGGTCTGTATGGGCTTGGTGTTCCTTTCTTAGATGGTTTGATAACAATAGCATCCTCTTCAAGTGCAACAACTGGAGGATTTTGCTGCTGCTGCTGCTGCATCTGTCGTTGCATCGTCTCCTGCATCATTTCCTGCTGTTTCCGCATCTCATCCTGCATATTCCGCTGCATCCTCTGCAACTCTATCTGGAATTTCTTCTGCTGTTCTTGCAAAAGTCTCTGATGTTCCTGGGCCTGCTGCTGTTGCAGCTCATCTCTCTGCTCCTGAATCATGTTGCTGTAACGTTCCTGCAGCTTTTCCTCACTTTCCTTCAGGACTTTCTCTTTGAAGTCCTCCAGTTGCTGCCCCATTTTCTGCATGACTTTCTTCTGTTTTTCGTTCAGTTTTTTCCTCTCTGCACGGAGCTTCTCATCGACATCGTCTCCGGTCACAGATTCCTTACCTATTGGTTCAGCTTTCTGTCGTTCTTTGATCTGTCTCTGAAGGATTTCATTCTGTTCCGAAACCATGTTTAGAGTTTCATTTACTGTTTTTTCTCGAACCTCACGCTCAAATTTGTCTTTTTGACTTTCAAAATCTGCTTGGAAATTCTGGATTAATTCCATCACGCCAAGTTCCTTTACTTCTGGTTCTTCTGGGCTCTTTTCTTGCTTAATAATGTGAACCTGGTCTTCTGGGTCATCAGTACTATCTTCTAGTGCTGTATCTTCAATTTCAGACAACTGTTTTCTGTCCAATTTTAAATGAGGAAAACTCATTGGAGGAATTGCTGGTAAAGTCTGCACTTTCTGTTCATGCTGAGCAGTTCTTATTTCGTCTGTACCTAAAACATCTGACATTTTGTCTGAGGGAGATGATGGTTCTGAAAGTGAATCAGTTTCATCTGTTTCTTTTCCTATTTCTCCTGCCCCAGCATAGTCCATTTTTTTAAACTGGTTGCTACCAGTGTAATGTTTAGTCCTTGAGTCATCCTGCTTTTGTATGGCTGAAAATGATCCAAATGTCCTGGAAGTCCCGTCCGGGTATTTGCGGTGCATCTGTGGTGGCACAGTGAAAGTTGGTGCCAGAGATATCTTTTGAAATACATTTTGTTTTGTGTTGAAATGGTGCATGTTGCTCTCGTCCTCATCAATAATTACCAACTCCGGTTCCATTTTTTTCGGAGGTGAGATCAAGAGAATGTCAGGTGACTTATTATCTCCTGGAAATTTGGTATCTACATATTGGATATCCTCCTGAGAATGATCAACATCCATTTGCTCAACACCTTCCAAAGCAGCTGCAAATTCCATGTCTTGTTCATCATTTAACACCATGACATCATCTGCCTCTACAATTTCTGAGATATTTGGTTTTCTTGATATTGATGAGATGGTACTAGTTGTTGGTTCAAATATATTAACATCCGGTGGTCTACCAACTGGTTGCGATCCAAGACTTTGTAACAACTCCATTTGGCGTCTTCTTAAAGTCTCTGTTTTCCTTGCTGTTGATAAAGACTGGTTATTGGTATACCTTGATGTTGCAGCAGCAATTTCTCTACTTGTAGATCCTGCAGAGGGGTTGTGTGACAAAGATGTCAATGGCAAGGGCTGAGAGGAAGAGGGTTGTTTATCATGTTGGACACTCTGTCTTGATGAAAAAATGCTATCCTCTGGATCAGAAAATGGAGATGTAGGTCTATCTGGCACCATAAAAGTCTTCATATTTCTAGGGTTGCATTGAGAACTTATACCAGGAGGGGGAACATTAGTTTTCAGGTAATTTCTTCTTCTGCTCAAGGTATTTATGAGGTCGGATGTCTTCCAATCTGGTGGAAGATCTTCTAAAGCTTGACTGACCTCATGAACACTATACCCTAATCTCTGGGCTGCACTTTGAGCATATTCAACACTTGTACTTGCTGTAAAAGATGATGATGATCCACTACTACTGTGTCTGTTTGACTGGGTACTACTACCGGTACTGCTATGTCCATAAGATCCAACACATGAGTTGTTGTTGCTGCTTTCAACACTAGAATCTGTTACAAGATCTGCCATTATCCCATCTGTGCGTTGTCTCTTGAGGTCTACTGAGCTGTGAGGTGGCGTTGATAGGTGTTTACTATTAGGAACCGCCCAGTGTCTCTCAGTGCTTTCATGCTGCCTCCCGGGTAACACATTGTGGCTGTATGGCTTTGATAGTGTAACATCTTCATTACTTTGCACAAAATCTTTATCATTGTTACGTCTCAGCACAAGCCGAGGTAAAGATTGCTGTGACATGGCATCTTGTTTCTCTTCCTGGGCATTGGTTGCTGCAGAGCTACCATACCTTTCAGCGGGTAGTGTTCTTGAGTTCATATGCATTTCTCCACCAGGTGAACTGGCTTTGATTCTTGTTGACTCTACATCATCAAATTGAATAAGATTTGGCTGCCACCTTTCATGTTGTTCTACATTTGTCATCTGTCCCCTGGGGTCCTTGCTATACCCACTATCTTGCAGCTGTAGGTACCATTGGTTAATTTCATGCTCAAAGTAAGATATCACCATCAAGACCTGTGTGAAATCAATGGATACATTATTGGTTAGAGATTGATAGTTCTTTGAATCTAGAGCTCCTTGTATTCCAACATGGAGTTTGTGGCATAGTTGTTTACCGTCTGTGAACTGACTGTCCCTTTTTATGTTTTATGATTGTAAATAGTACAAGTGTACAATGTTCACAGGGGCTATTTTGTAGAATATGGTGGTGGGGGGGGGGGGGGGGGGGGGGGGAGGGGGGTACCCCTTGCCCTGTGTATTTTTATCCTTTTGCTGTGTGTAGAATATCCATACACCCTTGGACAGCACTGGACTGATATTAGGACAGATTCCTGCAAATCTAGTAGGGTTTTGAATACACAAGCCAAATCAAGTCAAGTCTTTTGGAAATATGACTTGGGATATGTCAAATATTTTAGATAAACAAGTTAAACCATATAAAATAATTTAAGAATGGTGACTCGGGGTGAGTCTAGTATTTTAATACTCAAGCCAATTAAAGGACATCATTCTCAGTGGAAAGAGTTTTGATTATGTGAAGGGGATATTAATTCACATGTTATCCACCATATTTCAATTTCATTATCATTCGAGAAATGAAATAAGAAGCAATTTGTGAACTCATTTTCAGACGTAGCAGAAGACTTTTTTCGCAAGGGCAATTGGGATATTCTTCAGGGATATTGTTAAATTTGTGACATATGCGCAGCTCAACTATTATCTGTGCTGCGCATACGTCACAATTCTTTTAACTGATTACGATAAAATCATGATAATATTCTATTTGAAATCCATATTACTCAACGTTTGCTTTTCGTCCCCACACTTACGATGCACTGATATACTATTTCAAAATATTAAGTGCATTTTCAATTGAATATTATAATCGTTCTCAAAGAAATCCACATGGAACCCAACCAATGAAACAATTAAACTCTGGAGTTTCAGGTAGTTGTTGACGTAATGCTCTTTATAAATTGCAACATGCATTTTCTTTAACATAAATATGGCTTCTTAAGACCATTTTATAGGTAGTCAATGGGACTGCCGCTCAGAAATTTGGTTTGTGCAAGATGAGTCTGTTGAACCAAGCTTCAAATGCAAGCAATTGGGGGAATAAATCATTGTATCAAAGTTTTCAGCGACCGCCTGTACCAACCCTTTACTAGCACTTGATATGCCTTACAGAGCGGGTTGCATAGATGCTACAGATACACTGAACCCCGGCACTGAACCTCTAAAGAGGGAAGTCACCATCATTATCATTCCTCATCATATGAGAAGTTACACCGGCAAAAACAACACCATGAACACTGTACTGGTAAAAATGTACCAATGACGTGTTTGTCTCTTGCGAACACACCTAGACCAATCTGCAGAATTGCAGCAGTAAGCAGAGATTGGTTGATTCTTGACTAAGCTGGGAATCATGTTCGCAATGAGGAGATGAGGAATATATGAAATAGTGTGTGAAATCAAGTACAATGATGTGCTAAAGTACTGCACTTTTGTCCTTGTGCAGATACATATAAATTCTTGATTTCTGTATCAATCTGACAAGCAGCAGATGAACTATGCTATTATACATCGGTTTTTAACAATGTACCATGTTTTGTAGATTTTGCGAGTTGAGGGTAGATTTTGATTGAAGGTTTTGATATTATATAAATGTGTGAAATACAATTTCACTATCAATTTGCTATCAATCAAAAGCAATGTCTTTGGATGACAAATTTTATTATATGCAAATGAGGAATTGCAGCATCCATTTACAATATAGGCCTATAACATATGAAGCGAGACAAACAATTTTATACCTTATTTATGTAATTTGGACAGTGTTTATTTTTGACCCCAACATGACCTTTGCCTCATAAGGCAAAAAAAAGAGGTATTTGTTATCCTCCACAGCTCTCAGAGAGAAGGGGTGGGTGGGCTGATTTTTAAAAAAAAATTAAAATTCTTAAATACCAGTGGAAGCTCAAAGTTCAGCCAACAAGAAGTTGAAATCACACTAAGAGTCGCACAATGTTATTAGTTTAATATTCAATGCCATTTAAACTGTTTAAAAAAATAAATCTGAAAATAAATCATCGGAGCGGCCCTAAATCTGACGAGCGGGCGGTCGAGGACAACATAACATTTTTTGTTGTTGGCCTAACTCTAATAATATAAGTCATAACCATGTCAAACTATATGTTTTTGTAATCAGTAAACAAAGAGCTACAAATTGATGTATTAGTTGAGTCTGTCCCCTTCCCAGAACTTAACCTTATTCCTCAAAACGCTCAACAGCTACGAGTTGGCATCATCCAGATTTGAAATCAGCACGTAAAAGTCTCCCCGAAACAATCATAAAACATCCCGCATACCCGATTTTGAGGTTAGGGTTAAAATCGCCTCCGTGTCAACGGACTAATATATGCTGTGTCAACAATCACTCAGCTTTTAAAGCAACGCAACAATAATAATAAATGTAGCCTTTAATATCAATGCAAATATGCCGAGATAACACTGATCAAAGTTCCTTGGTAATATTATTACATGTACAAAAACAATTTGTGCAATATTTAATTCAATTCAATTCAATTCAATTCAATTTATTATAAAATAACATCGTGGCCAAAGGCCAAATTGCGCATTTTTTACAATATAAAAACATATTATATTATCATCAAAAATACATATAAATACATGATAAAACAGCGATAACATATAAAATACATTATTATGATTGCAAATCCCCACACAAAAATTATTTAAGAATCCAAACACACACATTTACAAGCAAATGAAACAAACATCCTCACACCACAAGTGTACACTCAAAGTATCCCCAATCTACGGTATTGCAAATGTTAAATATGTTATCAGTATTTTATCAGTGCAAAGTCCATAGTCTTGACAAATTGAAATATTGCTTTAAAAAGATGCAATGATACTGGGTAATGGTTTTCTGAAAGATATCTAGCCAAAAAGTCTGTTGGCCGAGTGTTTGCACTTCAGTTACATGGGTCAAGACTTGCTTCATTGACCCTTTGCTGGGGACGTTTCCTCCTACCCATTTGTATCCCCCCCTAAAATTGGCCAAGCTCCCCATAAAACATGTGTATAATAAATAGGTCCCTTCCCCTTAAATTGTCCCTGCCCCACTAAATTCTTATTTTTGTCCACCACTGATTTTCATTTTTTTGAACGCAACATTTTAATACATATATCCAAAATTGATCTCGTTTATAGCGTCTTATACAGTATATTACTGGATTGAAAGAGAAAATGATTATCTGTACTTTGTATATTTACCTCATCAATTTGTCCAGACACTATAATGGCCGCTTTCTCCTGTAATTTCACTACTGCCTTGTAACCATACTTGTGCTCTACGCTATCTTTCTTTGCTACATGACAAAAATAAAAATACTGCAAGTCACGACTTGCGAATCCCCCTGGCTGGGAGATCAACTAAATGAGGTCAAAGGTCATATATGGGTCATGATCCCCCGGTGTTCATGTTTCTTTTCTCCAAGTTTGAGGTCAATCGCACAACTTTAACGATTTGACCTCTAGATGACCTTTGACCTCATATGACCTCTAATTATTTTGGACATGTTCCCTTGGTGTTCATTGCACGATGTAACCCCTTGGTGATCTTTAACCTGGGATGACCTAATATTATAACTGTTGACCTCGGATGACCTCTAATTAATTTTAGACATGTTCACTCGGTGTTCAGTTTCTTTACTCCAAGTTTGACGTCAATCGGGCAACTTTAACGATTTGACCTCTGGATGACCTTTGACCTCAGATGACCTCTAATTATTTTTTGACATGTTCCCCCGGTGTTCATTGCACAATTTAACCCCTTGTTGACCTTTGACCTTGGTTGACCTCTAATGACCGTTGACCTCGGATGACCTCTAATTTATTTTAGACATGTTCCCCCGGTGTTCATGTTTCTTGTGTCCAAATTTGACGTCAATCGGGCAACTTTTACGATTTGACCTCTGGATGACCTTTGACCTCAGATGACCTCTAATTTATTTTAGACATGTTCACCCGGTGTTCATGTTTCTTGTCTCCAAGTTTGATGTCAATCGGGCAACTTTTACGATTTGACCTCTGGATGACCTTTGACCTCAGATGACCTATGCAAATTAGACCCCCAAAAAATAATCACCCGGCGTTCATGTTTCTTTTCTCTAAGTTTGACGTCAATCGGGCAACTTTTACGACTTGACCTATGGATGACCTTTGACCTCAAATGACCTATGCAAATTAGACCCCAAAACAAGCAGCCACATCTTTTGACCATGGCCTACCTATCACTGAAGGTTTGAAGTCAATCCGTCCATCCGTTCAAAAGATACAGCATTCGGAAAAAAGGCTAACCAAAAGGCACACACCCCCACCCCTACACACACCCGTACCCACGCACCCCCACACATTACATGATGACAAAATCCCCTTCTTGTTTTACAAACCAGGGGGATAATAAAAATGAAAAAAAGAGAGATAAATTTCACCCTGATAATTTTGCATGCTCTAGCCTGTCTTTTCTTGACCATCAAAAAGAACAAGGTATACCAAATATCCAAGGCTGTACATAGTACCTGCCCACACGCTACTTAGTACCCGCCCGCACGTCCAAGGCGGGTACATTTTGCGTCGGCAGGTAACTTTAAAAAGATACACGCCCGGCTGGTAAGAATTTTGCTGTTGGTAAATATGCGTCCGTGATGATATATGGGACCATTAGAAAATATGATCTCTTGTTACAAGTTGTAGCAAAATGTTTAAACATTCTATCGTAATAATTCCTGTCCATGAAATATGTAACACGTAATATAGCCAACATGTGTTGAAAGCCAGTATTACGTTACATACTTTAAGAAGAGACATTGCCGCATTTAGAATAATTTGTCATTAAATTTATCTCAATGACAGTACGTACGTGATTGCCCAACGCATGTTCAAACAGCACTTCTGAATGACATTTTGGCCCTTGTGCTCAGAAAAAATTTGCTGGACCACGTGGCCGGCGCAAGTTCGTGTCTTATTAATGGATCAAAATCAAAGCCCCTTGGTACAGGTCACTACCCTGTAATTTGAATATGAGGCAATTCAGACCAATAAACGGGACACTGATTCAAGAGTTCAAAGTTTTAAATATAAGCTTTTATTTTCATCTCATCAGAAATCTTACTTGTTGATGGGCTGGTAAGTTTACATTCGGGCTGGTAACTTTTACTTGCTACCTGTCCGACTGGCTGGTTGGGGGGAAAATGGAGGTACACCCCTGCAAATATTTGATCCCCTATGAAATAATACTTCAATTCCTTATATTTATGCCCTGGCTTGTCCTTTTTGTTTCAAATTGTCCAATTAATGCATTATTTTGACAACATTATTTTCTGACCACGGTGGTTTAAATCGACATTGACTTTGGGTATGCATGATCGTTCTCAAAATCGTGGATAAAGGGGGTTTTCATCATGTCCATGGACATTTATGTCCACGATTTCCCAAAATTAGAGGTGTTTTTTGAGGCCATGTCCACGAAAAAACAAAAACGGCAGGCCTATTATCCTTTTTATTTGAAGACCCTATGTCTGCTCCTCTGTGCATAAGTTGTAAAAGAGAGTATTTTGAACCAAATGTGTCCTTGTTTTTGAGGGACTATTTGTCCTTGAAATGGTAAAATAAGTGGTGTTTTTTCCAGGCAAAATGTCCTTGTTTTTGCACAAGAAAGGGAGTCAAATGAGCAAAATTTCAACCTCTTGTAACAATCATTATGTTGTCCCCCTCTGAATACGAGAGAAAACACAACTTGGTTTCTGACATGGCAAAAATAATGTTGACATAAGCAGGTAATTGGGAATGTCTTGATAAACTTTCATTGATCAATGCTGTGACATACTAACTGGCTATTAGGGAATGACACTGTGATATACAGGGTTGTACCTTCATTTTTTCTCCAACCAGCCAGACAGACTGGTAGCATGTAAAAGTTACCAGCCCAACTGTAAACTTACCAGCCAAACAAGTAATCTTCATTTACCAACAGCAAAATTCTTACCGGCCAGCCGGGCGTATATATTTTGAAAAGTTACCCGCCAGACTCAAAAGTTACCCGCCACAGGCGTGCGGGCGGGTACTAAGTACAGCCCTGGTGATATATACTAATCACAAAAAGTATCGAGACACTTAACAAATGAGCCAATAATTAACTGCCCGAAAGGGTATGGATTAATTGAAGCAAATAACTCAGTGCATAATTTTGTTCTGCATACTTTGACACCTCGATTGTTGAGATACGATGTTGCGGAGTGGAGTTATTGCTATTTCAATACATACATACATACATACATGAAAGCATATATAGCGCTGCTACTTCGAGATCGTAGCGCTCATCCGAAAGATGTGAGAACAGATACAGACCGGGATGATCCCCTACTCTTTACGAAAGAGTCTGTAACGTTTTTAACGTGCTCGGGGATTGCTCAATGGTCGTAGGTCCAGTTTCAAAAGTGATAATCATCCCTATAGAAGCAATAACAGGAACTTTAACATGACAGACACACATACAGACAACCTTTTGGACTGGTAAGTGCCTCCAAAACTTCGTTTAGGCACCACAAAACAATACCTGTAATATCTTCATGCAGTTGAGGTGGATACTCAAGCCGCTGCTCGTGTTCTGGACTACATAACGCTTCAACATATGACTGCAGACAAAGTAGTATAAAAAAAATCAGAAAACAATTCATTACACTTTGACTTACTCTCTATTTTCTAGCAATTTATCATGCACAGAAAGTGATATTCACTGGGGAAGCTCTCTTGTAATAGGGGTAATTAATAGAAGGACATTGTTGGTCTGACAATAAAGCAATATGTATGAAGGGATTGCAATGACCAACTTGTTAAGTTGTATTTTTTCCACACCAAGCATGAAAACAATTCAATTTGGTTATGAAATGTGAAGTTAATGCTTTGCTGAGAAAAAGAAAATCTTTAAGAACCACCTCATCCATTAAACAACTATTTGCCAACAAAATAATTCCTTGGACTATGGCAGTTTGGTTATCGATCTTCCACATGACCCTTTAGAGGAGCAGGTTATTGGGTGAATTTCCTTATTTGGTTGTCAAATGCTGGGTAATAACTAACCAACAATCTAAAAAAGTGTGGCAAAATTCCAGGTACCATATTATCCCTATTAAGCGCCCATGCCCTTATAAGCGCCCACCCCTCTTTTTCTCAATGACTACCAAAAAGTAACACCTAATAAGTGCCCATCTTTTTCCCAATGACTACCAAAAAGTAACACCTAATAAGTGCCCATCTTTTTAGCCACTGTAGCTCAAAATAAAGCATGAAAGTAGCATCCGAAGATCCCAGCATCAACAACATGTTGGCGATCAACGCATCGGCGGGCTGTGCACATTTTCCACCAAAAATGTGCATCAAAATTCGGAACCAATTTAACAGTTTCCACAATAAATTACTTCAAAAAAAGGTAACGTAATAAGCGCCCACCCAAAATGACTTTGCTAAGCGCCCTGGGCGCTAAATAGGGATAATACTGTAAATAAAACAAAATGTTACCTAAAAGGGGAAGAAAAAAAGAAACCCTGTTCTACATGGAAACGGACCTCTCAGGATGGGTGGGTTTTTCTCTTGAAAATGACTGTAAAAGTCAAACAAAACTGGACAAATCTTGCCGTATTTTGACAAGCCAAAAAAGTATTTGGGTCGGTACGTTTTCATTTGCACGCGAACATTTTCTCCACCCATTTCTAAGAAAATGGGTAGGTCGGGCCCGTAGAACTGGGTTTCTTATTTTCATTGCCTAATTACAATGTTTAAAGAATATAATTTGATCTATTCAAACAATATAATGTGATCCATCCATTCAAAGAATATAAACTACCTTTGCACATTTTGTCAACATTTCATCTCTTCCTTGCAACTCTACCCATCGTACGCTGCCTGTATCTGCCGCATAACTGGTCTTCTCCACCTGGATTGTTGCGTTAAACCGAACCTGTAATTCACCTTTGATGCTATCCAGTAAGTGAAGATGATCATCCCTGATAGTGAAACTTAATTTGACTGGATCATCAATGGGAGGCATCATCCTACGAGGTAGTTGTCCCACTTCCTCTATATATTCATGGCTGGGATCTGCTAGGTGTGAATCAAGCTGATTCATGGTTGCTCAAAAGTTTAGTTACGAGTACTTTAAGTTACTCAGGTCATGTCTTGATTGAAAGTTAGGCTGTAAATGTCACAATATAAAAACGAAACTCTCAATTTATAATCAAATCATGATAGTTAGTTAGATCAGCTCCAAATTGGCGAGCCTCTTACATTAGTGAAAGGGGGGTGTAGGCGCACATGTGTGATGTGTGCTTTTGGCCAAAATTGCACGCGCAGAGAGATAAATAAACACACATTTCTTGCCAATTTGGAACTGATTAAACTATAGACATAGTGAGAATACAAATGTGTCGATAACTGCATGTCCATTCATTATAATTGAAAACATATTACATGACCACAGTGAACAAAAATACTGTAAGTCACAACTTGCAAAGCATCCTGGCTGAGAGATTCACCTAAATGGGTCAAAGGTCACATAGGGGTCATCTGGATACACCCCATGAGTCATCTCAAATTCCCTTACCCAAATATAATTGTCACCAAGTTAAGTTGAGATAATATTAGTGCAGTTTAAAGTGTTGACAACATTTGGGTCAAACATCATGTAGGGGTCATTATAGGTCAATCTGTGTACACCACCACCTGAGCACCTCAAGCCCCTTACCCAAAGAATATTTTCACCCAGTTTGGATGAGATTAAAGTCAAACTTTGAGAGCCCAAAACAGCAGCAATAAATGCAGTTAAAAGTGATCGGTAAAATGGGGTCAAACAAAGGTCATGTAGGGGTCATTAGAGTTCAATCTGTCTACACCCCATGAGCATCTGAAGTCCCCTTTACCCAAAGATTATTGTTACCAAGTATGGTTGAGATTAATGTGACCTTTTCACACTGAACAGGCCGAACCTAACCAAAAAGGCTAACCAAAAACAGGGCTACAAAATCTGTGTGAACAGGGTTCCCAGAAAGAAATGATGGGTCGCAGAAAAAAAACACAATACAAACAAATCTTTAAACATAAATGGAATAAAAATGTTAAAATCAACCAATTAGTAAGCTTTAAATTAGGTCTGAAATGTGGAGAGACCAAATTAAGCTAATTTCGGGCAATTTTGACTTCATGAGACTAAGTATTTCGCGCGATCCACACGCATTTAATTACCCTAGATTTTTGTTTGCCTCCCTGTGTTGATGCTGTGCCGCCGGCCTGCCACTAACTAACTTCTAGCCAGCTACATGTAACTCCCGGAGTTTCACTCCCAGACCCTCATCAAACAGTTTGCCAATACTAATGGCATCTCTTGCTATAATGTATAGATCAGCCCTACAAAAATGGCACATGGCAAGCTGCTCTCTGCCCTGACCAAAAAGGCTAACCAATAGGGAAAACACATACCCCATTAAATACTATTCGATACCAATTTCAATCAGGCTTCAGGGGGTCGTATTCAACCAGCACTTGCTTTATTCATTTACAAGATCATATTAGAAAGCAAACTGCCAATTCTGCCTACTACACTCTGAGACTAATATACTTAAAGGGATAGGAAGCATGGAATCGATCTATTGTTGTTTTCCCAGGTGTATCCAACACGTCTGATACGGCTGCTGTGTATACTCAACGCCGCCGGCGCTGTCCCTGTAGACACGCATACAGACGATGCCGGCCAAGCGGCAAGACCCCGCATATAAAACAAAAATAGGGACAGCGGTCCCAAATAGGTCGTCCGTTTATATGGGTAGTTTGGTTGCAATTGTACTTCATCTGTTTAAATATAATCAATTTTACATGCAGCCAATTTTACATCTTGACCTCAGATGACCTTTGACCTTGGTATGTGACCTTTGACCTCATTCATAGGCGTGCACAGGATTTTTTTTCCCGGGGGGGCTTAAAACTAAATTTCATTGGTTCGCACCGCTATCCGCGGTAACGAGTCTGAGGGGGATGTGCCCCCTTGGATTGGATTTTTGGCTTGGATTGGATTTGTTGGAATATTGGCTATTGTCAAAAGAAAGGTTTAACCGGGAGTTTAAAAAACCGTTCCTGAAGCCATGTTGTTAAGTTTGACTTATAATATGAAACTAATTTGCGCGTCGCGCGCCAAAAATGTCTATTGTAACACTAAAAAGGTCCAGAAAACGTTTCTGAAGCCATCTTGTTCCAATTGAATAACAAAGTAGTATTAAAATAATTGGCCCGGAACGCGCAAAAAATTACCCTTATGTAAAAATAAAGGTTCAGAAAAACGTTCTTGAAGCCATCTCGTTAAGCTTGAATAATAAATAATTGAATAAAAATGTCTATTTTAACACTAAAAAGTTTCAGAAAACGTTTATGAAGCCATCTTGATGAAATTGAATAACACAAAATAAAAAATAATTCCCGCGGAGCGCGAAAAAATTGGCTATTGTAAAAATAAAGGTTTAGAAAACCTTTTCTGAAGCTATCTTGTTAAGCTTGAATAATAAATAATCGGTGAAACTAATACGCACGTAGCGCGCCCAAAAATGTCTATTTTAACAATAAAAAGGTCCAGAAAACGTTTCTGAAGCCATCTTGTTCAAATTGAATAACAAAATATTTTTAAAAAAATGGCTATTGTAAAAAGAAAGGTTCAAAAACCCATTCCTGAAACTATCTTGTTAAGCTTGAATAATAGAACATTCCAACTAATTCGCGCGTAGCGCGCAAAAATTGGTTATTTTTACACTGAAATGGTCCTGAAAACGTTCCTGAAGCAATCTTGTTAAGCTTGAATAATAAAACATTGAAAATAATTTGTGCAAAAACTGGTTATTTTAACACTAAAATGGTCCTGAAAAACGTTCATGAAGCCATTTTGTTTAAGCTTGAATAATAAAAAAATGAAACCAATTGGCTCGAAACGAGCAATAATATCTAGTTTACTAACTAAAATGGTCCATAAAACGTTCTTGAAACATGTTGCAACGTTGTTATAAAGCTGGAATAAACATTGAAAGCAATTCGCGCAAAAAAAATGCAATTTTAACACTAAAAAGCTCCAGAAAAATGTTCCTGAGCGTACAAACTGTCACTTTTTTAAAACTAAAATGGTCCAGATAAACGTTCCTTAAGCCATCTTTTTATAACTTGAATAAAGAAACATTGAATCTAACTCTAGTTTTCCCCCCTAAAATGGTCCAGAAAACGTTACTGAAAGCATGTTGTTAAGCTTGAATAGCAATGGCGTATAGGTACATGTAGGTTATTCATATTGGGGGGGGGGGGGGGGCGAGAAATGAACCGACAAGACTTTTGTGAGCCAAGAAATGCGCTACACCTATTTTTGGCACGATCGAGGTACATTTTGACTCTTAAACAAGCTCTCACCCCCTGTTGAATAGTTAAATATTGAAACTAATTCGCGCAAAAAAATGGCTTTTTGGGGGGGGGGGGGCATCGTCCCCACCGTGACAATGATGGGGGGAGCACTCCCCGCTTGCACTGTCTATGCTCGTTACCCTTCCTCCTTATCTTCCTTTTTATTTTTTACTCTTTTGCAAATGTGTGGGGGGGGCCTGTCTCCCTGGTTACGCCACTGGTGATTCAGAGGGCCGAGTTGTTGGGTTTTAACTTGCCTGGATGACCTAAAACTCTCCTTGCTATCAATATTTACTTTCGTTATAAAACACTCACATGGTGGTTCAGAGACGTAGAGAAAAAGTGAGAGACACTAATAAAAGCTCCCGGCCTCTCCTTTAGTCCTTTTCCTTCCCCTCCTCCTCCCCTCCTCCTCCCGGGCACTCACCTTTTTTGGGGTAGGGGTGTGCCACCCAGGGTCTCAATTAGGGGGGCTACAGAACTGAACTGAGTGGATTTTATGACAAAAAATAGGGTCCTTAGGAACTGATTTTTTTCTTCAAAAAAGTAGGTCTTGAGAACTGGCCTATGGTTCAATTTTTGGCTTAAGAACGCAAAATGTTCGAAGAATTGGGGTTTGGAACGCAAAATTTCGCGATTTTTGAATTTTCAATCAAATTGGAGTCTTAAGAACTGATGCAGGCTCAAAAAGGGTGTCATAAGAAGCAGCAGAGGGTGAAAAAGGGGGTCTTCAGCGCGGCACATACCTTATTATATCTATACCTTTTTTACAATGTCAGTGCCCCCCGGCTCCTCCTCCCCCTCCCTTCCTCCCCTCCCCTCCTCCTCCTCTCCCCTCCCCTCCCTTTTCCCCCTCTTTTTTTTTTTTTACCCTCTGGGGACCCGGGGGGCTTGAGCCCCCAAAGCCCCCCCCCCCTGGGCATGCGCCTGTCATTAACATATGAAGGTTTCCATGTTGCATCTATGACCCAAGTTTGGTTGCAAATTGGTCATTATATGGAAAAGAAATGGACAATACAAAAAGTGTGTACTAAATCTTACATCTTGACCTCAGATGACCTTTGACCTTGGTATGTGAACTTTGACCTCATTAACATATATGAAGGTTTCCATGTTGCATCTATGACCGAAATTTGGTTGCAATTGGTCATTGTATGGAAAAGAAATGGACAATACAAAAAGTGTGTACTAAATTATACATATTGACCTCAGATGACCGTTGACCTTGGTATGTGACCTTTGACCTCATTAACATATGAAGGTTTTCATGTTGCATCTATGACCGAAGTTTGGTTGCAATTGGTCATTGTATGGAAAAGAAATGGACAATACAAAAAGCGTGTACTAAATTATACATATTGACCTCAGATGACCTTTGACCTTGGTATGTGACCTTTGACCTCATTAACATATGAAGGTTTCCATGTTGCATCTATGACCAAAATTTGGTTGCAATTGGTCATTGTATGGAAAAGAAACGGACAATACAAAAAGTGTGTACTAAATAATACATATTGACCTCAGATGACATTTGACCTTGGTATGTGACCTTTGACCTCATTAACATATTAAGGTTTCCATGTTGCATCTATGACCGAAGTTTGATATAAAATCGGATGGATTGAGCGTGATACACAAAGATATTGGTCTCGCTATGAGTTTAAAAAAAATATTGTGCGAGACGCAGTCGAGCACAATATTTTTAAAACTCATAGCGAGACCAATATATTTGTGTATCATGCGAAAAAATCCGTCCGATTTTATCATTATTATGCAGTGAGAATCTGACTTGACAAAAAAACAAACAAAAATCAAACAACAAAAAATCAACAAAAAAATTACCATAATATTGTAAAAATATCAATAACATTTTGTTGTTTAAGTACAGACAATTAATTTTTGTTCCTAAATTTTTTTTTTTTTTTTAAAATCCTTTAAATTTTTTTTTCCCTCAAAATTTTTTTAATTTTTTTTAATAAAAATCCCAAAAAATTCTCAAATTAAAAATATATATCCAAAAAAAAATTCACAATTATTTCAAAAATTAAAAAAGACAAAATTTAAAAAAAAGAAGTTTCTACTGCATTTTTTGACTGCTACTATAATAAGGGCGTGTTCTCACTGTGCGAATGTGGACTCATACCTAGGTGCGAGTCTACATACATAACAGTGATGTTGTACGGTTCTCATTGTGCTATTAAAATACATCAAAATACCGATGTGGTATCGAGTCCACTTACCCGGATGTTACTTGTTTACAAGTTTAAGCGAGTGCGCCGTGCGTACTTACTGCGTAAATACCACGCGTGCGTGACATTTGGCCGCGTGAAATTGCATTTTTAAGCGCGCGGCGGACGGCGGCGCAGTCTGACGCAGCGCAACACGCTTGTTTTTGTGGAACAAGTGGTACGAGTCCACATACGATAAGTAAAACGCGTTCTCACTAGCGATTTTGATACCACGTCCTAGGTGCGAGACTACCTCTTCGAGTAGGTTTCGACCCTACATCGTTGATGTAGGGTCGAACCCCCTTATTGCGCGTTCCCACTAGGCTTGGAAGTAGGTTCGATGTAGCATCGAGTCCACGTCCTGGTATCAAACAGCCACAGTGGGAACGCGCCCTAAGAGTGTATTCATGCAGGTAACCAAACTGACCAAGTTCACATAAACTTGGTCGACCAAGTTCACTTCAGTGACATCAGTTGCAGAATAATAGGTCTTTACTAATGCATTGCAAGTATAGGACGGAAGATTCGAACTGCATAATAATGGTTGCAATTGGTCATTTTATGGAAAAGAAATGGACAATACAAAAAGCGTGTACTAAATTATACATATTGACCTCAGATGACCTTTGACCTTGGTATGTGACCTTTGACCTCATTAACATATGAAGGTTTCCATGTTGTATCTATGACCGAAGTTTGATTTCAATTGGTCATTGTATGGAAAAGAAATGGACAAAACAAAAAGTGTATACCAAATTGTTGACACACAGACAACACACACACCCCACACATGAAGATGTATGTTGTAGTAGTTTGTAGTAGTTTTTTTATTCTCACCTGTACAATGAGATGCAACGTAGCACCTCTTTTATTTAACACACACGAAGGATGCTGCCATAAGGTCTCTTCCTACGGACGACCTAAAAATGATCATAACGGGGCTCGAACTCGCAACATTTCGCTCCCCATGTCAACGTTCCATCCATTACACCAACCATGATAATTTAACAAAATTGTGGCGAATAATTTATTTATATCTAATTTTTTTAATTGGACATTTGAACTTGAAAAAAGGTCGAAAATGGACACGTAGATTATTGATTTTTGGATTATTTACTGTAGTTATACATAGAAAAGTGGGGTTTTTTAGACTTTTGCGATGGATATTCGTGATTACGTATTAGCCAATACGAACTGTCAAAGTTCGGAATCATGTCCAGCATCGTCTGCAATGCCATGAACGATTTATCGTCTCAAATGTGACTTTTGGCTTATTTTGTGCATATTTACACGAAAAACGTAAAATGTAAAGAATATAAACTGGGGGCAACACATAGTTTGTTTTCAATTACAGACGATGATATAGTTTTCAATGTTAATTAAGTTTACTTTAAAAATGAAAAATAGGCCTCAAATATTGCCTAAAATTTCTCAAATAATAATGTGTGGCATTTAATTACCCACATTATGCCCTGAAAATCCGATTTTCTTCTCTTTTACACACTATATAAAGGCTAGTGCTTTGCGAAATCATAATTACTGAAAAACTGGTCGCGACTGTCGATCATGAAATGATGATAGGCCTAAATATAATGAATAATGAAGAAAACAAAAAGAGGAAGATTTTACAAAAAGAATGAATATCCCAAGTAGGTCAGAAGGGGCTATAATCATACTTCATGTGACTTATAAATACCTGTATGCTGTAGGCTGTAGCCTAATAGATATTATTTATTTTTTATTGCCAAAAACTTTCCAAAAAACTTAGCCTAAAAAGCTAATTACAAGCTTACTTTTTCCGTGACCTTACAAGTTACATACAAATGTACTACCGTACGACGGTCGGTTGGCGTTGGTATTAAATTATTATCATTCATATTAGTCATGTTTGTTAGTACAGCGCGGAAGTTTTTATTTCAAAATACAGACATTACACAAGCTCAATAACTTCGGTGTTACTAAATATAACAGATTACGAATTTAAGAAATTTCCAGCATTTTATTTCAGGAAATGCGTCACCTCGATTTCGGGAAATTCCCACGCACATCGACATTCGATTGTTTTGGAAAAAATAGCTTTGAAGGTCAAAGCAGGGAGCTTATATAATGGGAGAGGACATTCGAATCGCAAAATTGAAGCCTCCCCATATATGGGCATGTGGGCGTGAGTACGCGCGATGTACCTCTTGGGATGATGCGTTCTCTTGACAACGCTATGATTGACAGCACGAAAGTCCTTCTAAGGGACATTGAGACGCGCGATGTACCTCTTGCATAATGAGGGCGCGCAATGTACCTCTTAGAAAGGCTTCAATCTCGGCAATGGGAGTTTGTGTACAGTGGCACTGCCCTGGTCAAAGCTGGTCAAAGGTCACGGTAGCAGGTCACCAAAAATGCTCAATAATTTTATTGATCAACAAATCATTTTAAAAGCTGGAACTTTGGAAGGAAACATTATTATTATGGGTGAGTAACTTCGCTCGTAATGTAGACTTTCATTTTAAGATATTTTGGCGGCTGATTGCGGCTGCCAGATTTAAACTTATATAGGCCTGGGCCTGCCTACGAGAAATATCATGAATGTTCAATGTACACCCCGACTGACTGACACTACCATGCTACTGAGACTGAGTAGTGCAAGCCTGCCAAATTCATCTGACTTGAATTGAATAATAAAATAAGCTTACTAATTAATACCTGCTGAGAAAAATAAATTCAGTTTATTCAGGGTTCTAGCCAGGACCTTAAAGCTTTAAGGCAATGTCTGGCTAGACGTCCCGTTACTCAAGTGCGCATGCTCAAACCAATTAAAGTACGTTGCAGCTAATACAGTTTATTCCGTACGGGACGTGAGGCAAGATATAGCCAAAGCTTACCCCTAAAATGGTCCTGGCTAGAACCCTGAATAAACTGAATTTATTTTTCTCAGCAGGGGGTAAGCTTTAGAATACCCTACCATTTGTATTCCTCACTGTCACTGTGTAAAGGCCTGACCATACTCCACCAACGCTGCAACGCTTGCGCTCTGACACATGCGTATTAGTGCCCATTACAAAACCAAAACAACGCTCGATCAGGTTTTCCGATAATTCGATCAGCCTACGCTTTGGGTGAAAGCGGCGAACGGTCGGGCCAACGCTAGACAAGTTCCACCAGTCCCCGAAGTGTCGTCCCGCACCCGCTGAACTAATATACCCAGAATGCATAGCGCGGTCCTCCACTTGGGGACTGGTCACAAAGCGTGAAAATAGAAGGAGCACATAAAATCGGAATTGTGATTTTATTTACATAAATCAAATGCATGTCACGCAGATCTGCCGGCACGACGCGGCGCGGCTCGCGGCGCCGGTGGATGATGGTTCAGCTATGGACTTGGTTCAGGAGATGTTGACGATTTAAAGTAAAAGAGTAAACCTATTGATTTTGGGGAAGTTATTCACCTAAAGAAGCCTCTTCTGTAAAGAAAGAGTACAATAAAACACAAACTCGAACCATTCCCGTGCCTCACTCAACTCAACCACACACTTCTCGCGAAGTAGTCAGCAGATCCCAGATGGCCAGATTTTAGCTCGCATTGTTTGTTTACATTTACAGCAGATTTTATTTACGATCAGCGTCAAATCAACAGAATTGTGCCGGATTATAATTATGCTGTTCCTCTGTAATTAGAAAACAAACAATTCTAGGCATACATTATACATAGCCTAGTTCGACTGTTCTGTGTTGTGAGTTGAGCGACTGCTGCTCTCGTTAATTGACATACATTGATGATAAACAAGCCTTTTTTTAAAGCTTGTTGTACCGGCCGGCCAGATGATTTTCCTACTTTGTTGACATAAATAAGTGTTGTTCATGCCCAGCCTAGGGCTAGGCTTTACGACTACGTCTTACCATGGACTTATTATAAGTCCATGGTCTTCCGAGGTTAGTACTTTTTGTGTATTATTTACTAGGCCTAGTAGTACTATTAAAGCCTTAAGTAGGCTAGTAGTAATAGTTCATACATTTACATGACGTATAGCTTAGGCGGGAGCTTAGGCTGGCCTTATACTAGGCCTAGGTAGGGTGGGGACTATGGACACCCTTTTTTAAGCCTAGAGCTAGAGAGGGGGACACTTTTTATTTTAGGCCTACTTTTCCACAGATACCATGATAGTAAGTATTACTAATTAGTTAGTCAATTTATGCCATTCATAACCTCCACAGATTTGTGTAGCGGCTTCATGCTCTTCATGCAGGCTTCCTCCTGTGTCATTTGTACGCTTTCTTGCACTCCTTCGTACACCTTCCTGCATTCCTTCGTACGCCTTCGGCGCCAGCTTCGAACGCCTTCCAGCGCTACCTTCGAACGCCTTCCAGCGCTACCTTCGAACGCCTTCCAGAGCTACCTTCGAACGCCTTCCAGCGCTACCTTTGTGCGCTTTCCTGCGATACCTTTGCGCTTTCCTGCGATACCTTTGCGCTTTCCTGCGATACCTTTGCGCTTTTCTGCGAAATGTTTACGGAAACTTTACGCTTTCCTGCGCTACCTTAGTATTGCACGCTTTCCTGCATTCCTTCGTACGCCTTACCTTCGAACTCCTTCCAGCGCTACCTTTGTATGATTTCCTGCGATACCTTTGCGCTTTCCTGCGATACCTTTGCGTTTTTTTCCGATACATTTGCGCTTTCCTGCGATACCTTTACGCTTTCCTGCAAAATGTTTACGCTTTCCTGCGCTACCTTGGTATTGCACGCTTTCCTGCGCCAGCTCTATATGGGCGCCAGCTTTGTAGGCCTAGTAAGTGCATCAGCTCTGTATGAAGCCTCCTGCGCCAGCTTATAGTACGCCTTACTGTGCCAGCTTCGTACGCCTTCATGCAAAAATTCATGTTCAATTGACATCTATTCTTTTCTCATGTCTAAAGGCTCACAGCAAAATTGTTCACTTTATTTGTTGGGAGTGGCTCTTTTAACTTCGTTCTTTTCTTCCATCTTTTCTTACTTTCATTTCATTTAGCCAGCATGCTTTTGTATATATGCTTTTTAAGCCTGCCTCGAGCATTTTGCTTGAGCCTGGTCCCTTCAGGACCCAAGCGTTTGTCACTGTGTCCGTAAGGACCAACCGTGTAAACAAACAAATATGGGCCTATACCAATTTTGTCTTGACATCATTCATATAAACCATATATTTTCCAGCAAAATAAAAATTGAAAAAAGATTTTTTTTTTTTTTTTTTTAAATGTCCGACCGACCGACCCGATTTTAAATTTTTGGCACTTGAGGGCAACACAACATTTCTTTTTGTTGGCCTTATCACTTAATAAATCAGACTTTTGCATGCCCGCTGCAGCTCACTTCACTGCCATATATCGACGGTACGAATATATTTTTTTACCGGCCGATATTGGAAATCATAAACACTTCATTGGTTTAATCTTTTCGAAAAAAGAAGGAAAAACATGGGACAGCGCAGCAGCAGCAGGCCTTTTAAAACTTAGGTTTGGGAGTTTCTTCCATTTATTTTAGGTATGTGAAAATATGTACATCGCAAAATATTGACCAACAACCCGGTATGTAAACAGCTGCAATGCAGGCTTGCTTCTGTCGAAAGAAAGCGGCGGTTTTGCTAGTAAACAAAAATGAATTTAAACGCATGATTAATCAACTTGCTCATGATTCAGCCGTGTCGTGGCCGTGTTTTAAATGGATGTCATGAATGTGCGCCCCGCGTGTGCGTAAGTGCCCTACCAATGCGCGTGTTTGTGCAAGGCGCAGCTCGCGCGGTAAGCAAATTGCTGTCAAAAAGTGCTCCGTCATTTGGGCTGGAACATTTCCAGTCGTCACAACAGCAAACGCAGTGGAGCGTATTGTACGACTGGAGGATAAAGTCTAGGCCAACGCTGAAGTTGAATTCAGGTCAACTTTGTAGCGTTGATGCTGTCCACGGACCAATCAGCAAGCAGAACACTTTGCCGGACTTTTGAGTTTTGACGTCACACATTTTGTCTTGAGCTCCCATTTATGAAAATACATCCGAATTTGGCAAATCCCAGGCAATCAAACTATTTTTTGCTGATGGAATGATATTGTGTATGTCAAGGTATGTTTAAACAGTAGGCCTAAGCAATTTTGTTACGATGTTGATGCCTGTGATGTGCTAAAAATACAAATTTACACCGTTTTGTGAGGTAGTTTGGTCGTCTGTTCTCCAGAACACCATAGGCCCCACCCACAGCGTTGACGCATTTGCTGATTTGGTCGAGCGTTGACCAACGCTAGCGTTCAGCGTAGATTCCCGATGAGCGGCAGAGCGTTGGTACATTTTGTGACAAGCGTAGCGTTGACAACTCTTGCGCTCAGCGTTCGAGCGTAGAGGAGTATGGTCAGGCCTTAAGTGTAGGCCTATGGGTCGTTCTTTAAAAGTCCCCATTGAAGACATGCAGTGGTAGGGTCCCATACTAAAGCCTAAGGCCATGGTAATGAAAGTCTTAGATTTGCGTCCACCGCCCGCATGGTCCAAAACCTCCCGCATGAAAAACTCATTATTTGAGAAAAATTTCATTATTCGCGTAAAAACATAAAAATCCAGCGTTTCCTGCTTTGTGAGTCGTCAGTCAGCGAAAGAACGATGTTTTCAGCCACTTCGTTCAACGACATGCATAGCGCAGCGCTAGCGATGTGAAAGAAAACGAGAAAATGCGAGATTTTAATGAATCTAAAATGGCCGACCAGTGTAACGACACGGAAATAAAATACGATGAAAATCGGGACAAATTACACCATTTAATTAAATTTCAGAAGGGAAATAAGGGTTCAGAATGAAAAGTAAGATGGTATTTAAGTATAATTCATTGAAAGAAGTAACATAAACGTTATTTTGGTGATGGATTGGGATGGATAAAATGAAGATGTTTTCTATGTTGGCAATACAGACGATGTATTGAGCGTTGTGTGACAACGCTACATCCACCCGCCGGCGATGCTTACATATCTACCAACTGTCACGTTCATGTAAATACACACCATAGAGAACCATGCTTGGATAAAATAATGAATAATGAATAATGAACAGCGATTTAGTGCGAAGTGGACGGGGATGTATTCAGTGGCGTGCGCAAAGGGGGGATGGGGGGGCCTAGGCCCCCCCCCCCCCCCCCCCCCCCCCCCCCCCCCCCCACTTACGTGAAAATCACGACACGAGGTGACTGAGAAAAAAATTGGGGCTACCTTTGAGAAGAATCTGAGTCGGGGGAATTTCATTTTTTAAAGTGGGCCCCCCCAGTCACAATATCCTGCGCACGCCACTGGATGTATTCACTGATGTCTAAATAACCCCACACAAGCAACTGGACACATCATGAAAGCAAACCCTTTTTTACCTAAAATGGTTTTAAATGTACATGACTTGCCCAGTTTTCAGCATGAGGCAAACTACTTTTGGTTATAACTTTTTTATTGTCTCGCCTGATGTAATCAGAAAGAGACTATGTTATCACTTTTTCTGTCCGGCGTCCGCTGTCAGCCGTCAGCCGTCCGCCGTGTGCTAAGAAATACCTTGTGACGCGATATCTGGAGATCCGTAAGGCCTATCTTGATGGGACTTGGAGGGAAGGGGGGTGGTGCGTTCTGTTGCTGATTGATTTTTCAAGGTCATCGGAGGTCATTCAAGGTCATCGGGGTCAAATATGCTTAAAACCTTTGTGACGCGTTGATCTAGAGATCCGTAAGGCCTATCTTGATGGGACTTGATGTCAGGGAAGGGGGTGGGGTGTTCTTTTGCTGATTAAATTTTCAAGGTCATTGGAGGTCATTCAAGGTCATCAGGGTCAAATATGGGGTCAAATAAGATCCGTAAGGCCGATCTTGATGGGATTTGGTGGAGGGAAGGGGGTGGTGTGTTCTTTTTGCTGATTAAATTTTCAAGGTCATCGGAGGTCATTCAAGGTCATCGGGGGTCAAATATGGGGTCAAATAGATCAGTAAGGCCTATCTTGATGGGATTTGGTGGAGGGAAGGGGGGTGGTGTGTTCTTTTTGCTGATTAAATTTTCAAGGTCACCAGAGGTCATCGGGGTCAAATATGGGGTCAAATAGATCAGTATGGCCTATATTGATGAGATTTGGTGGAGGGAAGGGGAGTGGTGTGTTCTTTTTGCTGAATACATTTTCAAGGTCATCAGAGGTCATTCAAGGTCATCGGGGGTCAAATAAGATCCGTAAGGCCTATCTTGATTGGATTTGGTGGAGGGAAGGGGGTGGTGTATTCTTTTTGCTGATTAAATTTTCAATGTCATTGGAGGTCATTCAAGGTCATCTGGGGTCAAATAAGATCCGTAAGGCCTATCTTGGTGGGATTTGGTGGACGGAAGAGGGATGGTGTGTTCTTTTTGTTGATTAATTTTCCGGGGTCATCGGGGGTCAAATAGATCAGTAAGGCCTATCTTTATGGGATTTGGTGGAGGGAAGGGGGGTGGTGTGTTCTTTTTGTTCATTAATTTTTCGGGGGTCAAATAGATCAGTAAGGCCTATCTTGATTGGATTTGGTGGAGGGAAGGGGGTGGTGTATTCTTTTTGCTGATTAAATTTTCAATGTCATTGGAGGTCATTCAAGGTCATCTGGGGTCAAATAAGATCCGTAAGGCCTATCTTGGTGGGATTTGGTGGACGGAAGAGGGATGGTGTGTTCTTTTTGTTGATTAATTTTCCGGGGTCATCGGGGGTCAAATAGATCAGTAAGGCCTATCTTTATGGGATTTGGTGGAGGGAAGGGGGGTGGTGTGTTCTTTTTGTTCATTAATTTTTCGGGGGTCAAATAGATCAGTAAGGCAGGCCTATATTGATGAGATTTGGTGGAGGGAAGGGGAGTGGTGTGTTCTTTTTGCTGAATAAATTTTCAAGGTCATCAGAGGTCATTCAAGGTCATCGGGGGTCAAATAAGATCCGTAAGGCCTATCTTGATTGGATTTGGTGGAGGGAAGGGGGTGGTGTATTCTTTTTGCTGATTAATTTTTCAAGGTCATCGGAGGTCATCTGGGGTCAAATAAGATCCGTAAGGTCTATCTTGATGGGATTTGGTGGACGGAAGAGGGATGGTGTGTCCTTTTTGTTGATTAAATTTTTCAAGGTCATCAGAGGTCATCTGGGGTCAAATAAGATCCGTAAGGCCTATCTTGATGGGATTTGGTGGACGGAAGAGGGATGGTGTGTTTTTTTTGCTGATTAATTTTTTTTTTAAGGTCATCTGAGGTCATCTGGGGTCAAATAAGATCCATAAGGCCTATCTTGATGTGATTTGGTGTAGGGAAGGGGGTTGGTGTGTTCTTTTTGCTGATTAAATTTTTCAAGGTCATCAGAGGTCATTCACGGTCAAATAAGATCCGTATAAGGCCTCTCTTGACGGGATTTGGTGGAAGGAAGCTGGATGGTGTTTTCTTTTTACTGATTAATTTTTCGAGGTCATTCAAGGTAATCTGGGGTCAAATAAGATCCGTAAGGCCTATCTTGATTATATTTGGTGGAGAGAAGGGGTGTGGTGTGTTCTTTTTGCTGATTAATTTTTCAAGGTCATTCAAGGTCATCTGGGGTCAAATAAGATCCGTAAGGCCTATCTTGATGGGATTTGGTGGAGGAAGGGGGATGGTGTGTTCTTTTTGCTGATTAAATTCAAGTCACTTTTGATGAACAGGCGAGACGCGCCGTTCGAGAACCGCCTTGTTATTCAGCCAGCAGACAAGGTTGAACCATCATTTTTTATTGTAAAGTACTTTGTTTCCATGTAATACATTTTTCAAAGAGATAATTTTATTTTCAAAATTTTATGAACATGCCTATCTTTGGTTATAAACGTCACGCCGCCCTTACCTATAGGCTATAATAAAATATAAAGCGTTGCCAGCCTATCGTCACTTAAAGGTATATTATGTGATCTTTTCCAGGGGACGCCCTCAATCCTCGAGAAAAAAAATGTAAGCAGATTTTCTTGCAGATTTACTTTCCTGATCATAAATCATAAATATCTTCGGAGTTCCTTTAGTATACGCTCCCCCTACCACTGCATGTCTTCAATGGGGACTTTTAAAGAACGACCCATACACTTTACACACTGAGGAATACAAATGGTAGGGTATTGTAAAGCTTACCCATATATTCCAAGTTACAGAGCGATACGATTCCTAATATCCTCAAAATCATGGTTTTAGAGTGAATTACTGAATTTAGAGAAAATTTTTGAAAAATAGATTGTAGGCCTGCCGCCTACCAATCTATTTTCAAACCATGATTTTGAAGTAATTAGGAATCGTATGATCGCCTACCAATCTATTTTCAAACCATGATTTTGAAGTAATTAGGAATCGTATGATCTGTAACTTAGAAGATCTTTATGATTTATGATCAAAAATGCAAATCTGCAAGAAAATCTGCTTTCATAGTAAAAATCAATGATAGAGGGCGCTACTTGGAAAAAATCACATAATATGCCTTTAAGACATTCGCTATTGTGCCACCACACAAAAATACAACTTTTCAGCAAGTCCTACATTAGTGAATCGAAAAGTAGCAACTAACTTGAAGAAATTAAATAAACAAGTAGAGAAATATCTCCTTTTCAATTTAACTTAAAGGGGCATTGAGAGATGTATCAATAATACTAAATGAGCAAATAACGTAAAGATAATCATCAACATAGCCCAAATCCAAAATGTCATACAATTCCGACATCACCTTCATGCCAAATAATCAAATAGCGGCACTTCCAGGTTGAGATTTGCCGCGAAAGTCCGTGAGTAAAACGATAGCATAACTTCCGAATTCAGCACCTAGTTTCGATATGATCAGATCGAAACTAAGAAAATCATGAAATTTTATATGATAAACGGCGAATGTTGGTAAACGAATTATGGTAGTTAGTATACAATGCCTAAGTATTACTTTGAGTCTTTGATGCAAAAAAACCTGATTTCCAGGATAATCGAGGGCGCACTCCCATACGTATCTCTCAATGCCCCTTTAAAGACCAAGTTTGAGTTCACCCGAAGAAAAAATGATTTATGACAACACTATTTTACGTTCGACGCATTCCAAAAAGTCAAATCAGCGTAATTAAAGTGACATTTAACCTTTTGAGCACCAACATTGGTGACATCATTTCTTTGTGCACATAAAATGCTTTAGGAAGCTTGGTGAAAGGTTAATTGTGTTTTGTAAACGTCATGGATGTCAAACAACCGTAGAAACCAACTTGATGTAAGAGTTTATTGGGTTTTTTAGCTTTTTTATCGGCGGTTTGACTGCAGCCTTCAATGTAAGTAAAATTAAGATGCCCGCTGATGCAACAACATTTTTAACATTTTGTGAAGTGTAAAGAAGCAAATTCCTGGCAACTTTTGCTCAGAAAAGTTAGCGAATAATTGTGATTTGTGAAAAATCACGACTTGGTGTAGGTCGCCATGTGATCAAGTCGCGACTGTTTTGTACGTTATACTTGCTCCTCCTGTCTTCCGTATTTTACACATGCCCCTGCGAGGGTGCTCAAAAAAATGACGGCCATATAGAGGGACCCAGTCTAGCTTTACGTCCCTTGATTACTGCCAAAGGTGGGCGGATATGATTGTAATTTTATGTGTGTATGATGTATTAAGACAAACTATATATGAAAGATGTATTTTAAGGTTGAAAATAGCTTCGCAGTGTGTGAAAATGATGTAAACAAAACAATTCACCACAAGTCTTGTGCAGTTGGTAATTGCACCCGTTTGTTATGAAGAATAGTGGTAATTGTGAATTGGTCAATTCCATTATGGGAATAATACGAAACAAAAACGCAGGTCAGCTATTTTACGTTACATTTACGATGTATATTGTCATAGTCCCATCATGCATTGCGATTAATTAGCAGTTTGGGGTTTTTCCTGTTTCTTTGGTGATTGTTTGGGTGTTGTGATGGGGAGAGTGCATTGGTTGAGGTGGGTGGAGGATAAGTACTTTAGATGTGGGGTTTGGGTGGGTGTCACATTAGAACCCATTTTATAAATCATTCTGATATTAAATAATGATTTATGATTATTTCAAACCCTATGTGTTATAATCTTGACCGTTTCCTTAATATACTCTCATAAAATATGACTACACCCTTAACATTTTTGTAAACCATGATATTCACCCATGCGTTAACTCAGAGTGGGATCAGAGTTGGAAATGTGGACAATAGGATGGTGACTATAGAGGGTATATTGATATGTAAATTCGGGATGGTTTAAGATTGACTATTGAATAGAGAGTCATAACAAACTTTTAGTTGATGCATCAATAGTATATAATTATATCATTTCAAAACCAGGTGTAGAATTGCATCACCTGTTGAATTGTATAATTCCTCTCTTGGAAGTAGGGCTGGGTTAATGTAACCATTCCTCACTTTACCATCATTGAGTAGACATGTATATATAGCATGTACTCCGAATCAGGGTTTTAGGTTTCTGCAGACATCATGGTTTGACTTGATATACATGGCGCAAGAATAATAACTTGTATAAGCCGGGATGCTGTAGCACAGAAAATAAATGTGATTTTGTTGTGCTAGCAAGGACATAATGTATTCAGTCTTGACATTGTACTTGGGGGTACAGTAACGTCGACCATACTTGTTGTTGGGAGAAACGGACCAACACTTCTGATGTCTTCAGTGTGCAGACCTCGCCCTTTGGAGATTTGTTTTTGAACGTGCTTTATGATTTGAGCGGACCATGTAAGTACTGTTTTGTATTATTAATTTTGTAGTAATTTATATATGAAATGTGTAATTTGTATGACTTGAGAATTTGAGACATTTTCATTTACAATCCAAAACAATTGTTCCGTACATGCAACAATATTTGATGATTTGAAGGAACAATTAAGTGCAAGCTACAGAATGTAGGCAAGCATAATTTCACAAACTATGTTACCTGAGTTTTCAAATAGTAGATCCCAAATAGTTTCTACATTGATATTATAAAAAGGATGAGCATGACAAATGTATATATTTTGAAATATCATAAAAGTTTACCACGAAACTTATTATTTATGTATTCATCCAAGAATGCTTTTAAAATTAATCATTTGCACATGAGGAAAGATTATCACAAACGTCTTTTGGTAATCTTTCTATTTATTATAGTGCCACCTTTTTTGGTTCCGTACCAAGCTTTTCCGGTACTACACCTATCCTTTTGCGTTACATTTTACTGGGATGGATCCTTCGGACAGACCAAGTCCATGGACAGACTAATCTAGCAACAATCCGTGAAGATAACCAACCAAGTTCTAGAAACAGAACAGAACTCTATACTACGGAATTAATGTTAAGAACTGAGATTAAATATTATAGAATAAGATACATGGACATGCGGTTGATGCCGACTATCTGGTAAAACATAATAAATACCTTATCAAAAGTTGTATTTTGAGGTACGTACCAGACTTCCAATTATCTTAATACTTATACATCTAGATATCTATAATAACCGAGCGACAATCACAATATCCAACTTTGTGTCAATATTGCCGGCCAGTAAAAGGATCCTATTTTTTTTAATATATATTAAGTAAGATTTGTAACATTGTCATAAGGAAGACACAGAGAGAAAGAAAGACCGATAGAGGAGAGAGAAGAGTTGTTACAAATAAATCTATATTATTTTACGGATATTATACAACAATTTTGCATTGTCAAATTGAATGAATAGACTACTAGATAAATTGAGCCAAATTGATCACAAGGAAAATAACCCAGTGACAATTAATTGGGGGCTCGTCCGGGAATTATCTATTCATTTATATTAGTGTTCGATCAACATATCCATGACCGATTTGTAATCAAAGTATATTATTAAGAATACATAAGGCTACGATCTACGATCTAAGCAGTATACATGTTAAGAGTTATATACTTAATAATATCAAAGCTGTGTACTTAATTCTGCATTTAAACTTACACCCACAGGTGAGCTCAGCACACTGCGACATCGGGGTGTGAAGTCCGTGTTTCCACAAGTACACCGTTTCGTGTCAAGATCAGATGTAGGTATCACTCTAACGTAGTGATATCTGGTAAGTTGCTATACATTTTCACATTTTGTATTGACATTGTGTATTTACAGCCGATACTATTGTTCTTGTATACCATGTATATCTCGTCACAACAAACCTCATGATTACATCAGTGATATAAATCCAATTAAATCAAGTTAAAAATCTACTCAAATTAATTGGTTTAATTGATTCAATCAATGTGATTAATACTACTAGTCTTGGAATATCACCAATTATATTTAGTATATCCGTGATCTGTCTAAATTCTTAGTTTTGAATTAATCCTAATCAGCAATAAACATGGCGGCTAGTCAGATGGAATTAGAGAAACTAATCGCTATAGGAGAATCCTTAGAACTTAAAGGAGATAAACTACGCGAGTTTATTGATGAAGAACGCGACAGACTAAAAACAGAGCGAGATGAAGAAAGGGCAAATAGGGCAAAAGAAAGGGCCTTAGAAAGGGAGGAACAAGATAGAATAAGGGAGGAACAAGATAGAATAAGACAGATAGAAAGGGATGATCTAGAGAAACAACTAGAAATACAGGCTGACATTGAAAAGGGAAAAGCTATGCAGCTAGAAATTCAACTTCAAATTGAACGCGCTAGACAAGCTCAGGTTGAAGCAGGTGGTGGTGTTGGTGGTAATCATAACAATGGTCATTATAAAAGTAGGGCTCCCAAACTACCCGCTTTTAATCAAGACAAAGATGATATTGACGCCTACCTTCATAGATTTGAAAGATATGCCACATCTCAAGGGTGGAATAGAAACAATGAATGGGCAACAAATCTTGGTGCATTGTTACAAGGGGATGCTTTGTTCGAATACTCTTCTCTTTCCCCGCAAGAAGCATCAGATTACGATAGGGTAAAAGAAGCTGTCTTAACTGCTTATAATCTCACTGCTGAAGGGTTTAGGCACAAATTCAGAGATGTTAGGCCAATTCAGGGAGAATCAGGTTCTAGATTTGTTACTAGATTAAATAACTACCTTCATAGATGGATGGAACTAGAAAATACTGGTGACTTTGAATCAATGCAAGATTTACTACTTAGGGAGCAATTTATGAATTGTTGTACTAAAGACCATGCTACTTTCCTGAAAGAAAGAAAGCCTTCCAACATCAAGGAGATGGCCCAATATGCTGATCAGTATGTTGAAGCTCATGGCGGTTGGCAGCCTGGACAAAACAAACAGGAAAAAGGTAAAAGTAACAGTACAGGTAATCAAAGACCAAACTCATTCAGAAATTCAAACCCTCAAAAAGGTAAAGGTACTAGTAACAATAACAAGTCAGGTTCCTACAGTCAGAAACAACAATCTGGTGGTACAAATTCAGAAAAAGGTCAGTTCAAATGTTTTTTATGTCAGAAAACTGGTCATTTTGCAAGAGATTGCCGACAACGACACACAATGGCATTCATGACAGATGTTTTGAAGCAGTTGTCAAAAAGCATACCAAAACAGAAGAGCCAGAGGAACAATGTGACACAGAAGGTGAGGTATTAGGTGCATGTATTGTAAACCCAGATCCACATTTAGACTTAGCCAGTCGTAAGGGATATCTGACATTGAAATGTGGACATCAACTACCGGTACTTACTGCAGCTTGTAGTGGCCAAAGAAATCATATGATGCCAGTACAAGAGGGTAAGATTAACAACCATGTAGTTAAAGTTCTAAGAGATAGTGGATGTACAGGGGTGGTTGTCAAAACCAAATATGTAGAACCACAACAAATGACAGGTGAAGTCAAAACTTGTATGCTTATAGATGGTACAGTAAAACAATTTCCTGTCGCCACAATTCAAGTTGACACTCCGTATCTGGTAGGTACAGTGACTGCGGTATGTATGAAAGACCCTGTATATGATCTAATCTTAGGAAATATTCCAGGGGTACGAGATCCAACTGATCCTAACATAGACTGGGGTAAACAACAAGACATCGATCCGATCCAGAATCCTAAGGTATCATGTAAAAGTGTACAAAATCCACAGACAAATAACAAACCTGAGACAGGAGCAGCAGTAGAAACACGAGCTCAGACGAAAGCCAAAGATGTAAAATTCAAGAAGCTAAAGGTAACCACACCCTTAGGTGAAGAAGTAACTGCTGACAAGTTAATTCAAAAGCAACAGGAAGATCCTAGTCTTTTGAAAATTCGCCAGTTAGCCAAGACAGGAGAAAAGGTGAGCAAAAAGGGTAATATCCACTCTTATGTTATGATAAAGGATATCCTTTATAGAGAATTTCAATCACCACAAGTAGAATATGGTAACATGTTGAGACAAGTAGTTGTTCCAGCGGAATACCGCAAACATGTACTGAAATTAGCTCATGAATCCATTCTAGGGGGTCATCAAGGTTCTAAGAAAACACGTGACAAAATTATGTCTAATTTTGTTTGGCCCGGAATGCAAGCAGATATTACCAGACATTGCCAATCATGCGATGTGTGTCAGCGGACAATTCCAAAAGGTAGAGTAACCAAGGTGCCACTAGGTAGTGTACCCTTAATGGAAGAACCCTTCCAAAGAGTAGCTATAGACCTGGTAGGACCAATTAAACCAACTTCAGAAAGGGGACATAGGTATATTTTAGTCCTGGTAGATTATGCCACTCGTTACCCTGAAGCTGTACCAATGAGAAACATAGACGCTGAATCAGTTGCTGAAGAACTCATGGTAATGTATTCTAGATTAGGTTTTCCAAAGGAAACATTAACCGATCAAGGATCAAATTTCGTCTCCGGTGTCATGAAAGAAGTAAGTAGATTACTTTCCATCCGCCGATTGACCACAACCCCTTACCATGCAATGTGTAATGGTCTAGTTGAAAAATTCAATGGGACATTGAAGGCCATGCTCAAAAAGATGTGTGAGGAAAGGCCAAGAGATTGGGACAGATACATAAGTCCTTTACTGTTCGCATACAGAGAAACGCCTCAAGACAGCACAGGTTTCTCTCCATTCGAACTACTGTACGGACGTACGGTGCGAGGTCCCATGATGATTCTCAAAGAGTTGTGGACAGGTGAAAATGAAGTAAGTGAAACAAAAACAGTATATCAATATGTTCTAGATTTACAGGATCGTTTAGAACAGACGTGCCAATTAGCGAGGGAAGAGCTAATGAAGTCTAGAGCTAGGTACAAGACGTACTACAACAAGAAAGCAAGGGTAAGAGATATGAAAGTAGGAGATGAAGTTCTCTTGCTATTGCCAACGAACCACAACAAGTTGTTGATGCACTGGAAAGGACCGTTTCCAATCGTGGAAAAGGTAAACACTATGAATTACAAAATAGATTTTGGCCATAGAACAAAGACTTTCCATGCTAACTTGCTCAAGAAGTATAATCGACGAGTAGAAGTGAATGCAGCCATGGTATATCAACCCAAGTCAGATATATATCAGATGGTATGCACTTCAGTTATTGAAGAAGAGATACAAGATGAGGTAAGTCCTTCAGAACTGAGGAGTTTTACAAATGATGAGTTGCTGTGCATACCTCCTATGAAACAGAAGGAACATGTAAGTGATGTACATATCAATCCAACACTTAGTAAGACAAACCAAACACAGGTTAAACAAATTCTGGAAGAATTCCGAGATGTTTTAACCGATATACCAGGTAAGACAAGATTAGAGGAACATGTTATTACAGTGACTGATCCTACTCCGATCAGGAGTAAACCTTATCCAATACCACATGCTTTACGAAAGGATATTCAAGCAGAAATAAAAGGTATGCTTAGAATGGGTATTATCTCCCGTAGTAATAGTCCGTATGCTTGTCCTCTACTTACTGTATCCAAACCTGATGGATCTAAGAGAATCGTGGCGGACATGAGAAAGGTAAATCAAATAACTGTATTTGACGCAGAACCCGTACCCGATCAAGATGAGATTTTTGCACAGCTGTCAGACGATAAGTATTTCACAAAAATGGATCTGAGTAAGGGGTACTGGCAAATACCAATGTCCAAGAAATCGAAACATTTGACTGCGTTTGTAACTCACGACGGCCTATATGAGTACAATATGATGCCTTTTGGTCTGGTAAATGCTGGTGCAACTTTTAGTAGGGCGATGAGAAAACTTCTAGAAGGTCTAGATGGCGTACACAATTATATTGATGACATTCTCATCCATACTAGAACATGGGAAGAGCACCAACAAAAGGTTAGTGAAGTATTCTCTAGGTTAAGAGAAGCTAAGTTAACTGCAAGGCCTACAAAATGCTTCATAGGCTACAACGAGGTAGAATTTTTAGGCCACATTGTAGGCAGGGGAGTCGTGAAACCAAAACCAGACAAAGTGCTTTCGATCAAACAGGCAGAGAGACCGAAGACAAAAACACAGGTACGATCATTTTTGGGTCTGGCTGGCTACTATCGGAAATTTATACCTAATTTCTCTGATGTAGCAGCCCCTTTAACAGATTGTACAAAGAAAGGAGAGCCTAATGTAATCCGGTGGGGAGAAACACAGGAGAAGTCGTTCCAGACCTTAAAGGGTAAGTTGGCCATGTCGCCAATTCTCCAACTCCCGGACCTGAATAAAAGGTTTACATTGAGGACCGATGCCTCGGAGACAGGCGTCGGAGCAATACTCCTACAGGAAATAGGAGGAGAGAACTTTCCTGTGGCATACGCAAGTAAGAAACTTAACAAGTGTCAAAAGAACTATTCAACGATGGAACGAGAATGTTTGGCAGTGATCTGGGGAATACAAAGGTTTGAACCCTACTTGTATGGTAAGGAATTTATCCTTGAAACAGATCACCAGCCTCTCACATGTGTTCGGAAAAGCAAGGTGGCAAATGGTAGGATAATGAGGTGGGCGTTGGCTCTGCAACCATATCGCTTTGTGATGAAAGTGATTAAAGGGGTAGATAATGTTGGAGCAGATTATCTGAGCAGAGTAGAGAACGAGGAAAGTAGCCTCTTATCTTAAAACCTACATTATTTTACTAAGGTTAGTAAAATGCTGTAATGTAATACAAATTCTGTAAGCAGTAGTAGAACTGTTGACAGTAAATTCTAATGTGAATATAGTATTTGTGTAAAATGTGTAAACACATTTTTTAAAGGGGGGAGTCATTGTCACATTAGAACCCATTTTATAAATCATTCTGATATTAAATAATGATTTATGATTATTTCAAACCCTATGTGTTATAATCTTGACCGTTTCCTTAATATACTCTCATAAAATATGACTACACCCTTAACATTTTTGTAAACCATGATATTCACCCATGCGTTAACTCAGAGTGGGATCAGAGTTGGAAATGTGGACAATAGGATGGTGACTATAGAGGGTATATTGATATGTAAATTCGGGATGGTTTAAGATTGACTATTGAATAGAGAGTCATAACAAACTTTTAGTTGATGCATCAATAGTATATAATTATATCATTTCAAAACCAGGTGTAGAATTGCATCACCTGTTGAATTGTATAATTCCTCTCTTGGAAGTAGGGCTGGGTTAATGTAACCATTCCTCACTTTACCATCATTGAGTAGACATGTATATATAGCATGTACTCCGAATCAGGGTTTTAGGTTTCTGCAGACATCATGGTTTGACTTGATATACATGGCGCAAGAATAATAACTTGTATAAGCCGGGATGCTGTAGCACAGAAAATAAATGTGATTTTGTTGTGCTAGCAAGGACATAATGTATTCAGTCTTGACATTGTACTTGGGGGTACAGTAACGTCGACCATACTTGTTGTTGGGAGAAACGGACCAACACTTCTGATGTCTTCAGTGTGCAGACCTCGCCCTTTGGAGATTTGTTTTTGAACGTGCTTTATGATTTGAGCGGACCATGTAAGTACTGTTTTGTATTATTAATTTTGTAGTAATTTATATATGAAATGTGTAATTTGTATGACTTGAGAATTTGAGACATTTTCATTTACAATCCAAAACAATTGTTCCGTACATGCAACAATATTTGATGATTTGAAGGAACAATTAAGTGCAAGCTACAGAATGTAGGCAAGCATAATTTCACAAACTATGTTACCTGAGTTTTCAAATAGTAGATCCCAAATAGTTTCTACATTGATATTATAAAAAGGATGAGCATGACAAATGTATATATTTTGAAATATCATAAAAGTTTACCACGAAACTTATTATTTATGTATTCATCCAAGAATGCTTTTAAAATTAATCATTTGCACATGAGGAAAGATTATCACAAACGTCTTTTGGTAATCTTTCTATTTATTATAGTGCCACCTTTTTTGGTTCCGTACCAAGCTTTTCCGGTACTACACCTATCCTTTTGCGTTACATTTTACTGGGATGGATCCTTCGGACAGACCAAGTCCATGGACAGACTAATCTAGCAACAATCCGTGAAGATAACCAACCAAGTTCTAGAAACAGAACAGAACTCTATACTACGGAATTAATGTTAAGAACTGAGATTAAATATTATAGAATAAGATACATGGACATGCGGTTGATGCCGACTATCTGGTAAAACATAATAAATACCTTATCAAAAGTTGTATTTTGAGGTACGTACCAGACTTCCAATTATCTTAATACTTATACATCTAGATATCTATAATAACCGAGCGACAATCACAATATCCAACTTTGTGTCAATATTGCCGGCCAGTAAAAGGATCCTATTTTTTTTAATATATATTAAGTAAGATTTGTAACATTGTCATAAGGAAGACACAGAGAGAAAGAAAGACCGATAGAGGAGAGAGAAGAGTTGTTACAAATAAATCTATATTATTTTACGGATATTATACAACAATTTTGCATTGTCAAATTGAATGAATAGACTACTAGATAAATTGAGCCAAATTGATCACAAGGAAAATAACCCAGTGACAGTGGGTAAGGTGGGGTGGGTGGGGTAACTAGGGTGTGGGTTGGGTGTAGAGAAGTGGGGTGAGGTGGGTGGGTGGTAGGGTTGGGTGGGTTTCATAAACTTATCAAAAATATTAAATAAATCTATATTACAATTCACGTAAGTACACCCCAATTGCCTAAAAATCACACTGATGTCCCATGACCGCTTGCGCTATCCTCGGAACCGAAATAATCCTCTGCACTTCCCCAACGGATTTAAAGTCGGTATAAATATTTAAAAGTTTGTTCATTAACCAATATTTACTAATTAGAACCCTCATGGCTGACGAAATTCTTTTTAGTTTTTGCGTAGTTTTATAGTTTTTACGAAATGTGAATTTGTATTTTAGACAGGAGTAGTCCCGAACCAGGGTATGTTGCGAAGCTTATGCCACAGCACAGGCGCATGATTGGGCGTCATTTTGCGTGATGCGTGACTCTTGGATCATGTCAATTATAAAGTTTAGTGGGCGCCTTTTTGGCTCACCATTTATAGCAACACTGCTCTAAATAAGTATTGTTTATTCTTTGACATTTGATATCGTATTTCCCTTGGTGGCCGACTGGACTGGAGCGTTGCAAACAGATCTTACTGATCAGCATGTGTTCAGCAAATTCCGGGAATCGAATCTCACTGGTGTCAAATTGTCCTTCGTCTTTATTTTTGTACAACTATATGACGTTAGTTTATGAATTGAACATTGGAAATTTAATTTATACTTTACAAATGCCTTTTTCCCTCTGAATGATATTTGAATTAATTTTTATAATTGCAATTTAATATATTAGAGAATTCAAATGTAGGCTACGGCTTTTCAAGAAGCGCGGCGGCGCTGAGACGGGACCGATGTTTTCCACCCGGCAGGACGACGTTGTATGGGCGGCCATGGGGTTAAATATCGAATATAGTCTAAAATCGGGGTAATATAAAGAGATATTAATAAATTTTAATTTTGTAATGAATACTAATTAATTTGCACTACTCATTTTTTTTTGGGGGGGGGGGAGGGATCAGGGGTGCATGGCCTCTGACTGGGGGGGGGGCATATCCAGTGGCGGCGCCAGCATTGAAGAAGTAAAAAATGGTGGGCAAACGGGGGGAAGATACATTCGTGGTGGGAAACGCGCGCAAAAATGTGTGCCTTTTAATATCAGAATTACCTACAATTCGCTTAATTTGGTCTATAAGTAGGTATTTCAGACCATTTTAGAGTTTTTACTTTAAAAGTCAAGCCACTGGTCAAATTAGGGCATGTACTGCAGTGGCGTAACTAGACTTTTTCATTTGGGGAGAAGAAGGGGCAGTGACTTGAAATAGGGAGCTCCTAATGGGGGTGGCTCCATTCCACACCCACACCGATTGATTTCATTTGGGGGCAAGGGTTCCCAGTGGGAGTGGGGTGGGGGGGGGGGGGGGGGGGCTCCAGTGCCCCCCCCCCCCCTACTTTGTGGGGAAACACACAATTTGCATTACATTTGTGTACAAATACTTGTTGAATAAATAATGAATATCAACTGTTACATTTTAAAATAATTATAAAGTACTCTTTACATTGAAAGAAAAACCAAAACTGCCAAACAAGTTTTTACATTTGATTAGGCAATTCAAATGGGAACACTTGCCCACCCCACCCCTTTTTCTTTTACGATTAGAAGGGGTGGTTGAAAAACAACTGAAACATGGGTGAGAGTTGAAGTGTACAGCGACGCATTTTCCCAGTCAGATACAGGGATTACCTTACCATTATCTGTTAGATTCACCGAATCATACAAGTTTGAAAGTCCACCTTATTTGATACACCAATTCACGACATATGACCACCACCTGATTAAGAAATTTACTGGTCGGGGTGACCTTATGTACATGTTATTAGGCCCAAAAACAAAAGTTGTTTGTTTGTCCAAGTCTGACCGACCGTGTACCTACAATTCCGGAAATAACTGTTGGAACACTTTGAGGACTTCGTTGAAATCAACCCCCAGTCCCCCCCCAACGGTCGTTGGGACCCTCAACATTGATTGGTGGGGGCGGGGGAGGGATATCACTTAGTAGATAGCTCAAGCTCTCCACACAAGTTTGTTGCAAAATCAGCGCTTGAAAATAGTCCCTTAAAGTGGGATATTAGCAAAGAAATGAACTTTGTGGTCCAACACCAATTTTCCTGAATTGTCTGAATGAAGTCCAAAAAAAATCATCTGATTTTACATTTTTAGCCACAACTTTTTTATTTGTAAGTCTTTTTTGATCAAATTTTCAGTAAATAGAGATGCTATGAATCTCCTGATATACCATCATCAATAGGTGTCTACAGTACTGAATTAGGGACTGGTCATATTAAATACCTAAACCTGTATATTTGCTCCTATTATTCAAGGAAGCCTGACTTATTTATTTAAAAAAAGCATCATACCCCGATAAACACGAGAACATTATAAAATATGATTTAAATACAACTTTGGAAGGTTCGTGCGTGGCGCTCGACCCAATCCCATGCGTATCCCTTGGTTACAGCTTGCGCTACGCGTTTGCTTAAACTTCGAGCATAGCACTTGACTTTGTTACCAAGAAATAACATGAACAATGAGATGGTAACTAACGTTGCGGTTCATTACATATCAATACAGGCAAGATATGAATAGGTTCAGCCATTACATTCATTGTTCGTGTACAGATCATGATTAACAATCTATACGTCTCGCGCGCAGCGCTCGACACGCCACGCGCACAGCGATCGACACTCCTCGCGCACAGCGATTGACATGCCTCACGCATATCGCTCCAAGCGGCTCGGACATAGCGCACGACATTGCTCGCGTAGCATACCGCGGCAATCATTTATTACAGAATTATTACATTTATAACATTATAATAACAAGGCCAAAGCTAAATAAAGAGAATTATATTAAATAGCATCGTCCACATTGGTATAAACATTACATTGTAGGTAATTCGCCGAACCCTGTCTTTCGAATTCTAATGACGCGGTGATGGACAACCGTTACACGATTGTCCGTATTGAATTGCACGCGTGTACACGATTGTCCGTCTAAATTAAATAGATAATAGGAGTTAGTTCTATTATTTATCGGGGACAATCGACCGATGTGCATGCTTTTCAATGGATGGACAATCGCAACGGTTGTCCATACTCTGATAGTACGAGGGCATGGTTCTGAATATAAAGACGCTATAAGGCGTTACTATGAAAGGTGTATTGTGGATCAGTGCTAATTTCTAAAGCCGAGATGATATCTGACACATGATTTGACTTGATATTGCTTAGATGGACGATTAGCTCAATTAGTTAGCACGTTGGCCTATTCATACTTAAGGGCAGAGACACGGGTTCAAATCCTCATGGCGGGAGCCATTGGTGTTTTTAATAATGTATTGATATAACATTTTCGTTATTCGCGTGGCTCATTTACTGGTTTATTTTATTCATCTGTTTGTCACATATTGTTTTTGGTTTTTGTTCTTCTTTATTTTTGAACTTTTTTCGGTGGTTGTTGTTTGTCTTTCTTTCTCTCTGTCTACCACATGTAAAATGACCAGTCCGTCACAATGCATTTCGTACTTTTAATGCATTTATTAAACACGGAAGATAAATTATAACCGTCAAGTTAATTAAATGCAAAGAAAATACAATAATTCCATGACTTCAATGGCAAATACAACGCTACAATAATTGACACAATAGTTATTTCTTTATAGCGTCTATAATGCGGTTGTGACCGGTCCCTTATTAAAAAAAAACGCATTGCGATAACAAAAAGGATTTTAATTGATTGTTGCATAATAAACTACTGTCATATAATTAGTTTAAATACTGAATTTCACCCGTTGCACCCTATGTAAGACTACATGTAACACTCGCGCATTCCATATAAATGGGCCATAATCACGCATGAAATGACCAGTCCCTAACAATGTATATGTTGTATTTACTTTATCTTTACCATATACATATCTTGCCACTCTCCAAATTAGAAGATTATGCAATGTATAGAAGACGAGTTATTCCCTATAGACAGTTGTCATATTGAGTGATTTACCATACAAACGGGCCATAATCACGCATAAAATGACCAGTCCCTAACAATGTAAATGTCGTATTTACTTTATCTTTACCGTATATAACAATTTAACAATTATATACATATCTTGCCACTCTCCAAATTAGAAGATTATGCAATGTATAGAACACAAGTTATTTCCTATAGACAGTTGTCATATTGAGCATTTACCAATAGCCTCAGACAATTCCGGAAATAACTGTTGGACCACTTTGAGGACTTCGTTGAAATCAACCCCCAGTCCCCCCCCCCCCCCCCCCCCCCCCCATTCAATGTTGTTCAGAACTGTTTCATCACCACGGTCGTTGGGACCCTCAACATTGATTGGTGGGGGGGGGGGGGGGGAAATCACTTAGTAGATAGCTCATCAAGCTCTCCACACAAGTTTGTTGCAAAATCAGCGCTTGAAAATAGTCCCTTAAGGCTGGTGTCAACCCTGTTTGGCGCCAAATTTATCAAGCGCTGTAACTTTTAAATTATAATGTGATGTACATTAAAGTATACATTTTTTGTAATGAAATGAGTCAGAGAATCCATTTTTGGTATCAAATTTTACTAAAATTAGTGATTTTTACCTTTTTGGCGCCAACATTTTTCAGCCAACCTAACAATATCAGTTTTTGATTAAAAATTCCAAAATGTCACCAAAATCATCTAAAGTCAATTATCTAGGAGCAATTTTTTTTTTGGCTTACAATTTGTTTGTTTTGAAAATATTGACCAAAAAGTGCCAAAAATGAGATTTTTGAGATAAAAAACATTTTTTGGCACTTTTTGTCAATATTTTCAAAACAAACAAATTTTAAGCCAAAAAAAAAATCCCTCCTAGATAATTGACTTTAGATGATTTTGGTGAAATTTTGGAATTTGTAATCAAAAACTGATATTGTTAGGTTGTCTGAAAAATGTTGGCGCCAAAAAGGTGATTTTTTGGCAAAAATGTAAAAATCACTAATTTTAGTAAAATTTGATACCAAAAATGGATTCTCTGACTCATTTCATTACAAAAAAATGTATACTTTTATGTACATCACATTTATAATTTAAAAGTTACAGTGCTTGATAAATTTGGCGCCAACAGGGTTGACACCAGCCTTAAAGTGGGATATTAGCAAAGAAATAGACTATGTGGTCCAACACCAATTTTCCTGAATTGTAGGTGCCGACCGTATTATTTTTTATTTTCGATAATTGTTTTAAAACAACTTTTTGAGCAATTTGAATGGCCAAACGGACCGTTTTTATTCCTGATTTCGTATAACATCGTCAATCTGGTATTTGCTACACCATCGTCAATCTGGTATTTGCTACACCATCCCCCAATGCGCAATCCTGTGTAACATGATATTTAATGCATGAACTTGGCACCCGCGGGGACTATTAAAAGGACTAAATGAAAATTGATCGCACATACAAGTGATGTCATTTTTATCCCCCTGGTTTGTAAAACCAGAAGGGGATTTTGTCATCATGTAATGTGTGTCTGTCTGTGGGGGCGGGGGTGTGTGTGCCTTTTGGTTAGCCTTTTTTCCGAATGCTGTATCTTTTGAACGGATGGACGGATTGACTTCAAACCTTCAGCGATAGGTAGGCCATGTTCAAAAGATGTGGCTGCTTGTTTTGGGGTCTAATTTGCAGGTCATCTGAGGTCAAAGGTCATCCAGAGGTCAAATCGTAAAAGAAACATGAATGCCGGGTGATTATTTTTTTGGGTCTAATTTGCATAGGTCATCTGAGGTCAAAGGTCATCGAGGGGTCAAATCGTAAAAGTTGCACGATTGACTTCAAACTTGGAGAAAAGAAACAGGAACACCAGGTGAACATGTCTAAAATAAATTAGAGGTCATCCAAGGTCATGTGAGGTCAAAGGTCATCCAGAGGTCAAATCGTAAAAGTTGCCCGATTGACGTCAAACTTGGAGACAAGAAACATGAACACCGGGTGAACATGTCTAAAATAAATTAGAGGTCATCTGAGGTCAAAGGTCATCCAGAGGTCAAATCATAAAAGTTACCCGATTGACGTCAAACTTGGAGACAAGAAACATGAACACCGGGGGAACATGTCTAAAATAAATTAGACATCATTAGAGGTCAACCAAGGTCAAAGGTCAACAAGGGGTTAAATTGTGCAATGAACACCGGGGGAATATGTCAAAAAATAATTAGAGGTCATCTGAGGTCAAAGGTTATCAAGAGGTCAAATCGTAAAAGTTGCCCGATTGACGTCAAACTTGGAGTAAAGAAACTGAACACAGGTTGAACATGTCTAAAATTAATTAGAGGTCATCCGAGGTCAACGGTTATTAGAGGTCATCCCAGGTCAAAGGTCACCAAGGGGTTACATCATGCAATGAACACCAAGGGAACATGTCAAAAATAATTAGAAGTCATCCAAGGTCATCTAGAGGTCAAATCATTAAAGTTGCCCGATTGACCTCAAACTTGGAGAAAAGAAACATGAAGACCGGGGGGAACATGACCCATATATGACCTTTGACCTCATTTAGTTGATCTCCCAGCCAGGGGGATTCGCAAGTCATGACTTGCAGTATTTTTATACTAAAAACGCAGTGTGAGAAAGTATGAAAAATAGTTACGGTTAATATTTGTTCCCAAAATGTTGCTCAACGACATGAATATTAATTTCAACATAGTATAAAACAATCTTTGGTGGTAGTTAGTACGGGGAAAATAGGTTTAGCAATACTTTCACGTATATATTTCTAGTAAAACTTCAACACAACGTTCTTCACTTTGTGCAACATTCAATCACAATGGCGGCGACATACACCTAGCACATAAAGTCCCTGACCAGGTGCTTTGAGGTTGGCTAATTCAAAATAGATAATCGGTACCGAAAATCTGAGATACATTAAATGAGCAAATTCCTTCTCCGCATTTTGATACCTCATTCAACAAAATCGAATGGATACTTTTAAAGTTACGGCGATTTCAATGACTGCGCATAGCAACAGCAAAGTTGCACTAGGTACAGTGTATAGGAAATCATTGATTTGTGTGTGATTACGCACTGAAAATGTGTGTGTAAAGACTCAAAGACTTTTATTATTCACAGCTAGTCAGACCCTTTATCCCGCAAATTGCGGTTATCACTCCCGACCCATTCATCCAGATACCTAGGTGGCTCGTTCAGATAGCACACAGTTATGTAAGTAATCACACACAGTCTAATAGTTAAAATAAAATAAAATCAGTATCACCTTGTATAAACTTTCTGTTTTTCGTTTTTCATTTCTTTTTGTCATCCAGCATTTGTATTTCTCACAGAAGACCAAAGATCACCATGTCCCGGTTGCTCCACATATTTAATGGAACCATATGTGAGATGTGCAGTTTGTGGACCTCCACACTTACACATTTGCCTACAGGTAAGGTGATGAACACCATGTACTACGGGCCCAACCAACCATTTTTTTAAAGTTTACAAATGTTCAAAAATGTGAACCGCCGCAGCAAAAACGATGCAGTTGGGCTAAAACCAAGATATTGAGATTTTGATATATAGTTATAACTTATAGTTATAGTTATAGTTTATTCTCACCAAATCGCAGCTAAAAGCTGAATTACATGGTCATTACATTGGTATAAAAACAACAAATTGCACATAGAAATGTATACAAAGATAACATCAAAATTGAACATTAAAAATGCTAAAAGAGATTAAAAGGTATCAAAAGTACATAAATAATTAAAGGTTGTACATGCTAAGTCGCCTAAAAAGCTAATATTGCACTGTGGGTGACATATAAAAAATTAAAAAACAGCAATTTTAAATATGATATGACATTAAAGCCCATTTAATTCCATTTTCAATGATACCAACCAACATCATGCAAATCGGAGATTCCATTGACAAGATGGTAAATGGTCTGGCTGTACCCATTACTGATTTGGCTAACCCTGTTTCCGAGAAAAAGGCTGTTAAAGGTAGGCCTATGCTATGCCATGGTCACTTACACCAGCACCCAACAAACCGATCATTGCGGCCACTTCATCCGCCTTGAAACTAGCCATTTTGAATCATGGAGGTATTAAACTTATATTGACATGTTCAGTATTGAAAACGAATGGTGAAAATTGGTTGAAACTAGGCGATAAAATGATATTAAATTACAGTCAAATGTAGCGCTACGTACGAAATGGAACTTCATCTAGCGTATGGTATAAAACTACTCACCAACACACGCACGTACAGCGTGATAGAACATGCACACTAAGCACCATATATCCATTGCGGGATCCATTACACGCACGTACAGCGTGATAGGACATGCACACTAAGCACCATATATCCATTGCGGGATCCATTACACGCACGTACAGCGTGATAGGACATGCACACTAAGCACCATATATCCATTGCGGGATCCATTACACGCACGTACAGCGTGATAGAACATGCACACTAAGCACCATATATCCATTGCGGGATCCATTACACGCACGTACAGCGTGATAGGACATGCACACTAAGCACCATATATCCATTGCGGGATCCATTACACGCACGTACAGCGTGATAGAACATGCACACTAAGCACCATATATCCATTGCGGGATCCATTACACGCACGTACAGCGTGATAGGACATGCACACTAAGCACCATATATCCATTGCGGGATCCATTACACGCACGTACAGCGTGATAGAACATGCACACTAAGCACCATATATCCATTGCAGGATCCATTACACGCACGTACAGCGTGATAGGACATGCACACTAAGCACCATATATCCATTGCGGGATCCATTACACGCACGTACAGCGTGATAGAACATGCACACTAAGCACCATATATCCATTGCGGGATCCATTACACGGTTCAAAACATTGCGGTACTATCACTATGTAAAGTCATTGAATGGCGCACTCTATTTAATTGATACAAACTTTGACCTGGTGTTTTGCTATTAGCCAATGATGTGCTTGTATTCTCGCCAGCGTGGCAACAGAGGTGGATTTGTTTACTGCATTTCGGCGTAAATTAAAGGAATATCATGAATATTCATACAATGACAGTGCCAAATATGGAACCTAAGACATTCTCTAATGAACGATACCTGAATTTACCTCCTAGAGAGCATATTGGTCAGGTTCACTTGAACTCTATCAAAATACTTGACATCCAGGATAGAGTCAAACAGTTGCGCCTCAATCATGTGTTCAATGTCTTCCATGCATCTGGTCCATCCTATTTACAACAGTTTTTCTCCAAAGTGTCCAATGTTCACTCCCATGGCACTCGTTCAAGATCCTTTAACTTTCATGTTCCACATCACAAAGGCCTTGCTGCTGATACTTTTTATTACAATGGTATCATTGACTGGAATTCTTTACCTAACCATGTTAAATCCATCCCTGTTAAACATACCTTCAAAGCCCATGTCAAAGCGCACTTGTCTCAAAGTTCGTTGAACCGGGAGTTGGCTGAGTATGCTTAAACCTATTTCTATTGGTCCTCTTCTTTTGTCCTGTCTTGCTTTGTTTTTTCACACTTTTGCAGGCTCCTTTTTCTTTACTGGACCCCATTGGAAATAAGTTGGCATATTTAGCCAACTTTATGGGCTATCCTGGCATATTGATTTGGTTGTCTATTTTTGTGTGTACTTATTATATATTTGCTCTTTGTGTATTGATTGCTTTGTAATTTTTTGTATTGTTTTGTCAATTTGCCAAATAAACAACAAACAAACAAACAAACGTACCAAATTTAGAAGGGTATGTGTGTATGGAGGGGTAAAACAAAGGCGCTAAACTTGCAATATCGTGATCAATTTTGGCAGTCGTAAGAATGTTCCGGCGAAGTTTTGTGATAAAAAGATTGAATATATGTGATAGAAAACATGGATAGAGAATAATAACTGCGTAACAACAGTTTTCATGAATTTGTTTTAAAATCAGAGGTTTTTGTTCAGGTCTGAGGAATTGTCAGACCAACAACCGAGGATTTTAAAACAAATTCACGAAAACAGTTGGTAACCCTTTGAACACTGACACCCCTGAGTAAACGGTAGCCCCACCCTGACACCCCTGCCGAAATACCCCTCAATAGGGCATAATGTTACTGTCTGTATCGTTCCCATAACAGTTACTAGCACTTTTTTAGTTGCAATATTCATGCTTACCGTGTCTTGTTCATCCTTATTACTAGTCAAATTCATATATCCTCCGTATCAGAGTCTATGACCCTTGCTAAAACATCTGCTGCCGACGGCGCCATTGAAAAATCCCAAAATTCCGACCAAATTGATGAAATAACCCCCAGTTATCAGCATAGATATCGTCTTCAACGCATTGTCAGACAAATTGTGTGCAGCCCGTAGCCCACAGGCTAGTCTCCGGGTCAAAGGGCATGTTTATATTCGATGGGGATTTCCTCAAAGATTGTAAACAGTGCACACATGTTAGCAACTTTATACCGGCCGCCAGTGTGTATACGATATTAGGCTTTATACCGGCCGCCAGTGTTCAAAGGAAGCAGTCATTATTCTCATTCATTACTGAAAAAGATGCATATTTGTCTAAAACGTTGATTTGTACCGATATAATCACGCTAATAATTAATTAATTAATTAATTAATTAATTAATAATTAATTAATTATTTTGTTCAACCCTATTAAATCATTCTAAGTCGGGTCATCCCCTCATTATTTTTTTTATTATTCAACCAATCAGAAATAACCTTTAATCGTGTTTCCTCATAACTCATTGAATATTCAGTTTAGGGTCGTGAGGCTTTAATTTGATTGGTCGGACGGACAATGATCAAAATAATCGAATACTTTGGCGCAGTACTTTCGGGCAATTATTAGTAACCTGCGCTCGGCGTGCGCATTCTCATCTAACGATTCATTTTATTGGTACGCAGCTATCGCGATTATTCATGAAGTAATGAATTTTTAACAATGTTATCATTATTTTTTTATTCAAATCCTTGGATAGGAAAGGGTTCAAAGATTTCATTTTTATCAATATCTCAAAATTGACATTCCCATCATATTTTCATGTATTGTAACTTTACCGGCCTCTAGCGCAAAATGGTACAAGCAGACAACTGCATCAATTACACAAATGTCAACAGTTCAACAGATTTGTGTGAGTTTGTGTCGATTTTAAGGGGGGCAGGGGGGAACCCACACCGACCCAGCCTGAGAGTTCCGTTTTTTTGTTTTTCGTTGCCTAACATCTTTTTATATCTCAAGGTATAGTGTTATTTGAAACCTGTTTGAGATGCAGACATCTCTACATTGTCTGTAGCATCTATAAGCAGGCAAACCATTATATCCTAAGTTAAATTGGAACCCTCAATACATGTGAGCTATTCTGTTTTGAAACCTTTTCACTGACAAATGTGAACAAGCTTGTGAATGACATCCAGCCAAATTAATTGTTTCCCTTAGTAAAAACGCACTCTTTAAAAATAGTTGGGTAGGGTTGACGAGATGGTATTATTTCTCTACAATTACACGTACAGGGTGAGTAAAAAAAAGTGTACCCAACTTCGGGATTTTATTTCTAAAAATATATGCAAGAATTTCTCAAATTATTTATTCCGGCAGAAAGGCTGTCTCATTAGCTTTTAAAAGAATTTTAGTTGATTTAAATTGGTTGAGAAAAACATGTTTTATGCCCATAAAGTGAACAATTTTATAAACCGAACAAGATTTGTGATATTTCTCAAACAAGCTCTTTTGAATTTCACTATTGAATAATGGCGCACACTAATCCGATCATCACAAAAGCCTGATTTTATCTTTGCTCTGCTGAATTCACGAAATAATGACATTGTTTTGTCATTATTTTGCATTTAAAGGTAGATGACCCGATCACATTTTCGTAACACAGAATTATTTCAAACATACGGAGATTTTCATATCATATGAAAGCTCGTATTTTTCTCATCATCATACTGAAATTTGACGGCCTAAATCGGTATAATTACGGAGAAATCGATGAAATAACGTCGAATTACCGCGAAAGGTGGTAACCACCAATATCGTTTGTGTACAACTCAATGGGTACATTTCACGGCATCTTTTGCGTCTAAAATAAGAACCATTAGAGTTATGCAACTCAAACTTTGGAATACAACTTTTTTAAGGATGACCTTTCATGTAGAATAGTAAACTTCAAGTTTAAAATCGGAACATCTACCTTTAATGTACTTATGAAAATAACATCTGAACAAGTTCGTTTGATCTTATTAATTAGCTGTTGTGTCTCATGCATGTAGCCGCCAATCATAAATATCATGCTTTATTGAGTACAATACTCAATATTTTGTTTGGTTTCAAAATACATTAACTTTGTCATTTCTGGATAACGGTACCATAATGCTGTGATTCTTTTTGCTGATAACAGTTAATAAATGCTGATTCAATCATTAGTCGCCTTCATATTTTGATAAGAAATATTTTTAATATTTATTTTACTTTTTGAGTACCCTTTTTTGACTCACCCTGCATACAGTACATGTATAAAATGAAAGTATATCTTATACATAATTTGATTTTTCAGTGTTTCTCTAGAGGATGGGAAGACAACAAACACCAAAGTGATCATGACTATGAAATTATTGTAAGTCAAATTTGAGGCAACATGTACTTACCATAATATTACGTTTTGCGGTACCAATGTAATATTTTCATATGAAATACATTTTATCATAAGATACATTGTAAGGGTGAAAGGGAGTCCTGGGAAATTGAGTCCTGCCCGAAAATGTTGAGTCCCTGAAACAAAATCCACCACCCTGAAACCAGAAAATAAACGATCAACAAAATGAGAGCACAGACTCTAGAGGAAGAGACATTGAAGTGTTCGGCAACTATTTACCCATGATCGTTTCGGTAATACAATTACGTAAGCGTAATTCGGACTTTTGCGCTTGTCACGTGTAAATGGGAACGTTGTGTGTGCATGATGATATCTAGGAATAGTTGACAATAACTTTGATATTATATTTTTATAGCCCATGTCACACTTGTCGCGAATTCAAGGGGTTTGGTCAATTTCCCGATTTTTATCTCAAATTTGATTTTCACTTCCGTGTTTACCGGGCCGCCATATTGGAAAAGGTTAGATACAATTTCGACAAAAAAGATGGCACCCTAACAAGCAGCCCAGAGTAAGTTTGGGAGAAATTCAGGAATCCAGAGTCCCGCCCAAAAAATTAGGGAGTGTTCAGAAATACTTTGGTGGGGTGGGGTGGGGTGGGGTGGGCAACTTGGATTTGTCGGTGTCTTAACTTTTTGACCCCCTCCCCCTTTAAAAAATGGAAATCTTTTTTGACCCCCTTAATAAAGTAAAAACTGTTTACCCCGCCCCCCCCCCCCCCCCCCCCCCAGTTCAAATGGGTTTGTATACATATGACTCAGTTTTTCATATTTACATCATCTATTTCATCTAATATACCTCCTTTTCAGTTTAAGTAGAATATATCAAAATGTTTACATCTAATGGATGAGAAAATGGAAAGCTTATATTCTAAGGATTTAAATATGATAACTAGGAATCAAATATACAGGGTGGCCTCAACATTATACAGGGTGTAAAAATTAAAATGTTATACAAAATGATGATTTACTTTTTTTCTTCCACTGTCTAAATCCAGGACCTATTTAAACGCTAGACATGTTTTTGATGTGTTTGAATAAATTACCCATCCAGCCATATACAATATTAATTTGTCAGCTAATTAGAAATTATATATACAGGGTGGTCAAAATATGCAATTTTAAATACTGGAAAAAATATGAAATTATACAAATATAAATTTGAGACAATTTCTTTTACATTAAGATCAGAGCCTTGATAACTCTATACCAATTGTCCTTCAAGCAAAATGTTATATGATAGACAAAACTGGTTTATGACTATGGTATGTATGTACGTGGTTCATCAGATTTAAAAATTAATTAATTGGCTTAATTGATACTTTAAGTAAATTAGTTACAGCTTTCTTGCATCAATTAGAACCATTCCCGTGTGGCTTCTGCGCCATGTGTAGGGAGTGCGTGTGCCGAGGCAGTGAGCCCTTGCGCAAACATGCACGCGACGCATTACCACAGTATGATTACGCGGTAGTTCGCGCAACGCACAATGTTGTTAAATTCAAGTGGCATTTATGAGCCAAATCTGAGAGGTTTTTGGAGCGAATTGTTAACCAATTTCAGACATTTTGTAAATTTGCTATTCAAAATGCTGTACAAACTGTTACAGTAACATTCAAAAATGTACGTAGCGCGCAAACAATTATGTTTATCTTGTTAATGATCATCCATTTGATCAACCTTTTTTTACCCCTATCCCCCCCCCCCCCCCCCCCTTTTCGGCAACTTCATACTTTTTTGGTCCCCCTTATTTTGCCCAGCACCCCCATATTTCTGAACACTCCTTAAATTGAGTCCCAGGAGCATAATTGTCCTGAAAATCCCAGCCATAGTACATTGTATGCTAAGTATGAATGCAAGCTACAGTACAAACTACATAGGAAAACATGTGTTTCATCTTACATAAAGATCTGTTAAATAAACTCATAACATTTGTATGTGATACCCATGTGAAATTAATATGATACCCATGTGATGTTTGTGTGATATCCATAAACATTTAATGTACATGTGTGATATATGTTCAATATGATACATTTGATGCATTGTGTCGTTGTCGTATGATAACCATGTGATATACATATGATACCCATATGTTACTCACATGACACGCATGAGATAGCCATGTGATACATTATTATACCTACAGGCCAATGAGTTTTGTATACTTGAGTCTGGTTGGAGTGCTAAAGATGAGCTGAAACTGGTTGAGGCGGTAGGGGACTGCGGATTTGGTAATTGGTGAGTAGAAACCTATAGCAAACGATTCTCAAAAATGTATTATTCAGAGTAAAAATTAAACTGTAAAATTGAACTTTGAACTACACAGTGATTCCTGGACTTGTATCCTAATGGCCTTTCAGTTGCCAAGCATGTCCTCATGAAGCATCATTTGCATATTCTGTAGAAGCAATATGGCACCATCAAACCTAATACTTCTCTGTAGTGTCTTCATCTTTTCCAAGACAAAGACATCATCTCATAATTAATTGATCACAGTACTAGATAATGCACGTCTAAAAAACCAGAGGCTATACTCTATTTAACTTCCTCTGGCCAGTGATGTAACCTTTCAAGCACAGCATTTACACACACCCGTAGGTATCTTCTGTTTTTTCTACATATGTATACGCTAGTGCCTCAACAGTGAGTGTGCATTTATTCACTGCAATCAGGGAATGACACAGTGACGTCACTGTCTTGTGGAAATGAAATAGACAATAAAAAGCAAACCATTCAATCTATGTGTGTGTTTTCATGTTTTATTTGACAGGCATGATATATCTAATCAGATTCCAGGCAAAACCAAACAGGATTGTGAGCAGCATTACAACAGGGTTTATGTTGACAATCCAAAACCACCATTCCCAGGTAACACCTAAAAAAAAAAACATTTTTGGTCATTTTAAAAACTAGAAGGAAGAAAAAAAATCCTTCCTCTAAAGGGAAGTGTGGTTTGATTATTTTGGTGCAATTTCAGCATTTTTTACCAAAAACTAAAATTTGCTACGTCTACAGCAAATTTTGAGCCAAAAAAGTGATTTTGTTTTGGTCAAAATTTAAAAAATCAGCATTTTAAGTGACATTTGATACCAAAAATGGATTCTCTGACTCATTTCCTTTCCAAAAATGTCTACCTTTATATATGAGGAGGTATCAACAAGTTTTTGAAATCACCCAGAAGTAAAGGAGCTATATCGATGAAATTTTGTCAGTGTAAAATCACTGGACATTATGGTGCAAAAATGGTCTCGTAAGTATGTTTACTTTTATACAGGTGGCGCTAGATGCCAAGGCCATGTAAATCAATGACATCTTCCAACGGTGCTGTGTACATGGTAAATGATAATGGTACAATAACTGATCCTTGTGGGACGCCTTCTCCAGAGGAGTATGAGGCTTAGAAATGTTGTCATTTGTCACTCGTAGGTCTCAATTTATCTCTGTAAATTTCTAAGCCTTCTAAGCCTCATACTCCTCTTGAAGACATCCCACAAGGATCAGTTATTGGACCATTATCATTTACCATGTACACAGCACCTTTGGAAGACGTCATTGATTTACATGGCCTTGGCATCTAGCGCCACCTGTATAAAAAGTAAACATACTTGTGAGACCATTTTTGCACCATAATGTAGGCAGGTCTTTTCTCACTTTTGTGCATTATTTGCCTATTCTGATTTTAGGGGTCTTTTTGTGGAAATGTATGTGATTTGAATTCAGAAAGTTATTTTTTGTTGTTGCTTTATTTGGTAAAATAAATCAAAAAGTAGGTGCGATATCCAAAAAGCCAAAAATCCCCTCCTAGAGAATTTTCTTAAGATTACAATAAACCTAGAACGAAACATTTTGACAAAGTTTATTTCTTGTTATCTTGTCAAAACCTAAATTAGGTCAAAAAATGATATATATTTTATGATTTTCTCTCATATGGTTACATTTAGAGCAATTTTGTGGTTATTGTTAGATTTATCGAAGCCTTCCCTTCAAGAAAATGTATACTTTTATGGATTATATGAATAACGACAAAGTTACGGCAGTTTTACAGAGGGTATCCCTGAGACTTTGTAGCCCTTTAAGGCTGCATGTCTGCTGAATGCAAAGCTAGTATTCTAGCTGTGTTTTATTTTAGGGAAAATTGAATATTTTGGTTTTCATAATTGATATCATATCAAAATTGAAACATTGAATATAACATTTTAAATATGATGGGTTATTTTCAGTGGCGGATCCAGGATTAAAATGTATGGGGGGCTGACCAAGACCGTTTTTTTTAATTGGTAATTTAACTTTAATTCGCCCGCCCCTCCGCCCCCCCCCCCCCCCCCCCTGTATCCGCCACTGTTTTTGCTTGAAGTATGTAAGGTAAAGTGTTCGAAGCAGCCTGTTATCAATTATAATGGTGCCTTTTCAGGTGCGATTTGCACGTAAATGCTAGGGAAGGCTCACTTAACTGAGACTATTATTACAATAAGAATTATCTCTACTAGATGCTGGTGCGCCTAGACAGGCTATCATATACGCTGGAAAATCTTAAGATTTTGCATGCTGCCTTGTAGCTCAGTTAAATAGACATCGGACTGCCACACGGGTGATCCCCTGCATCGGTGTCCACCCCCCCCCCCCCCCCCAAAAAAAATGACTGACTGACAGACAATGAAATGTTTATTTGTATTGCAGTTTTTCCAACGGAATCAAAAGCGGCAAGAACAACTCCCATGCTATGCAGATGTAAGTGTTTAATATCTATAGGCCAAAATAATCTAGTAGATAGGGCATAACTGGAGATGTCAGAATCACTTTGTCTTTTATGCAGATAGGGTTAGTTGGTTGTAACCAGCATTCAACCTTATCAACAGAAATTTCATGTCTTGTTGACTGGCACAAAATTTAAATTCTTATATTCTGTTCCTCATTTTGATCCTCCAACCACCTGTCAAATACCACCCAAGAGTATTTTGATAAAACAGTAAGGCAAATTGTAGATAGCACTATCTTTTGGTTCGCTATAAACTGATCCATTGGACGTAAATGACAAGGAGGATGTTCCTCATTGCCTGTCTTTATGTTGAAGTGATTTATATTTTGTTAGTGCCAAATATGCAAATCTCATCACATTGCAAATTGATTCACCATGATGTTGACACAGTTTATCACAAAATATAGCCAACACAAGTTGGCTATAGTCAAATTCGTCAATATCTCGACCAGCCAACAACTGAAAGACTAATCTCCTGAAACACATATCTCGAAACTTCCAACGGAGTTAAGATTCAACTGCTCGACTTGTTACTCTCTCCAAGATTCGCTGTCACATTTCTCCGGTCCTTCGTGACTTACATTGGTTACCAATCAAATCATGCATTATGTACAAGATTTTTCTATTAACTTTTAAATGTTCTCAAGGTCTAGCACCTATGTATCTGCAAGATCTCATTCAACAATACAAGCCCATACGCAATCATATGGTCGCCGTTCTTTTCAAAATGCTTCTGCGGAACTTTGGAACAATTTACCATATCATATTAAGGGGGCTGTGCACCTTCAGGTACAGCCTCCGTAAAACTGCCGTAACTTCTTCTTTATTCATTTAATCTATATAAAAGTATACATTTTTTTGCAGAAAAGGGTTTAATGAATCCAACCATGATCATGAAATTGACCATTTAGGATAAAATGATTAAAAAACATGTTTTTTGACCCAATTTAGGTTTGGAAAAGATAACTCAAAATATATTTTGTCAAATTTTGTCATACTAGTTTTATTATATTCCTCATATGATTCCCTAGGAATCTTTTTTTCTTTTTTTTTGATTTTTTTTATTATTTTTGAATCGTTTTTAAGCACCTTTTGGTCTATAATTCAAAAAATAATAAAGATTTTCAACAACAACAAAAACTATTCCTAGGGAATTGTATGAGGAATATAATAAAACTAGTATGACAAAATTTGACAAAATATGTTTTAAGTTATCGTTTCCAAACCTAAAATGGGTCAAAAAACATGTTTTTATAATTTTCCCCAAAATGGTCAATTTCATGATCATAGTTGGATTCATTGAACCCTTTCCTACAAAAAATGTTACTTTTATCTAGATTAAATGAATAATGAAGAAGTTACGGCATTTTTACGGAGGCTATACGAAGGTGCACATCCCCCTTTAATCAGCCAAAACTGTTGTACAGTTCAAATCATTGCTAAAAACTTACCTATTTAATGTTTGATTTCCTTTTTGTTTTGTCTTTTGTTACTATTTGTTATGTATTTATCTGCTTTCTGTTCTATTTATTATAGCACATAGGGTTTCACACCACTAAATCACGTCTGGTCCTGCCCCCTTTGAGGCAATATTCCAAAACCGGCCCGTTTCTTTGCCGAAACGAGAAACCTATTCTAAATTACTGGTTAAAATTAGGGTATTTATTACATGTTATGGCGAAATTAATATAGTGTGATATTTGACAGACACATCACCGTTCTTCAAGTCCAAAAAAATTGATGCAATGATGATTTTTTAATATTTTAACAGAGACATTTGTGTTCAGGTCATTTCCGGTAGCTGACGCCGTCATCTAAATCAACAATTGCGTGTGACCAGGAAACCCAACTCGTACTTTTTGAAAAGGCTCTAGCTCAAAAAAATGCCGGTTACCCCCCATATATGAGTTGTTGAGTTAGTAGTCATGGCTTCTATCTTTAAATTGAAACAAAATTTCAAGATACCAGTTTCCTATAACGTCGAGAAATATCCATTTTAAAATTGTGCATTTCACGTGTAAACCTATGGGAGATGTATTTGGTGGTGTGAAACCTATAGGACTTCATTGTGTTATGCGCTTAATAAGTATGGTTTTATTATTATTATTATTATTATTTGATATTTTCCAGGGGGCGCCCTCTATTCATGATTTTCTTTAGAAAGTAGATTTTCTTGCAGATTTACATTTCTTACACACACATGTGGAATAGAGATTATGGGTTAAAAAAGTGTTTCTTTATAATTCATTTCCGATACTTTGTATCATCATCTTTCATGAAATATCAATTTCAAAAACTTTTTTCTGATTAACTTTTAAAATTCTATTGGACTTTGTATCTTCTTCAGGCTGTTTTCATGTATTCTTGTTTTGTAGCTTTTTATAACATCACAAGCATCATTCACTCATAACTTTTTTGTAGGGACTGCAGAAAAATTATTAACACAGTTCTGTAATCAGCAGAGTTTCAGCTTTCTTATGATATAAATATCTCCAATATGAACAATTTCACCATGTGGAGGGTTTTACCAGATCGCATCACATATTGTATTTCTTTGTTATCACAGTCTTGATCTGTTTTCCAACAATCATTATTTTGACTGCAATATAATTATATGTTTTATAGTAAGCGATGATCCACCTAGACCCATCAGAGACACACAAAAAGCGGGAGAGATGGCAGGCTATATGCCAGCAAGAGCAGATTTTGTTATGGTAAGGATAGTATAGAAACCAGAGATGGAAGGCTATATGCCAGCAAGAGCATATTTTGTTGTGGTAAGGATAGTATAGAAACCAGAGATGGCAGGCTATATGCTAGCAAGAGCAGATTTTGTTGTGGTAAGGATAGTATAGAAACCAGAGATGGCAGGCTATATGCCAGCAAGAGCATATTTTGTTGTGGTAAGGATAGTATAGAAACCAGAGATGGCAGGCTATATGCCAGCAAGAACAGATTTTGTTATGGTAAGGATAGTATAGAAACCAGAGATGGCAGGCTATATGCCAGCAAGAGCATATTTTGTTGTGGTAAGGATAGTATAGAAACCAGAGATGGCAGGCTATATGCCAGCAAGAGCATATTTTGTTGTGGTGAGGATAGTATAGAAACCAGAGATGGCAGGCTATATGCCAGCAAGAGCATATTTTGTTGTGGTAAGGATAGTATAGAAACCAGAGATGGCAGGCTATATGCCAGCAAGAACAGATTTTGTTATGGTAAGGATAGTATAGAAACCAGAGATGGCAGGCTATATGCCAGCAAGAGCATATTTTGTTGTGGTAAGGATAGTATAGAAACCAGAGATGGCAGGCTATATGCCAGCAAGAGCATATTTTGTTGTGGTAAGGATAGTATAGAAACCAGAGATGGCAGGCTATATGCCAGCAAGAGCATATTTTGTTGTGGTAAGGATAGTATAGAAACCAGAGATGGCAGGCTATATGCCAGCAAGAGCATATTTTGTTATGGTAAGGGTAGTATACAGGGTGGTTCAATAAAACCTTGACAGTTTTTTGAAGCCATTTTTTTTAAAATTCTGTAGATTAAAAAAAAAAAAATCAATATTCATCAACTACATGATCTTGACCATCTATCCTGAAAACATCGTTACAAATAACCTTACGGTTGCAAAATAACAGCTATTTGAACAAAGTATGTCCCATTTCACTCTGTCCACGGGTACTGATTTCGCGACGTTACATTGAATACTGACTGAATGATGAATTGCATGCAAGTAATCTAAGATTTGAACATCCCGCCAGGTGAAACCAGTGTAATTGTTAACATCTTAACTATCTATTCAGGTGTGAAATCAATACGTAATAATAATACCACGAGTGACCCTAATTAGAATTATTGATTTTCATAGATTGGAAGTGTAATTGTCTATGCTCTATGCCTTAACAGTGACGATGCCATTTAATGTTATCTTGCTGGGCATTTCCCGTAGACTTACTCGTGGGCAAAGAGATTTGGAGAGATTCTCTTCAAATAGCTATCATTTTGCCGCCATAGCATTATTAACATTGACATTTTCAGCATAGACGGCCAAGATGATATTTTTGAGGAATATGTAAAAGAACCCACTCAAATCCCACAATTTTTTTAAATATGGCTTTGAAAAACTGTCAACGTTTTATTGAACCACACTGGTTGTAACGTCGCGAAATCAGTACCCGTGGACAGGGTGAAATGGGACAGACTTTGTTCAAATAGCTGTTATTTTGCAACCGTAAGGTTATTTGTAATGATATTTTTAGCATAGATGGTCAAGATCGTATAGTTGATGAATATTGAATTTTTTTTAATTTTTAAATCTACAGAATTTCAAAAAAATGGCTTCAAAAAACTGTCAAGGTTTTATTGAACCACCCTGTAGAAACCAGAGATGGCAGGCTATATGCCAGCAAGAACAGATTTTGTTATGGTAAGGATAGTATAGAAACCAGAGATGGAAGGCTATATGCCAGCAAGACCATATTTTGTTGTGGTAAGGATAGTATAGAAACCAGAGATGGCAGGCTATATGCCAGCAAGAGCATATTTTGTTGTGGTAAGGATAGTATAGAAACCAGAGATGGAAGGCTATATGCCAGCAAGAGCATATTTTGTTGTGGTAAGGATAGTATAGAAACCAGAGATGGAAGGCTATATGCCAGCAAGAACAGATTTTGTTATGGTAAGGATAGTATAGAAACCAGAGATGGCAGGCTATATGCCAGCAAGAACAGCTTTTGTTATGGTAAGGATAGTATAGAAACCAGTGTGATACCCATATGACACACATGTGATACCTCTCCCGCTTATATCTAAAAGAGACGCGAAGGGCAGGAGAGAATGAAATTTCTATATGCCAGCAAGAACAGATTTTGTTATTGGTAAAGAAAGTATAGAAACCTGATTTAGACTTAGCTACTTTTCACCACAGATTGGTTGCTATTTGAGTCACTGCCTCAATTAGTTTCCATGTGAATTTTTTACACTTCATAGAACATAAACATTTTGAAAGAAATGGTCTGAATTGATAAAAAAAGGTCTGTGTTATTTCCCCTCGATTGACAAACTTTTGAACACAAAGTCATACATGTACACCAAATCAAATTTGTTGCAGAGCTTTACCAAGGTTAGAATGTCGGCGAGATTCTGAAAATTAATTCTCGCAAAGATTTTCCTAAACAAATATGCGAGAATCCAATTAGATTTTTGCCAACTTTTTATACACAAATTAAATGGATGAGAATCTGAAGATTCTTGTAGATTATGATGTGAGTTTCTAAATGGATTCTTGCAGCTTTACACAAACTTACAGTTTTATTGGAATTGATTAGTGCCTTAATTGATAATGTCCAGCTTAAATTGTGAAATATTGCATTTTTATAGGAACATGACAACTATGCCGAGTGGGACTTGAAGGATATTTATTACCACACACAAGATGATAAACTACTCAATGGTAGGTTTGAAATCAGTCCACAGGATTGCATACTTTGGTGTAGGTTCATCACAAATTTTCAATGGAAATTGTAGGGAAATTGTTTTTCATCTTGACAAATCAAAGTTGATTGATATATTATACTGAGCACTCATTAAACTATTTGACGGCAGTTCTCATCACAGGCTTTTTATAATGACGACTGCTGTATGTAGAGGGCGTCAAATAGTCTGAGGAAGTGCTCAGCTGAGCATCAAACTGTTACAAGCTAATATAACAATTTCATTTATTATTATACATCAATCAATTTGGATGTGTCAAGATGGAAAACAAAACCATTTTCTTACAGGATTGCATACTAAAACAAAATATCCTCAGTTGTCACAACAAGTTGGATATAGTGACATCAGTATGTATTATATGGATTGCATCATGACACAACTCCACTGCCATTGGCTTTGTATGATCAAGAATTTTAGCCAGAATTTGCATTATGGTCAAGCTGCTAAACCAGCACGCTGATCAAAGCACACAATGTGTGCTAATGCATTCATATAATACGCACTTTTTAAATCAAGCCACTAAATACACATGTTTTTATTATTTTATTTTGGTCACTCATTTGTTATGCCAGTGTTTTTTAAATGAACATAGTTTTTATTAATTTGTCAAAAAAAAGTTTAAACAATTATCATATGATCTAGTATGTATGAACACAAGACGTTCAAACCTGGCTGAACGATTGATATTACAATAGATACAATAGACAGGGTTTATCCTTTGTTGTCACACAAACGCCTTTAACACTCCGAGTCCATTTCAACTTCAACTCCCTGGCAAACCGATCATAAAAGCTACATGTATCAATTACTTTTTAGTACAGTCTCTGGAATAATATTCCACTTCATGTGAAAAATGCAGAGACTATATTTCAGTTTAAGAAATCCTTAAAGACTCATTTGTTTACAATGGCTTTTTAATTGTAGCCCAAATCCATGTATTTGTTTTGTTATTATGTTTTATGTTCAAGCGCTTAGGGATCTTGATGTTAGGCGCTATACAAATATGGTTATTATTATTATTACAGTCAATCGAGTGTCTGGTCGCGGTCGGTATCAGAGAGGGCTGGATTTGCCGTTGTTTGTCCGCTGCAGTTTATTATTTGTATGGGCCGTGGATTTCAAAGTTTTAAAAATCATTAATTTTTCAACTGAATTAGATTAAATCATCACTTAAATAGTTATTTTTTAATCTACGGGATTGACGCAAGTGATGATTTTCCATTATACTGCCAATAGTTGATATGTTTTGTTAGTCATATTTGAAACGTGCTATGGGCTGCACTGCATGTCCAGCAATTGTTAGCTTTGTACACCATGATTTGATTTGATTTAATTTGTTTTCAGCATATATTATCATCTAACAAGAAGTATTGCACACGATACACATAAAACTTTAAAATGCAGATAAGCGTACATTTACAGCAAAAACATAAAAATGATAACATGCTAAGGATATCCCTAAGCTAAAAAACTTATTTAAAGGGGTCCTTATGAATACAAATAATAAAAGTTATAATATGTATACACATAAAAACACCAAACTATGTCAATAGATATAAAACTAGACATTCATGTTTGTTCATAAGGTGAGTTTTAGCATATATCAAGAGCCTCAAATTAACTCTAGATTATAAAAGTTGTTGATAAATAGTTAGCAATTTAGAATAGAGGGCATGCTTTGACAATAAATAATAAACAAATAAATAGGTCCTGTCACTGATGACTTTTCGATCACGCTAAGTATCAATATAATAATACTAGTAATAGACTGACTCGTATCAATAGACCATAACAATATCACATGATCTCTATTGAGACGTCCACCACTGCTGTCGTGTCAAGTATCACATTTCAAAAGACTTCAAACAAAGGGTGATGGGTGCCTATTGTATCTTTTGTAATATCAATGGGACGTTCAGCCAGGTTTGAACGTCTTGTGTATGAAGTGGCTTTCAAATCCTTTGTTGTTGTTGAAAGTGATTAAATCATGTTTCAGCATATGCATCACCAATCTACAACTTGTGTTCTGTGCGTCTGCATAGTTCATTCACTCCAGCATTGCCCTCTTGTAATACACCAGGAGATACAAAGGCACTAGCTTGTAATTTGGTGATGTACATGCACTGAAACATAATTTAACCTTTAATTTACACTGAAGGAGCGCTAAGGGAAAGCAAGTAATTTGAGGAGGGAAAATGATAGAATCTGCCATGGACATCATGCTGGAGGTCATTTCATTTTGGGACATTGGAAGGGTAGAGGAGCTAGGCATGTTGATTCTTTTACTTTATATAACCTCTCAATATTGTTGTCTTTTGTGTAGAACTGAAATATGCAGCTGTTGATATTTACCAGTCAAGATTAAGGGAAAGGCTACGAAGGAAAAAGTAAGGAAGCTCATTCAATATAGGCCTATACCAGAGTCGGTCAATATTTAATGAAAGTGATCTTGGTATAGGATGCATGAATGATTATATTGAGTGAAATGTGATCAATACAAAGTATGAACCTTTGTCTTTCAAACAATACACTTGGATGTTTAGATACCTTTGGTTATGTAACATCATTAACCCTAACCATCCTCAATGCCGCAAATGTGCACGGTAAAGTCTGTCTGTGCCAGCTGGCGAGGCACTTTTTCGATGAAATAATTGCCCCAGGCTACATAGTCGGGCCAATACACTGGCCCGAGTATGGTTGGCCCCCTCGGCGCACTGGTAGAGCGTTCGTCTGACAACCGAGAGGTTGTGGGTTCGAGCCCCGGTGGCGGCGCCACTCTTTTTGTCCACGTTTTTGTCGTTGAAAAAAAAAATCTTCAAAATGTGACTTAGGAGGTTAGGGTTAATATAAACACAATAGGTTTCAACCACTCATATCACGGCAATGCAAGCATAGAAACAGGCAACACTTGATACATGTTAGAACACACAATAATCTTTGTTTGACACTCGTTTTTAGATTTGAATTTCCTAATACAGACAAGAAGGGACCATCTCAAATACAAATTTGTTAAGCAAAATCTGCAACAATAAACCATGGAAAACAAAGGATAAAGAATAATAGAGGGAATATAATTGAATTGTTGTGGGATGTAAATCAATTATAGTCAGGGTTGGATCTTAAGCTTTTTTGGTACCAGCCAGTCAGGCAGGTAGCTTCAAAAAGTAACCAGCCCGACAAGAAATTCACCTGCCCAAATTTGTTTCTCAATTACACCGATGTTGGTCATGTTTCATCATCATAATTCATATCGTGTTTTGTTTGTTTGATAAGTTTCCTCATCTCTATCATCACTATAATTATTATTATACAGGCTTAATGTCGACGCGAATCTGCAAATTGATATTTGACTTACCAAACATGCCAAAATGTGGCCAAATATATGCTTCAACACGCACCGAAAAGTACAAAATTAATTTCCGTTTGTTGAAAATAAAAATAATAATTTTAGATCCCCAGTTTTATGTTGCTTCACTGCTGCTGCGCATGATCCCCTACACAAAAGAGATTTGGTCGGGTTCCAGCAAGTACAGAAATGAATTGTGAGATTTTTATCGCACATGTAATGTTCGTGGAATTCCCTTCCTCTAATGTACAGGGTGTCCCAAAAGTCTATGCACGTTTTTGAAGAGTCATATCTCATAAAATACAAATCATATGGTATAAATTTAACCTTATTTTGATAGACGAGATTTGGGACATTATTTTGATACCAAACACAACCCTATTGGTGAACCACCAACATTATAAAACTGGTTGAAAGTTTTTGGCCGTGTGAGACCTACCCATACCAAGTACCACACATTGTTGCTAAAACCAGGTGCGCATAAATTAACGGTATGAAAGCAACGTTGCGCATTAGTCACAGTTCACTGCTTACCTTGAAACATTAATGTTATTAACAAACTCGGTCACTCACAACATAAATAGGCGCAGTAGACGACATTGCACAGCAAAAGTCTTCATTCAAGATGATTTACAGCATTGATAATCGAATACAAATTGTATGGTTCTTCTACGCTGAAACAAATTCAGTTCAACTTACTCAGCAAAAGTTCAGAAAACATTTCAAAGTGAAACGCGCACCAGGAAGAATATCCATTCTGAAGTTGGTGGATACATTTTTGAACACAGGAACTGTGCATGATTTGTCTCGATGTGGTAGAAAAAAGACTGGTTGATCAACAAGTCACATTGATGTTATAAGACTGCAGAAAACAAGATTAAAAGATCAACTGTTCACAGAATTATGCATAAGGACTTGAAGAAGTTTCCATACAAGATTCAGATCAAACAAAACATTTAGACTAGATTTCACTATAGAAACGAAAATTATGTGTGATATAGTTTGTTATTATGAATGGGATCACTGTAAGGTAAAATTTTAAATATTACATTTGACGGATCACTTTCCGTGTAACCAACTCTACCCGTCTTTTTGTTAATCTCAATAGGTATGGATTTATGAACTTTATTACTCCGAAGTATAAAATTACATTTTTGCAGTAATACATATTTTTCTTCTAGGGTGGCATTACAAACAGATGTTACTCCAATGTTTGGTATCAAAATTATTTCCCACATCTCCTCTTTCTAAATATGTATTCATATTTTCAATACGACTTATATTTTGTGAAATACAAAGCTTCAAAGTCGTGCATAGACTTTTGGGACACCCTGTAAATGTGAATTTGCATGATTTAAACAGTGAATGAACCTGAAGGGAGAGATCCTTGCAATTACAAGTAGAGTTGATTGTCTCACTATTTCGTTCACGGAACCTTTACTTGCATGTTGTACAACAGATCGATATTCAGCGTGATGATGTGATTTTAGTTCTTGGATCATTTATTATGGACAATTTGTTTGAAATGATCGTAACTTGTTTTGTGATCAATTTTGGTGCGCGCACCAATTTCTGCTAAGCTTTTAAGCTAATCTTGTCCCTACTGCCTAAAAGTGTCAACAATGTTCACCAAATGGCGTGATTTGCGGGTTGAATTTTCAAAAAGCTTCAGTTGGCAAAACAAAACTTGAGGATTTCCTATTACTTATTTACTTTTAAAAAATCAATCAGGCATTTTACAGGCTTTTTTATGATCTGAACGACTAAGTAGAATTGAGGAATCTACACTTTGATAGTTTGAAAAAAGGTACCCGACGGACGGGTACTTTTGCAATTTTACCCGCCCGACGGGTGCTAAAGTCAAGCCTTGATAATAGTGGAGATTTCAGAAGGAGCTGATCATTAAATGTTCTCAAATCGTTGAAATTATGCGACGATTACTTTATCAATACACGTCTAGTAGCTCTAAAGATAGGAGTAATTAGAGAGGTTGTGACAGCCATCTTTGATTGTATTGATTCAATGTTTCTGATTAGATTTTATGGGCACAGTCTGATTTTTTCTGGTAAATGTCATGTTGTTAGCAGATTTTGGTCCAGTTCAAAATGATTTGCAGTCTGCACATGCGCATATTTTATGTAGGTTTCATATGAATAATTTCAGATGATTAGTTAACTATATCCTATTAAATCATCCAAACTGGTTTTCTGCCAAATTAGTGATTCATTAACTCAGCATTTTCAATGAAAATGGGCTATTTAAAATACTTATATTTGTATACTTTTTGCTGGTCGTACACAAGCAGCTTATAGTCGTACACGAGCAGCTTATAGTCCCAACGGTGACTGACTGACTCACGGCCTTAACATTCAATGTTGCCTATGGTGCGCGCAATTAGCCCAATGATTATGGCGAACCCCTTCAATGTTGCCTATGGTGCGCGCAATTGGATACATTTAGACTGTGAGCCTGTATGGAACCATGCACCCTTTGAGGGATACATTTATACTGTGGGCTTGTTATGGAACCATGCATCCCCCTGAGGAATACATTTAGACCGTGGGCCTGTTATTGAACTATTCACCCTGTGAAGGATACATTTAGACTGTGGGCTTGTTATGGAATTATGCACCCTTTAATTTTAAGGGATACATTTAGATCGTGAGTCTGTTATGGAACCATATACCCTTTGAGGGATACATTTAGACCGTGGGCCTGTTACAGAATAATGCACCCTCTGAGGAATACATTGAGACCGTGGGCCTGTTATTGAACCATTCACCTTTGAAGGCATCTATGGCACATTTAAACCATGGGCCTGTTATGGAATAATGCACCCTTTGAGGGATACATTTAGACCGTGGGCCTGTTATGGAAGCATGCACCCTTTTAGGAATACATTTAGATTGTGGGCTTGTTTTTGAACTATTCACCCTTTGAAGGATACATTTAGACCGTGGGCCTGTTATATAATTATGCACCGTTTGAGGGATACGTTTAGACCAAGCGTGTGCAACCTGCGGCCCACGGGCCACATGCAGCCCGTCGGCCTCTTATCTGCGGCCCGTAAAGCAATCCCAAAATTCCCATTGATGTGGTCCGTTTTAAGCGGATTGTTTTAGTGGTGTGCTCCTTTTATAATCACGAATGGCGGATTGTTTTAGTGGTGTGCTCCCTTATAATTAGTAGGGTGACGCGCTGCATTTAGTAAATATAGCTCGAGGCGTGATTGCGTGTTAAAATCCCTGGTTAAAATGGCCCTTGCAGCAGCAACATTGAATAAAAAGAGGAAATTACACAAACAGAAACGGGTATTCAATGAGCAATGGACTGAGGATTTTTCTTCCGAAGCTTCCCTCTCCCTATTACTCCTTCTCTGGACGTGTTTTGGAATGTTTGACAATCACTGCGGCCCGTGAATGGATCTCAAAATCACAATGAGACCCGGGTGGTAGAAAAGGTTGCACATGTTTGGTTTAGACTGTGGGCCTGTGATGGAATAATGCACCCTTTGAGGAATGCATTTAGACCATGGGCCTGTTTTTGAACTATTCACCCTTTGAGGTATACATTTAGACCGTGAGCCTGTTCTGGAACCACGCACCCTTTGAGGGATACATTTAGACTGTGAACCTGTATGGAACCATGCACCCTTTGAGGGATACATTTAGACCCTGGGCCTGTTATGGAACCATGCATCCCCCTGAGGAATACAATTAGATCGTGGGCCTGTTATTGAACTATTCACCCTTTGAAGGATACATTTAGACCATGGGCCTGTTATGGATTTATGCGCCCTTTGAGGGATGCATTTAGACAGTGAGCCTGTTATGGAACCATGCACCCTTTGAGGGATACATTTAGACCGTGGGCCTGTTAAAATACACTAACATATAACCAATCTATGGAATTATGCACCCTTTAATTTTAAGGGATACATTGAGACCGTGAGCCTGTTATGGAACCATACACCGTTTGAGGGATACATTTAGACTGTGGGCCTGTTACAGAATAATGCACCCTCTGAGGAACACATTTAGACCATGGTCCTGTTATTGAACTATTCACCCTTTGAAGGATACATTTAGACCGTGGGCCTGTTATGGATTTATGCACCCTTTGAGGGATGCATTTAGACCGTGAGCCTGTTATGGAACCATGCACCCTTTGAGGGATACATTTAGACCATGGGCCTGTTAAAATACACTAACATATAACCAATCTTGTATAAACATAAACACAGTTAAAAAAGGGAGCCATAACACCACTTTCCAAATTACATAATTATATTCTGCCATATTACAAGACAAAAACATTTTTAAACATTCAAATATCCGACCAGCTCTACCGGGCGTGTCTAGTCTTGTTATTTAACTGTTTCTCCTTCCCTCATATACTACATTATTTCAAATTACACGGGGATTAAAGTTATTGTCTTATGTGTCATGATTATGCACACACAAAATCGGGATTTACCTGCTTCTGGTGTCATGTTATGTAATCCTCTTAGCACATGTTTCACCCAAACATTTCAAATTTTGCGCCAATTAATTGATTTGGGAGTGTCCAAAGTGTACTTACTTTAAGGTTGTTCCTATGGCTAATTTTTTATTTGATATTTTGATAGAGCTTGCTAAGCTCCACAATAATCTGAAATTTGAGATTGATCGAAGGTACGGTTTTCTAGATATGATAATTTTATTGTCAAAAATTCATTTCAAGTCATTTTGAATTTTTTGGTTTTGTATTGTTTTTCGGCAGCCTATTTTCTTTTGTTTTATATTGGTTTTAGACTCCCTAGGTAAAATTTCTATAAAATTTAGTTTTTTGTTTTTGCTCTAATTTGTTATTGAAAACTCCATTAGATTCCCGCAGCACAGGAATTAAGGAGAGTTGTATAGCCAACATATACACGAAGTGGCATTACATTTAGTAAAGTGCATGAACTTGAAAAAGTTAATTAAGTGCATTAATTAGCCTAATTTCTTTTCTTTTTTTAAATTTCTTTTTTTAGATTTTTAATTATAATTAATTATGCAGATGTCTTACAGCCTCCCGCAGCACAGAAAACTTTCTAAAAACTATAATTAACAAGCTCCCAAAATCTCAGCTTTGTAGCATTTGTACTTTTCTTGGAAAAAATAATTAAACATTTTTGCATAGATTAATTATTTTGCTAGGCCAGCTAGGGGGTCAAAAAACAGTAAGAAACAAAAGAAATGAACGATTCAATTTTGCTTCATTTTTGACAGTAAAATTGAGAGCGTGTGTGGTTGTGAGGTTGTGAGTTCGAGCCCCACTACGGCCAACATGTTTGTATCCTTGGGCAAGGTACTTAGTCTCAATTGCTTCGTCGACCCAAGCGATATTTGGGGAGTTGTTAGGATATCAAAATCTAAGTAGTGCTGATAGGCTTGTGCACTTGTTGACTGGTAGCCGCCTAAGTCTAGCGACCAAAGGATTCTGATATCTAAACTGGCAGCGATAATAATTGATTTAAAAGCGCTTTGGGACTGTGCTTGCATTGTGGAAAGCGCTATATAAGAACGGTAATATTATTATTATTATTATTATATCTAGAAAACCAACAAATTAGCCATAGGAACAACCTTAAGCTAATGCTATGACGTCATAGTTCTTACTTTGAAATCCAAAAGTCAATTATTTGAAAGAAAAGGTTCATACTTTTCAATGATTACACTATCACTCAATAGAATAACTTGTGTGCCTCATAACAAGATCAATTTAATTACATATTGACCAACCTCTTATCTAATATTTTCATGGTACTGTTAACCAGATATGACTATTTTGGTTAAGTTACAGTGCATTTTTAAACCAAACAAAATATTGATTATTATACTCAATGATGCATGATATTCGTTATTAAGTGGACTAGCGGCGTACCCTCGCTACGCTCGGGTCCCCGCTAGATGGTTCACATTAACTACCTCTGAAACCACATAAACCCCCTACAACACCCCCTAAACCAGGTTAATTTATAACCATATCCCTTCTAAAGGCATTATAAACCCCCTATAACCCCCCCTCCCAATCAGAATCAGAATCAGGTCGATTTATAACCATGTCCCTCCTAAACCATTTACCGTGGCTACTTTATTAACCCTGTATACCTCTCAAACAGCATCAACTTTTAAAACCACATAAACCCCATACAACCCCCCCCCCCCCCCCCCCCCCCCCACTGCAACTACACCAACCAGGTGGATTTATAATCATAACCCTCCTAACCATTTCCCGCGGCTACTTCACCCGCTAGATGGTTATGCCATATTTACCTCTGAAACCACATAAACCCCCTACAACACCCCCAAACCAGGTTGATTTATAACCATATCCCTCCTAACGGCATTATAAACCCGCAACCCCCACCCCCAATCAGGTTGATTTATAACCATATCCCTCCTAAACCATTTACCGTAGCTACTGTTTTCCCCCCTCCCATGCACACACCCCAACCAGTTTGATTTATAATCCCTTAGATTGTTGTTAGCTAGTAAAGAAATCAGGTTGCTTCATTAACCCCCGCAAAACGCTAATTGTACCATTATAACCCTAGGCCAATCCTAAACCATTTCTCGTGGTTTTACACCCCCCCCCCCCCCCCCCGCCCTCTCCCTCCCCAACATGACAGGCTGTACACAGGCCTGTAACCATTTCCCGTGTGGCTTCTGCGCCATGTGTAGGGGTGCGTGTGCCGCGGCAGTGAGACCTTGCGCAAACATGCACGCGACGCGTTACCACGGTAAGATTACGCTGTAGTAGTACGCGCAACGCACAATGTTGTTCAATTCTAGTGGCATTTATGAGCCAAATCTGAGAGGTTTTTTGCTGTTTTTGGAGCCAATTGTTAACCAATTTCAGTGGAATAAACTTTAACACCCTTCCCGTCATTTCCTCTATCTTTCATGCAAATAAGGCGCCACTTCGATTAAAGGCAACGGAGAAATAAGGATAACAAACACACAAACACACAAATAAACAAACACACAAACACACACCGTTTCCAGATTTATAGTAAGATACCTGTTCTTGTCGAATCATTTAATATTCTTGACTTATGAAACAACATGGTGCATGGGTTTTCCAATTAGATTCTACATATATGTCAGTAAGTAATCAAGCAAATGTGTACTGTAAAATACTCTTTTGATTAATAATCAATACAATTTTGTGTTTATTTTAATGCCTTTTTGGGGTGGTTTTCTAATTTCAAAATCTTGTGGACCTTCACATTAAATGATTAAAATATTATATTTTCATTTTTGGGCAGTGGGTGTTGGTGCATGGAATTTGCGTCTGACTGGAGTGCAAGCTATATTACCGTTCTAAAAATGCTAACATAAAACTCTTTCTTTGTATACTTATGCTCATACAGGATCATTAGGAACTTGGGTTTAATTAATCTTTCAAGACAGAAAAGTAAGTATAGTGTTTACGATTGAATTTACTATGATAATCATTATCCTAACTCTTTACGGGATAAAGAAAAAAAACCTGTTCTAAGACCTTTTTTTCTTTCTTTTTTCAAAATGACACAAATCACATAAATCTGTAAACATTTTGACATTTTTGGACACACTTTTTTTAAAAATCTCAAACTTTTCCTAAAATTTGGTCAGTATTCATTTTATTTTACACATGATAATTGTTTCCCAGATTTAAAAAAAAAGGTCGGTCAGGCCCGTAGAACAGGGTTTTTTTTGTAGCCCTATGGGTTACAAGTGCCCTTTTGTTTACAACCAAATATGTGGGAGTATACTGGTACTGTTTGTAAGTGTGAACAAAAAAAACAAAAAAAACAATGTACTTGTACCTGGACCATATCTAGACTAAAGACATACAGGGTGTATTGACTTACCCTAAATGGACCATGTAATGATTGGTACACATGTTTATAAGTATGAAGTAAACCTTAGGGGAATAAAGGGAACATTGGTCAATTAATTACCTATTGAAATGGCAAATGTGAGGTTGGGTGGGTATTGTGAGAGCAGATCCATATTAAGAGCTGTCAACTCATGCATTACCAAACAGTCACTTAATTCTAAATTCTAATACCATGTTCACTCTTTAAACCATGATTTTGAAGTAATTAGGAATCGTATCGCTCTGTAACTCAGAATATATTTATGATTATTTATGATCAGAAATGTAAATCTGCAAGAAAATCTACTTTCTAAACAAAATCATGAATAGTAGGCGCTCCCTGGAAAAGATCACATAATATGCCTTTAAGAGCTGTCAACTCATGCATGACCAAACAGTCCCTTTATTCTAAATTCTTACCATGTACAGTGCAAGAGAGAGCTCATAGTCAACCAATAAGGGATCTATTTGACAAACTACGCAAGTTTTCAAGATTACAGACGCCAGTTGCCCATGACAAGATGATAGAGGGCCTCATTTGTGAGTAATAATTGTACATACTTAACTAAGAAGTACATAGCAGCATGTAGATTTATAGTGGATATCATCATATTGATAACAAAAGTAGACATAGCATTTTGGAACCTGTGTATTGTTGTAACATGCCACCACAACCCTTCAATCGGTGTTATAATCCATTAACTAGAAGCTTGACCCTGACAGCTGTTAGTCAACATGCCAACGATCACCAGCATTTATCAGTTTGCAAAGTGTTCAAGTTAGTACCAGAGAGCACTATATTCTTGTATTGAAGCTTTATTATACTGATCCAGTGTAAAGTACTCACATGTTCGTTTCAGATCTGTATCATTTGTCAACACTTTTTGTCTCGCCTGTTATAATCAGGATGAGACTCACTATTTCTGTCTGTCCAGTGTATGGCGTGTGCAGCTTAGAATGGTTTATGAACGCTGCCTCTTAAGAATGGTAAGAGTTATGAATGTGTGCGTTAGTTCAAAATAAAGAGGACCATATTACTGTTCATGATCTGATTTTGATTTGGGCCCAAAATATGCAAAGGAAGGACCTCATTTGCATATTGTTTGCAAAAACCTGCGGCAACCTTGTTTACATGTTTTAAGCAAAACCGTAAGGTTTACACTTTACAGTTACCAAATGTTCAGGAAAGTAGGATAGTGGGAGTCTTGTCAGCTGATTAAATTAAGGGCAACAAATATGCATAATTCGTGGCTCATTTGCATTTATATATGAAATTCAAAAGACATGCACTTAAATTTCACATAATGCACTGATCAATAAAAACCCTGACGCAATCCAGGGATCAAAATAGCATGGTGATGTTTATACTAGACCCCGCTAGTTATCACAGTGTTTCGTATGATTAAGGCATTAATACATTTTGCCTAGCTTGTACCTAAAAACCAGCATGAGATTTAGTCTTATCTAACATTTAATTAATTTGATCAGAGAGCTCAAAATATGGCCTTCAGATAATTATTTTCCGTTTGCATAAGTTGTTCACAGGCACATTGATTCACTAATGAAAGTACTACTTGATACATAATAATTATTTGCTTAGGTTAACACATATTTTGTGTACTTGTTTTTGTAAACTTTAATGATAATAAAAACTTCAACAGCATTATCAAAAATGTAATCAGTAATAAAAAGATCCCTATATTAGTTTTTTAGGTCTGAAAAACAGTGGGTTTTTTTTAATCAGGCTGAATTTGGCCAGGCTAATGTCATATCACTTAATCCATGGTTTAATCAACATTTGGTCAAGAAGTGTCATCCAGACAATGAAAGCTGGGGCTTATATGACATATTGGCTACTGGGCATCTCTGTGAAACATAATTAAATCAGTTTTTTGTTGATTTTATGCTTTAATGTTCAAAAATGGATAAATCAGGTGATGTTACTGCGGTTTGACGTTTGAATGAGCGAAATCGGTGGAATAATTCTGAAGTTACAAACAAGAAAATATAAGAGTCATGTTTCAGGCCTTTAGGCCTTTAGTACTACTACAGTCAACACAATAAGTAACTGATCAAATAACCTTTAAAATAAGCCAAAACACAAGACAATCTCATAGAGGGTTACTAATACAACAGCCTAAAGACAAAAATATAACTAAAATGTAACAAAACCACCTTTATTGGGTGCCGAGGTAGAAAGCGATCTAACCCAAGTTCTTCCCTAGAATAGAAAAATTGAAGAGGAACCTAACTTGACATTATGAGGCCAACATTATTATTATTATTATTGCAGGTGGACTACCTGATGAGGTATCAAACGACCATATTTTTCATTTTCCAATGGTATTCATAGTAAGAATTCATAAGCCTACTAGACAAGTTTTACCAAGGTAGAAAGCGATCTAACCCAAGTTCTTCCCTAGAATAGAAAAATCGAAGAGGAACCTAACTTGACATTATGAGGCCAACATTATTATTATTATTATTAACAAAGCAGGGACGGCGGGACGTGATACCTAACCCCTCTCCATGGATAGTGGAAGCGGTTATTAATAAATGTTGTCAAATGTATTGTTCTCTGAAAAGTCAATAAAAAATGAACAAAAAGAATGATTTTGTGACACTGGTGATCAAAAGGTGTGTACCAAGCTGCCTACCCAACAGGTATTTATAACACCCTGTGTAACTAAAGGACCACACTCCAAAGACCATTTGTAATAAGGGTGGGAAGGTGGGGCATTTTTGTTAAACCTTCTGGTATGGTGCAGAAAAACGATATGACCAGTGAAATGAGAAACAGGAAAAGGTGGCTGTGCAAAGCCAGATATGCATGGCTGAACAACAAAGCGAAACTCGCGGGCTGGCAAATCCTATCTTAGGATTGGTTCGAGAGGAAATCTAACAAAGGCCATCTGAAAAGCCGTGAACAAAAACGCGCTGGCAACCCTCTTGCACGAGCAACTCAGAATTATGTTGAAAGCAAAATAATTCTCTTATTATTGGGTGCCGACATACAAAATGTGACCCTATGGATGAACCCAATTCTTGGCTTTTTTTTAAGTTAAAAAACATTAAAAATAAATTTGCGAAAGTGGGCCAATAAACACTATAAAATGGAATTTCCATGATTAGCATTGCTATTTTTTCTAACCCCCACCCTCCCTCCCTAATATAATGTATGTGAGACATAATTGGCTTTCAGTAAGAAAGTAAATTGACCAATCATCGTTCATTAAAATATAGAAGGTGACCAAAATCATATGTATTTAAAATAATGGAAAACGATGCTTGTTGAGACAAAACATTATTCTATTTGAGTTTTGTTGCAGTAATTATGTTTTAAGCATTGGTTTAGAGACCTAGATAAAGAAAGACAATTGTAGCAGAATGTATTTGCCTAGAAACCTCAATATATGTGACACATAATGTCACTACATATATTAGCACCTAAAATAATGACTAGAGATAATTTTGTCATGAATAAACGCTCGTCCATGGATACAATGGGTGATGATGCTCGTTTGTATAAATAGTAATAAGCCATGACAATGAATGTTCACATTGATCATGTAAGAATGTTTAACTTTTGAAGGACCATAAACCATTGATACATTTGTAACCATAAGAATCCAAGATTGGTGAAACTACCCCTAATCCCTACCCTTAGAGAATTGCTCATAAGGATAACTACCTATGGCTAAAACATTGAAATGATATAGGACCATAAATCCATTTATACAATTTTCCATCATATGAATCCAAGATTGGTAAAACTACCCTTAATCCCTTACCCTTAGAGAATCATGCTCCTAAAGATATCACATATGAAACATTGTACTCATCATAAGATATGGACATGTATGAAACATTGTACTCATCATAAGATATGGACGTGTATGAAACATTGTACTCATCATAAGATATGGACATGTATGAAACATTGTACTCATCATAAGATATGGACGTGTATGAAACATTGTACTCATCATAAGATATGGACGTGTATGAAACATTGTACTCATCATAAGATATGGACGTGTATGAAACATTGTACTCATCATAAGATATGGACGTGTATGAAACATTGTACTCATCATAAGATATGGACGTGTATGAAACATTGTACTCATCATAAGATATGGACGTGTATGAAACATTGTACTCATCATAAGATATGGACGTGTATGAAACATTGTACTCATCATAAGATATGGACGTGTATGAAACATTGTACTCATCATAAGATATGGACGTGTATGAAACATTGTACTCATCATAAGATATGGACGTGTATGAAACATTGTACTCATCATAAGATTTGGACGTAAAAAACTGCCTACAATTCCTACCTACCCCCTAGAGAATCATGCTCCGAGAGGCAACATATGAAATTTGGATGTCCTATAATTTTCATCAATTTGTATCAATTTTAGAAGGTATTAATTAATGGCAATAGAATGAATACATGATTTAAATTGCTGACTCTAAATTATACTTACTTCCAAACAAGTTTTCCTATGAACATGTGGCCCAAAAAACAAGGCACGTACAGGGCACAAGAGAGTGTCAGTCCCCTTAAGGGGGCTGTGCACTCTCAATTTTGTATTTTTCACTAATTTCACTTTTCTTCATTTTTCAAAACTTCATAGTGTTATCTATCAGTACATGAAAAGAAATTTTCAATTTCGAAATCCCAAAAGCCTATTTAGAAGGATTTAAATCCCTTAGTCTGATCATCTACAAAGTGGAATGGAAAAGTCTGCCCGCAGGGGATCAGCGAAATTCCCATGCGCCGCGTATCCCGTGAAAGTTTTGTTTTTCACGCAAATTAGCACGCGCCTGTTCGCTTAATACGCGACGCTGTTGTTTAGAATGCCGCCAATGCGTGCTGCGTTAACCGCTATGTTTTTGGCGCGTTTTGAGGGCTTGGTCACACGCGTTGTTTACGCATCGGGGGCTCGACTTTTATCAAACCATCATTTTTGCCGGGGTGTGGCTGAAGCAAGTAATAAATAAAACAAGGCTTTGGGCAAGAGTTATAGTGTCAAGGAGTTTGGAACGAGAGTAGGAAAAAATACAAAAATAAAGGACAGAGAAAGATTTTTAATCCATGAAACATCAAGAAGTATCAAAAAGACTCACACTGGAGTTTTATCCGAAGGTGTTATGTTGTCTTTTTGTTTCCTTTCGATATTGTCCATGTCTGTCCCACTCGCCCGTCCATCCAAGACCTGTTTATTTAATTATTGTCATCACTAATTATGGTATCCCTATTACTTTTTATGGTTGTTTTGTTAGCTATGTTCTCAATTAGTTCAACTCGATGTACTAATTTGTCATTTTATATCAAACATAATATCAATTATAAGTGTCATTTGACATAGGCCTACATATTAATTATTATGGGCGAGTGTATGATCGGAGAAGCATAGTCGGGCAGGCCGATGTTATCATGGTTTATATTATAGTCTAACTTTGTATAGTTATGTGCACACACGGCAATCTAAAACAAGGGGGTGGGGTATATATATAGGGAAGGGTAGGGCTGGACATCCTCACCTGTATTTTAATATAATATCCATTATAAAGCTTAATTTATTTCAGTTTGCGTTTGGGTGTTAGGCCTACGGTTTGGTAACATGCCATAATCATGATAATATCAAACAAAATAAGTTCCAAGATATTACCAGGTCAATCAAGTCATGTTTCTTCTATGCATCTTCCTAATATTGCATGGTTAAATTGAATAATAATTTATATATATACGGTATATATATAAATTCGGGAACAAACCGATTGAAATTCTGACTGAACATGCTGAACAAAGGTCTTCCCATTTCGATCGCTAAAATGGCTCATTCATATTTTTGAATCAATAAAACGTCTGAATGTTCTAAACTGAAAGCAAATGGGAAAGGGTGGGTTATGGTGGGAGAGGATGGTCTATACTGCTGTCCGTCGGACCCCTCCCCCTCCCCTCTCCCCCCTCCCCCCCCCCCCCATAAAAAAATTTAAAAAATAATAATATGGTAACAATGTTATGAGCATGAGATGTAAACAATAGGCCTAATTAATTAAATAGTGCATAGTTGCACCTTTGATATCCTTGTACTTTTTTGCCTTTCTCCCAATGAAAAAAGTATGCTTCAATCTACGTAGGTGACAAGGCAATTTATAGGGATAGCTAATAAATAATAGGCCTAATACTACTATAGTACTATATATAATTGTTAATAATGGCAGTGTTTTGACCGTTATCATTGTTATCTTCAGTAGATGGAAAACTCATTTTAAAGAGATCCAACCAAAATGCTTAAGGCAAATGGTATTTTCCCGGTGGACTTTACCTTATACCAGGCTGAATTGCCGCCGATGAGTCCGAAATTTGAAAACGGGGAGGGGCGGTGTTCGAGACGTGTCGTCTTCAAAAACCCACCGCCAAACGGGGGGCCCTTGATCCCTCCAACCCACTAAGTCCTGCACTGTATTTCAAAAACCCTCGCCCCCTTCAATCCAGTGTATTTACAGAAAATAAAAGGGGCCGGGGACACTCTACTGTTTAATACCTGTTCATATGTTCATAATAAGTGTTATACCTAAACCTAATTCCCTTTTTTCAGTTGCGCTGGCATATCGAGGGTCAAGCTCAGTGCAATTTTTGGCTTTTTACTTTGATAAAATCGGAATTCGTGACGTGACTTTGATTAGAAGCTTACCTGATTCCGTCTCTGAAGTAGAAGAAGAAGAACAAATTTATCAGACAGCTGCGACCAAACGACGTCATAATTAAATCTTCATCACCATTTCTCGCTTTCTTTCTTATTTTTCCAATTTTCTCACCTTTACTAAGTTTATACTAAATCTACAAGAAGGGCTGATTTTTACACCCAGAACTCGCTAACTGCGTCACGGTGCATTTGAAAATGATCACATTGATGAAGACTTGCAAACTGCACTGGGCCTATAATGATAAACTTTGATGATTAGCCGCGATGTTGCGCACAGAAATTAATACACGAGCGTGTAATATTTGTCAACCGGTTTAACGCGCACGCGTCACCATTTAATTTGCCAACTCAAAACATTCCACGCGCGTTCGCGCTCGTTAGCAATTAACGCACGCGTTTTCATGCGTTACGCTTCCTGGAAATTGTAGGCGCACTTCGAATGCGCATGAAAAGGTATGGCTTCTTTTTCACACTCTGCATCATGACAAAGGTGGGTTTTTAACACATGTTTGAGGTTATTTTGATACCAAGAAAATAACGGTTTGTAATCAAACTTTGCACGAAGTTGGGGATTCATATGCTTCTCATAATATATAAAGAACAGGATTTGAAATTGGTGTATTTTCCCGTAAACCATGATCAAACGGCGGTATTGTCACATTTTCACCTTCATCGGTTGATTTCTTTATGTTCATTTTTGAGTAAAATGTGCAATTTTATGGAAACAATAAGTCGATAAATACTGCATCTGATGAAACGTAAGTAGGCTTAATGGAAAGAGCATGATCATCGCTAGGAATCGTTTTTTTTGTTTAATTATAATTTGCCTAGTTCAACATTTAGGGGTCTTTTTGTGGAAATGGACGGTTTTTTTAATTCAGAATGTTGACTTTTATGCCTTATTTGGTCAATAAATCACAAAGTATGTCCAAAATCAACAAACAAAAAAAACGATTCCTAGATAATTTTGTTAAGATTACAATACATCTAGAACGATAACTTTCGACAAAATATATTTTTAGTTATCTTGACAAAACCTAAAATACGTGTTTTTTATCATTTTTTACCAAAAAGCTCAATTTTCGAAAAAAATCATGTTCATGGTTAGATTTATTGAACCCTTTACTTCAAGAAAATGTATACTTTTATATGGATTAAATGAATAATGACGAAGCTACGGCAGTTTTACGGAGGCTGTACCTGAAGGTGCACAGCCCCCTTAACAAAGTGAAGGGTAACAGAGTTCCCATGCTGATCGGTTTTGGAGAATCTGATTGTGGCCTCCATGAACATGGGGGGCCCGGCTCCTAATTTAATATCCCCAATTGCAAGGATATTACTAGTGTCCCCATTTTTCGATGGGGCTGTGAACTCCCCCACCCTTAAGAAACCAAAAAAGGCATTTCTAAAGAGGGACCCCTCAAAAGTAGAACTACATAAACCATGCAATAATAGTGACAATTGACGGAGGATGGGTAACGAGATGGGGCGACGGGGTCAGACCGTTTGCCTTGCCGTCTACAGCCTTCTCTGAGTTTCTGAATGAATCAGAGGGGTCAAGCCAATCATTTAATTTGTGGATATAGGCAATGGCAGAAATGTAAGTACTAATGGTTGACAGGGCTTTACCGTCAATTGACAGACTAGAAATAAAAGCAATAATATGATCAATTGGAGCAGGCCACAGATTATCAAAACCTAATTTTGAGCTTAATAAATCAAAGGCAGCAGTGCCCCTTTTGTAAGTCGCATGAGTATTTGTAGACATAGATGCTGTCAACAATTTTTTTAGGATCGCAACCTCACTCGATGAGGCCAACAAGAATTATGAATGAAAAGGAGGAGAGGAAAAAACATAAAGCCTATCGCTTGCACAAAACAAAGACCAAAAATTGCGGGCAAGAAAGCAGAAGTGTTGATTGGCCCGGCGCCCGGTAACCAAGAAACACTGACACAATATTATGCAAATTGAGAAGCCCAGGGCAGAGGGCGACTGTCAGCTCCAGTAAATAATTTGGTTTAGGAAAGTACAGGCCCTTCATAAACTTGATTATTTGAAATTCGCGCCTGGTTGTAATGTGTCAAAAGTGCTGATGGGATAGCCATACTCAATATTGTGACGTCATTGTTACTAAAACCGCCTCATCAGCAACAGGTCGCTGGACAGTAATCACGCAGGAATTCAATGCATTAATCGAAAATATCAATACATGAAACAGAGATGTGGAAATCTTGTAACTGTTTTGTCATAGCTTCAAACAATGTGGCAACGTCCATACAGGGTTTTGTTTTTTTCTAAAGCTGATTTTGTTTTAACGTGGCACTTTTAAAAACTTTAACCTACGAATGTGGTCTGTATAGTAATAATGCTACATATCTGAGCGCTAAAGTTCCATCTAAATTTCAGTTTTGATATGACTGGTCACATATTATCTTGGAGCTGATAATTGCATGTCTAAATGGTATACACTAGGCTATTGTAATATAGGCCTGGTTTTCATCCCAGATAACTATCTGTACAATGTAGGCCATCTGTGGATTAGACTAATGTACTCACTTTCATGCCCAGCCAATTGCACAGTGGGCAAGTTAGTTACAGTATGATCATTTTACTGAAGCTGGTTTTGAGGTCTTATAAATGGGACTATCCACCCAATTACTCTATATCTTACAGGGTGAGTCAAAAAGACTGCAATAGTGGAAAGAAGCCATTTTGTTTTCAAAACCAAAATGAATTTTGAAACTTTTTAAACGTTGCAAGAATGATGTATTTAATCCTAACTTTGTGTGAAAAAAATGAAGTCGATTGCATTTATCGTTCGTCTTTGGTGACCCTCTTTGCTGCACAACCAAATTTACTTGTTTGTCCACGAGCACAGTGATTTTCATTTGAAATGGCACACATTGCATTTTCATATTTGAATATCCCGCCAACAAAAAAATGGAAAATGTCAGTTTTTTATTAAAATTTAGAACAATATACGCTTTCATAGCATAGGTATGAGTATAATTGATTATGCTAACTCACATGTAAACAAGAAAGGATTTATCAAATTCCAATAACATAACAAATGAACGTGTGAAATGATTGCACTGGTCAAAAGTTTCACCAAAGGCAAACGGAAAATGTAATCAACTTCATTTTTTCACACAAAGTTAGGATTAAGTACATCATTGTTGCAACGTTTAAAAAGTTTTAAAATTCATTTTGGTTTTGAAAACAAAATGGCTTCTTTCTACTATTGCAGTCTTTTTGACTCACCCTGTATGTATGTACTGCTGATAAAATTCTGATCTACTCATTCCTACCCTGTTATCAGACACTATTACGCACTAAAAACATCCTACAAATTAGTGCAATATTGGTTTCTTATGTTCAGTTTCTGCTAGACAAGTGCATTTTGTTGACACCTCGCGATGTGATGACTTTTTAAATTTGATGACTTTTTAAATACTATATATGATGACTTTTAAATATTTTGTGCCTTTTAATTTTTATCGCCGGATTTTCCATATCATGACCAGATGCTGGTTCACTGGTTTTTTACTGGCTTGTGGTTCAATGTCTGTAGTTTTAAGTTTTATAACATATTTTGTGGGAAATTGTGTATTTTATCATGTAATTACCTATTGTATTTATATTGTAAAGCGCTTGGAGATCTTACATATCAAGCGCTTGAATAAATGCTGTGTATTATTATTATTATTATTATTAAGACACTTTTTGCAGTTTTAGGGTACTCAGTTGATTTGAATGTTCTGTGAAAACTGATCCATGTTTAACTTGGCATAGATTCATCAGGATTGTTCATAGAGATAACTGGAAGGATGATTTTCTTTTGACAAATCCATGGTGGAAAATGTAATAAGCGTATACTTCCATTTACGCGATTGCAACATTTGACTCTCAGCCATGTAAGTAATAACTATATGGGGTTCATTAATAGACATGTTTAAGACCTTTTCATTTTGCCTATGGTAGAGATGTTTACCCTTTAGCTTTGACAGGTTTAGTCTGTTATATTTGACAATTCTTTTCTCATTAATCCTTTCAGATGAGCTTGATCTTCGGCGAGAAATAGTAAGACTTCAAGAATATAGAGAATGTGGTATACGCTCTTTTATAGGTAAGTGTGGGGATAAAAGAATTGCCATACATGTTTCATGCATTCACCAATGCCCCTGGGACATTATTGACAAAATCATGCAATTGTCCATCAATTTCTAAAGTGTGTGCAAAATAAAATTGTTTCTTGTACAATCAATTATGTCCTTATGTTATGTTAAATGTACTTTTAAGTTTAAAAATGTGCTAAGAAAATTAGAACATTTCACAAAATTTCAGGTATAGCATCCATAATTATTCTCTTTATTCCTTCCTATGGTTAGGGGCTAGATTGTATGACAGACTGAATGCAAGACGAAGACAAATGAGTACTAGAAAAAGCCATTTAGATGAAGTTCTTGGTGCGGTTATGAGAGATCAGAATGCATGCAGACAATGGCTTATGAGACAAGCTTTAGTGTAAGTATAACTAACTGGAAGAGGGAAAAAGAAGGGAAGGGGTCGTGGAGGGATAGACTGAATGCAACATGCAAGCAAATGAGTACTAAGAAGAGCCATTTAGATGAGGTTCTTGATGTGCCTTTGAAAAATTTGAATGCATTATTCAGATTATGAGACTAGGTAAATTTGAATGCATTATTCAGATTATGAGACTAGGTAAATTTGAATGCATTATTCAGATTATGAGACTAGGTAAATTTGAATGCATTATTCAGATTATGAGACTAGGTAAATTTGAATGCATTATTCAGATTATGAGACTAGGTAAATTTGAATGCATTATTCAGATTATGAGACTAGGTAAATTTGAATGCATTATTCAGATTATGAGACTAGGTAAATTTGAATGCATTATTCAGATTATGAGACTAGGTAAATTTGAATGCATTATTCAGATTATGAGACTAGGTAAATTTGAATGCATTATTCAGATTATGAGACTAGGTAAATTTGAATGCATTATTCAGATTATGAGACTAGGTAAGTAATACTGGGATTAGGAGGATTGGGGGGAAAAGGGGACAGACTGAACTGAAGTGCTTGAACCTGAAAATATGCACAAGTCCCCGCGCTTAGCGCTACATAATTTGTGCATCTCGTAGCTGCGTATACATGCTAGTGGAAACTGTACAGGAGACCCATCCTTTTGCATATGCAATAATTAATCAGACTATAGGAAGAGTCATTAAGCTGAGGTTCTTAATGCCTTATGAGAAATCCTAATACATGTAGATAGTTAGTGTCTTTTATGGGACTAGGTTTAGTGTAAGTTATTCTAAAAGACGGTGGAAAGTCTTTCCTGAAATGGAATGAATGAAATGTTTTACTTTATTATTCAGAATAATACAATTACATGTGTGATTAGTAAGCGTTAAAGGCGAACTACCACTCTGGGTTTCTAGCCACATTCAATTCTTGGAATTTAACAAGGTTACAATTTCTCCATGTTAACTCTGTACAGTCTGTCATCAAGTGAACAGGTGTATGACCAGTTCGTCTGTGGTGAACTACCAAAGTGGTAGGCAAGCTATAATAGGGACTAATATGTATACTATAATACTTGATTAGGTTTTCTTCTTCATTGATTTCAGTGAAGCAGGGCATAGTTGCAAGGAACTACCACCTATAGCAGCAGCTGCGTGTAAGTATGAGACGTCATAGACCTATTTGTAACTAATCATCAAAAGTATAGGTTTTAAGGGAGGTGTCAATATGACCAAAGTCAAGTATTGCTCCGCCTCGTTGAATGGAACATTGCATCTTTCACCTCATGAAAATATTCGTTCCATTGCACGAATGAAAACATTAATTATTTGTTTTATACAACACTAAGAAAATCATTGTTATTTTGTAACAAATTATAGGTTGTTAACACGGTTGTCAAGTCATTGGCGGCAACCCATAAATCATGTTAGGGCCGAGCGGCTTACCGTGCAATGTATCGTAGGGTTAATGCACGGCAAATCGTGCAATGGAGTGGATAATTAATCACACGTGACCGTGTATAATCCTCCAATGAAATAACAATGATTTTCTTAGGTGTTGTATAATATAAATTACATAGTGGGTTTATACTATTATACTATAACAAACTCATATCCGGTATTTGTATTCTGTTTTGAGATCAAGAATGGTTGAAATATTGCATTATTCAACACATTATCATGTTTAATGTGGAAATGTGCCACTGAAAAGCATGTGAAACAGCCTGCCATATAAAAGAAAAGAATTTGTAACATTATAAAAAGGAATTTTTTGAGAACTTGGTTTTAATCATACGAGTAACAATAGGCCCTTTCAAATATTATTTGGTGCTTTTTTAAATATTTTGTAGACAAATTAATTTTGCCTTCTCTCTGTGAATATATATTGCGCTTCTCTTTGTGAATATATATTGCAATAGCTTCTCTTTGTGAATATATATTGCAATAGCTTCTCTTTGTGAATATATATTGCAACAGCTTCTCTTTGTGAATATATATTGCAATAGCTTCTCTTTGTGAATATATATTGCAATAGCTTCTCTTTGTGAATATATATTGCAATAGCTTCTCTTTGTGAATATATATTGCAATAGCTTCTCTTTGTGAATATATATTGCAATAGCTTCTCTTTCTGAATATATTTTCAAACTTTGAAGAAATATAAATGGTGAAAATTTGAAAAAATCAACAGTTATCTATAACTATCGCAAACAGTAATAAAGCATGTACACTGTAGGTATAAGACAACTGAGGTGAGATGAGTTTTTTACCAAAGGGAGTGACACAAACTGCATAATATAAATACATAGTCGTAATTGCATTACATTATTCTCAATGTATAATTTTGCTCGAAGCATTCTAGTGTAACATCCGTCCAGCTGTTTACTAAGCTTTGGGGGTGACTGTCCATGACTCACATCCATAGAGGAGGACTGATTCTACAATAGCTATGAACAGTCTTTCTTTAAGCTTTCTGGATAGGGATTTTGGCCTTCCATAACTGACTAAGTTCGGTAACGTATTGCATGTTTGAGTTCCGGACTAATTTGAAATATTTATTTTTTCTTTGCATATCTTATAGCACGTAAGTGTGCCCCTCCACTGGATCTGGCTATGTTTGCTGGCTATGAGAAACTTACAGAAAAGGAAAGAGAGGTAAATAAAAATAATCATAATCTTCAAAAAATATCTGATTATATATCCTGACATAATATAAACAGTAAATAACAATAACTGTATGCACTCTTCCATTATTTCAAATAAGTTTATGGTGAAAAACAAGACTAGAATAGAGCTAAGTGTATGGACTTATCTGACAGGACTGGGCAGGCCCCCCTTATATTATTACATGGTTGTTCACCATTGTTAAATTGTCCATTGTTATGTAGTCTACTTGTACACCTTGTTTAATTTCACTGCCACACTATCGAACAACACCCTCTGATACTTCGCCATGCCAAAAACCTCTTCCATCGGAGAACCGCCCCAAATACGGTCTACTGACATTAAATCGACAACAGAACTGCGCTTTAAGCACACTAGGGATGATGCTTTTAATGCATAATTGACGTCACGATAGTATCAACCCCCCCCCCCCTCATCATAACGCGCTCATATTGAATTTGACGCCTGTATATTTAAAACATGTGAAAGAGATATTTCTGTAGCTGTGTAAGAGTTTATAGTTTATCGTAAAGCACGATCAAATTATCTGTCCATGTTCGGACGTATAAAGACTTTTAAAAAAGTGAAAGATAGTCACATATGCAGAAATGTAGCTATATCTCTGAGGAAAATATTTTGGGCTTATTCCTAATGAAATACAGCCCCTGATAGGAATTTCTGTGAATTGTCATCCCTATAATAGATTTGACTGATCCCGTTCTCTTCTGAGCAGCGAGCAGTCATTACGTAAACGAATGAAAGAGTTTTCACACCTCTGTGGTAACAACCATGGCTTTCAATAGATCGTTGAGGATTTTGTGCCCGCCGGTATGGGGACACAACGCCCCTATCCTATTGCATATGAGGGTGATGTGCATGCAAGCTGAGACGATTATCATCTTAGCTTGTAAGACTGTGCAAAGAGACCCATCCTGCTGCATACGATCAGGGTGATGTGCATGTGAGACTGTGCAGGAGACCCATCCTATTGAATGTGATCAGGGTGATGTGAAGGGAGCACAACACTAAGACTTATAGACTCCATAGACTTATGTTAGGAAAGGCTTAATTAAATAGCTCAAGTTTCGTTGGTCAATAAAAATTTAGATATGTTTTACTCACATGGGTAATCTATAACATATCTGAAATATGAACCTGACATTACCGCGCATGTTTTTGATATAAACCGCCGCATAACAACGTAGTGATATTCCTAGTGAAATTCTACTTCCGGTTTGGGTATACATTGCATAATTGAGCTCAAATCACCTAGTTTAAATGTTAGAACATCAACTACACATTCCAAACACCACTGGCACATATAAATATAATTTTATATCATAAACCATATTTATATCACCAATTTCTTCAATCTTCTACCCCAAATAGGAACCATTATCGTATTCAACTTAGATCGAAAGCGAGGCTCAAAAATCGATTTAGTAGTGTTGTGCTCCCTGAATGTGAGACTGCAGGGGTGATGTGAATGTGAGACTGTGCCGGAGACCAATCCTATTGCATGTTGGAATAATATAAATTTGTTAACATGTTGCTAACTAATTTAAGAAAAGCCATTCAGCACAGTTGAAGTCAGTTTGGTTAAAGAAATTTTTGAGTATACACAAGTTTATAATTATTCAATGTTTCTGTATTTTCTTGCAGATGTGTGCATCAGTGCGTGTCATACCGGAAGCCTACTTTGAATACAAGAAAGTGTTTCAGAATGAGTGTGAGAAGATTGGTTACTTGAAACTCAAACATGCAAGGACACTTATCCGCATTGATGTCAATAAAATAAGAAAAATGTTTGACTTCATGGTGAAAGAAAGCTTCATTAATACTAACCCTCCATCTTAAAAAAATGGTCCTTGATATTGTAAAATTCCATATTTGATGTCCAATATAATTTGAAGCCAATGATATACACAAAGACACTTACAGAACCATAATGCAAGGTGAATGCAGCGTCATTCATTGTAGCGTTATGACAGTTCCCCATACCTGGCCTGTAGCTGCTTTTTATTTCTCAAAATATTCCATGTTGCTTCAGGAATGACCTAAAAGTTGCACAATCAAGTATTATTTTATTGACATTCTGTAGTGATTGTCATAATCGGGGCCAAGTGTTTATAGAGAGAGAGAGTGCAGCTTTGGTAAAGATACAGAGAGGATGGTCAATCGTCACAGCTTACAGAGGGCTGAGAAAGGCAATGTAGTGATATTGTACAGATACATTACAATGTTGCATATCATGCAATTTCCTGTGAATCTCAATTCTGTGTGCACAATTATTACCATATCAAAGAAATCAAACTGTTTCCGTAAAAACCCAACTTGGTTAACTGACCATCTATCCTTATTTTCCACATTGAAAAGTAACACAATTTTGGCCAACTTCATAGCTCTGTTTGTAACTGGAGTTAGTAGAGTTTTGAGCAAGTGTAGTGAGGCGATATTAAGTTCACAAGTTTGTGTTGGACAACAATCCGGATATGTGTTGTACATGCATACAAATATATAGTTCAGTCAGTTCCAAATTGGCGAAACCTGTTTACAGCAGCGAATGAATTCAAAAGAGTATTACACACAAAATGCTCGCATGTCGCAATATGGGTCGTAGTGTCATTGTATGTGTGAGGCTTGCGTATGCCGAAATTGCGCTTATACGCTTGGATTACGTTTGCGCGAGGATCAATAAAAACCGAATATTTCTCGCCAATTTGTAACTGGTCGAACTATAGTACCAAATTGCAATTTGATGTGTATCTTTTATATGTTCAAATGGAATTCCACAAAACCCAAACACACATATATAGGAAGCAGATTTTGATTATCTTTTACCTGAGACTAATATAACTAAAGAGATACGAAGCGCTCATTCATACCTGCTATATGCAGCGATCCAGGTCTGCTGCAGCATTGTTATAGTTTATGGCCAATCAATTATAATCATCATTTAATCTATATCATGACCTCATCCTTTAAGTAGTAGCGCGCTGTTTTGAATCCAGTGTTATCCATTATTATGTTTTGAGGTGTCCAAGTGTGGGATAATATTGGATCCAAAACATAATAATGCTAAAATTTGATGATTTACGCCCAATATGTTTTGGTTTTGCTATGACTGAGTATTAAAATATTGGGCTCGACTGCGTCTCTCCCAATATCTTTAAAAACTCATAGCTCCACCAATACAATGGGCTTAATCTATCCAATTTTATACCGCACATGTATTACACTTCTCTAAATAACCTGAATACACTTAAGTATGGGATGGTCACCGACTTACAGACCATAATAGATTTCTAAAATTTGTATGCATTTATGTATATCGCTAAAATTATGGCACAGAAGAAGTATGACAATTAAAACCTAATCGTGACATTCTTGAACATTAAACAATGTATTATGATAACAAAATTTAAAATGAATTGAAACACAAAATGTGATATTTTGAATAAAAGTTTAACTAATGTGTATTCATGTTCAATCTTAAACAAACCATGAACTTTTATTATCATAATATATACATTGTTTATATGTCCAAGAATGTCACCATTTATAGGTTTTAATTGGCATAATTCTTCTGAAATGCCAAAAATCTAGCTATATAAATGCATAATCATTTTAGAAATCTATCATGGTCTGTATGTCGGTAACCATCCCATACTAAATAAAGTGTGTCTAGGTTATTTAGTAAAGTGTAATACACGTATGAATAATACTGGATTCAACTCGCTCACCCAAATTATGAGGTCGTGCTACAAATTAAACTGAATGATGATAATCGATTGGCCATCAACTAACAATATTCGCACCAGAACTTAATGTGTACAGTGATGAATAGCTGTAGCCCTGTGCTTCCTATCTCTTTAGTTATAGTATAGTTCCAGCTTTTACACAAAAATAAGATGTACCAAATATTAATGCTGAAGTAATTGATTTTTTCTTTAAAAAAATGTGGGTTTTAATGTGAAAGGCAGAATCCTTTGAGGTCCGTCAGTAAGGCAAGGTAAAGTTAAAATTGACATCAATTTTGTAGTCTTAGCTTTGTCCAAGCCACATAGCCTGATAGCACTGAAGAAGAAAATAAATTGTTATCTTTCTAACCTTTTATGTGCGGGTTTTCTGTATATCATGTTGGCAGCCAAAGATTAACACTGCTGCCTGTTCTAGCTTCACTACTTAAGTACTAGTCTCAGGACTGAAATGCCCACTCAGTCTTAGCATAGCACCCAAGTACACAGCTTGGGCATCTATTTGTTCCATCTGAAAATATCATCCAATATTCAAATATTTTTTCTCTTGCTTTTTTAAAATCTGAAGTGGCCTCTAGGGCAGAGACAAGTTATTGCAGTTGCTGCACAACTTGTTTTATTCTGAATTTTCAAAACACCAAAAATAACCGAATTGCAGTATAACCCTATCCTGGTTAGAATTGGGCATACCAACAAGATAAATAATTGTGTCAATCAACGAAAGTGTTTCAGTTAGACCATCTTGGCAATTCCCTTCTTGTTCAACAGATTACAAATTAGTGAGTTGTTTTGTAAGGTCTAGAGCAGAAATATTGAAATAAAACTAAGCACAACCAATTACGAAAGAATCCCTCTGTTTCTCTATATAGTATTGTCGGTTCAAACGAGGCATACAGTAGATATGAAGTTAAGATTCACAAAATCCAAGCAGAGGAAGTGTTTATTTTCTTGAATTTTTATGCACAACATGCATAACATAAAACAGCAATTGGAAACGTACCTTGCATTGTCGCACCAAAATGACCATTGGCCTATTTCTGTTTAATAACCACTAAAAATAACCAAGAAACGCCGGGTTATCTTTGTGATTATAGAGGTAGAGAAAATTTATGATTATAGCATGTTTTTGATTTCAGGCCATCACTATAGTAGATTCATAAACTCTGGCGCGTCGGTATCGATTTTGGACCTCGTCCATTGGGCGTTAGAGGAACCCATTTTGACCAATGATGAAACAGCGGTACTTTTATAGATGTTATTATCATGATTATTTGCGCTCCATAATCAAATGCTATTCATGATAGTGTGGCTTTATGAATAGGGCTGATCATATCTAGCTTTACAATCACAACCAAAATCTTAATCCAGCAGCTTCAAATGTGTTATCCCTTTGGAAGCGGTTACCACAATAAAAACAAATCGACCATCATCGACCATATACAGGTTTCGAAAGAAAAATATTATGTAAGTCATTTTACCTATTCATAATTTAGTGGATACTTTTTATTATTTTCCGTTTTTATTATGCACGTGGAATAAAGGAAACATTAAAATGAAAATAACAGTTCTACGTATTTATTTGCGAGAAAAAACCGGAAAATAATTCAATAATCATTTTTTTATATACCTAGGTACAAAACCATTTGTCCTAATTAAATGGAAAAACAGTTATATCAACCAAGATACGGATTATAAACGTTACTTTAAGTATTTCTGGCTATGAGACCACCTGAATACCTTTATCAATTTATCTGAATAACAATACATTTCTTTATCGTTATGCCGATAATCCAACCGCAAGTTCCCTGTCACTAGGTAAATAGTGGTGACTACATCAGAGTAATACATGCACACGAAGACATGCATATTACGATTAAATTCAAGTGCCTCCCTCTCTTTTGCTTCTGTTACCTCTTTACTGAAATGGTAAATCGCTAAAATCGGCCAATGTCTGCGAATCGACTATAATCACCATGTTCTGCATTCTAATAGTAACACTTTTAGCATTAAACAGGCATGAGAGTACACACCACCATAAGCTTCTGTGGGGCAAGCGTGCACGAGTGGTAAATAGTTCCTAAAAAACTTGGTGTGCAGCTTTAAACCCTTAGGTTCACTCTTACCAGCCAGTCCTTTGGGAATATCTATCTCAAGGTTGAGATTTCTCCATCTTAACTCTGTTTCATCTGTCTAGATCTAGGTAAAGATCCCACCAAGCTGGGCCAAAGGCCCGCGCCCGGCGCAGCCAGCCGAGCATAGCGAGGGATCTAGTATTTGCGACTAACTTTTTAACACCCCCATTGGACCTATATTGACACTCCATCTCACAACACACTGGTTTTACCCAGATTCCACCGTCCGCCGTAAATCAATGTCAGTTACTGGTTTGGCTACTACCACCTCCTACCGTGAGGCATGCGCTTTCAATCAAGATGGCCCAAAAAGCTCACACGCATTGAAAAAAGGATGACCGGGTTTAAAAAGGATAAGTAACTTAGAACTGGAATCGGTCACTCACGGCCTTAGCGATATCAGTTTTAAAGTAACTCTCCGGCTAACTTCATATTTTTTTGAGGCGAATAATACTGATGTAAACTCTAATCTCAGAGCTCAGTGCTATCATATACAATATCACAATTTCCGTATTGAGAGAAACACATTTGTTTGTCTAATAGTAATATGCACATGGTTCGTTTCGCATCTCATCTTCTCTAGCAGATGTCCTGGTATATAGTAGAAAAAGGTACCGATATACGAGGGTCATTAATGGCTGTTTTGATCTGGTTCTAGCTAATTAGAGGTGATTTTCCCCCCAAGAAATCAGTCACTTTTATTGTTTATAGTCTGTTCAAGAGATATTTGTAATTTAGAACGGTTTTAATCGACCGATTGGGACATTTTGTCTATTAGAATTGGTGAAGTCAATAGCACTTGGGAGACATTTGGCTGTCTTTTTGCCGTTTCCGTCGCACTAAATAGACGTTTGTTTTTTACTGCATTTCTGGAAAAGTACAACCACTACTCAGACCAATTTACTATGTAATTTGTAGCTGAGATTCCGAGCTACGATTGTGTAATATTTCATAAGACTGGCTTATATAATAGCAAAGTTATGAGGTAGGAGGTAGAACTTATTGAATGACCCTCGTACTAGCATTTTAATTATAAAACCCCTCCCTATTTAAAGCTTGACTAAAATGGCCCAACAGTATTACTATAGATACCGTACCAATGATGATTACATATTATAATAAACCACTAATAAGCCATTTTACATCATTTGAATGTTGTTGCTGATATAGTGATGATCAAAAAGACCAAAACATCTTTAGGCTATAACATAATTTGAACTTAAATAATATAAAAGCTGAACGTAAACTGCTTATCCACAATTATTTGAAGTTTAGCGCAATCAAATTCGAACTTCAATTTAATTGTAAGGCAGTTCAAATGATTGCAATATTCCAACGATATATTGTGTAATTAGCGAGGAAACTGATGATGCTACGTAACTGTTTCAAAAGTGTAGGCTTATGTTCAAATAAATAAATAAAAATTAATATGCGATGTATGTAGCTATAATAGCGAGGAAAATGCTATATTTCAATTATACTGAGCCACATTTTGTCTCTAAATGAGCCATGAATTCACATAGAATGAACTTCAATCGTTCGAGCTGTTTTCATGCATGATAATCCTGTATGATTTTTAAACTACTTTTTTCGGGTTCTTGAATATTACATACATACACCCTGACCCCTACATAAAATTTCTTATAAATATAAGGCACAATATCCAAATACATGATCAAGGCGCAGCAAACAAAATTATAGCAATGATTGAGAATATGAATATAACAAAATACCAATACAATCGATACAAACATGATTTTAAGAGTTTCTTAAAGATTGCAGTAGAACCGGCATCTCTATGGCATGGAAGCGAGTTCCATGACGGACCTGCAACGGAAAAGGCTCTTTCACCTATATACGTTTCCTACTGGAAGGTATTGAGAGTAGAGTCCTGTCCATTGCAGATCTAGTCACCGGGCCTATTGAAGGGATTGAATTGTGAGAAAGTAAGTTACAAAGATACTTAGGACCAGTCATTCAAACATTTCTACACGTAAAGACAAATTTTAAACTTAATGCGTTTTGTGACTGGTAGCTAATGCAGATTCTGTATTAAAAGACGAGTTTTACAGCACGGTGTTGGAGAGACTGAAGTCAATTACCAGATGGTTGTTATGACAGGTTCTATTATATTGATTTGAAATACGTGTTTTCTTCCCCTAAGCCTACATTAGCTTCATGCTCACAATCTTAAAACATTTGGCCACATTTGAAAGAGATTGCTAAAAATAAAATGGGTTGGTCGATTTTAAAAATTACTCAAATGAAATATTTAATTTACATTGTACAAGATCACACAAATATTTATTCCCGTATATCTTATTCATCACATGTTTCTGGCCAAAGACACCACACGCTGGTCGCGATGATAAATTTCAATACCGTTACTCGCCTAGGATTGGTAAATGTTATTGCGTGCTCTGTCACACTATAATTCATCGCTGGAGATCTGAAGTTTTTGCTGACCCAAATGTTATTCAAAAATGGCTCCTTTCTAATTGACTATTACATTATGAGAACATTTTACTTGGGACTACTATGTATGTTCACATGGTCATATATACGGGCTATTGGGTAGGCACGATACCAGTGCTATCTGTCACCAAATGAACAGGTGTAAGCCAGTTCGACCTGGGTGAACTAGGCAGAGTGGACCTTTGCCTTCAAATGTGAATATATTGGCCAGATTTTCGCCATAGGTCTTATTTCTGTTTATTAAAAATTTGAAACATTCACGATTGTAATCTGAAATGTAAAAAGTTCTGAAATATTCTTTGATGACATGTGTGAAGCGGTCCGAACCTCAGATTTCTATGAACAAAGTCTATTTCGAATGAACAAATAATTCGGCTATCTACAATTTTGAACTCATGTCTATAATCTTATGCCCATTTGCCTACAAATCATGCAGGAATCTAATTTATATCATAACACTTCCAGCTAGCGAGGGCCCGAGCGTAGCAAGGGTACCCACTAGTAGTCCCTAAACTAAACAATCTCGGATTGCAGCTTGAAATGTGAATATTTTGACCAGATTTTCGCCATAGGTTTTAGTCTTTGTTTATTAAAAGGTTGAAACATTCACGATTGTCATCTGAAATGTAAAAAGTTGTGAAATATTCTTGGGCAAAGTCTTGATCACACAATTGAAGCGATCCGAAAAGCTGATTTTTACATTTTTTACGCACTACAGGGTGAGTAAAAAAACACTGCAATAGTGGAAAGAAGCCATCTTGTTTTAAAAACTAAGTTGAAGTTTTAATTTTTTTAAACGTTATACATATACCTTATTTGTTTCTAAACTTGTGTGAAAAAATGAAGTCAATATCATTTTCAGTTTGCCTTTGGTAAACTTTTTGACCAGTGCACCCATTTCACACGTTTGTCCACGAGATACCCAAAATATGCATCAGATCGCAAAATGTGTCTCTCATTCAAATTTGGAAACTTGAGTTCATTTGTGATGTTATTGGAATTTGATGCATCCTTTCTTGTTTACATGTGAGTTAGCATAATCAATTATAATCATACCCGTGCTATGAAAGGTATAATGTTCAAAATTGTAATAAAAAACTGACATTTTCCATTTTTGTGTTGGTGGAATATTCAAATATGAAAATGCAATGTGTGCCATTTCAAATGAAAATCACTGTGCTCGTGGACAAACAGGTAAATTTGGTTGTGCAGCAAAGAGGGTCACCAAAGACAAATGAAAAATGCGATCGACTTCATTTTTTTCACACAAAGTTAGGATTAAATACATCATTCTTGCAACGTTTAAAAAGTTTTAAAATTCATTTTGGTTTTGAAAACAAAATGGCTTCTTTCCACTATTGCAGTCTTTTTGACTCACCCTGTATGACCTTTTGACATTATAATAATTGAAAAACTGGGAATGTTGATCATATATATGAAAAACAGATATGTTGAAGAGAACAAAAAGAGGAAGATTCTACAAAAAGAATGAATACCCTAAGGGATGGGGAGTCAGGAGAAGCGTTGAACACAGGTTTCAATAGGAGTTACTATGGTGTGTGTACCCATGACAATTTTCAGGCTTTTACATGAATCCAGGCCATTTTGTGTGCATACGTCGCATCTTTAATACCAGGAAATACAATACAACTTTAAAGTCTCTGATCCTGAGCACTAAATGCTATGCCGAGGTTTGTTTGTTGCTTTGGGATTATTTATACTAGAATGATGGTGATCTGTTAACTTATGAAAAAGAAATGGACCAAACATTCATTATTAAATCACCAACAAAAATTGATTTTGACGAGAAAAAAAATCATATGACATTGTGCAGAGCAGAATTGAAGGATTGAATCCCGGACCTCCCGTTTTTCAAGCGAACGCTTTACCAACTGAGCTATCAAGGGAACATAGGAAAGAGTTTGTGTTGCCCTCACAAGCCTAAAATCGGAAAAGTCAGCCTGCTGGATTTTTAATTTTTTAATTTTTTTTTTAGTATACCAAATCAACCATGTTATACCTATTATTTCAGTCAACATGTGCATGTATCCGTGTGAGCTGGGCAGCCCCTTACCGTGAGAAAAATGGGTGCGGACGGCGGCACACACGGTGGGCCGTTTCCCGTCCATTGAACACGTTCAGGGGACTTTGCCGGCCACCAGCGTTTTGAACATGCTCAAACTCCTGGCGGTTGAGTAAAAGCGGCGGCGAACGGTGTAGAACAGTATGGACCGAGGACCCGGTGTGAGGAAGTGTTATGCACCCGGTGAAAACGGTAAGCTAGAAATGTATGAGGACGGTGAGCCTGGTACCTGGCCGGTGAGGACCCGGTATAGACCCGGTATAGACCTGGTGGCCACAACAAAAATCAATGCGCCTGTTGACATTTTTTACTGATTGTTTTTCTATTAGACGGTAAGGTGGCCGCCTACCATTACCGCCCTGCGCCGTCTTTAAACCGTCCTCAAACCGGGCTCTTGCCGTTTGCCCCAGCTTTTATTCACCCGGCAGGAGTTTTGATAACGGTCAACTTCCTGCTGGGCGCGGATGGCCGGCAATGTCCCTGGCAACGTGCCCGTCCCACCGTGTGACATCACCGTGTGACATCACCGTGTGCCGCCGTCTGCACCAATTTGTCACACGGTAATGGGCCGGCCAGCTCACACGGATACATGTGAGTAATACAGAGATTCCCGGAATGTGAGTGAAGCGGCGAGCCTGAGCGCTCAGCTTATACAGGGCAGTTTGATGACGTTATCAAGGCGGTTCGGTCGGTACCCAAGCGTTTCGGCCGGTGAGGAGGTGGTATGAGCCCGGTTCCAGGCCGATAAGGACCCGGTATAGAACAGTATGAACCCGGTGACAAAAAAAAATCAATGCGGCCGTTGACATGTTTTGCTGATTGCTCACCGTGTTGGACTCTGTTGTTTTTCTATAAGACGGTAAGGGGCCGCCCAGCTCACACGGATACATGTGAGGGGCCCATAAGATACTAAGGTAAATGCATACTGGCTGTATTTTCTACCTAATGGTTAATATTTTCTTGAAGTACACATCCATGAAAAAATATTCACCCTAAGTGATTCTATATCAGAAACTGCTTGAAAGTATGGAATATCCACATATGATATTGTATAGGCCTATACTGAATTAAAGACAATGATGGAGAGAATGAGACTAAATAAAAACAATATACTAGTTGCATTTTCTTTCTCGTGCGTGGAGTACAAACCTGAGCTTGTTGTTTGGTTTTCTGGGTTTCGTTGGCTTTTACACACATTTATCAACCGGAAGATAGGTAAAAATAGTGTTGAAATATAAAAAAAATCTTAAAAAAAAAAAGTTTCGAAAGTGCGCGGTTCACAATTGCGAAGTTCGTTTCGGTAATAATTGAAATTGTAACGGTTATTTGGCTAAGAGGCGTTCCTACTAATAATACGAGCTTATTTTGTCATAAATACCATAGAGAACCAAGTCCATCATCTGTAGCTCTATGATCACATAACCACAAGCTACAGACCTACAGTTTTTCTTAAACAAAATGAGCAAAGAGCTGAATGGAAGTTATTTTCTATTATGATTTTTGGCCTACTTTCCTTTGCCCAGTTTTTCTTATTTTTTTCTGACAACTAGAATCAGGGCGGGAAAAAGTAGGCAATACGGAAAGCTCCTTGCAGGGAAATTTGAGCATTTGGAGGGAAATTTTGACATTTGGAGGGAAATGTTACTCTTTTATTAAGATATGCATTCCATTTTGGAGGGAAATTTGAATCGCTTGCCGGGAAAAAAACATTTTTTCAGGCCGTGACTAGAATAAATAAGTTTTCCCACAATTGTCTCTTTTCTATCCACGACGGCGAACCTGTTTAAAAATGTTTATAATTTGTTTAATACCCGTCGTATATGCCTATTATTTCTATGTATTTTCCCTCTACAGGGAGGACGGCATTTGATTATTACACTTGTATAGGCCCTAGCTACTATGGGTAATACTTGTGGCAGGAGACTGGGAAACGTGATCGCTTAGGTTTGAATTTCAGATGCTTTACCATGCGAGGTCTTGTGGCCCAATGGATAAGGCACTTGCCAAGCAAGCAAGAGGTCCTGGGTTCGATTCCCGGGCGAGATCGTTTTCCCACAATTGTCTCTTTTCTATCCACGACGGCGAACCTGTTTAAAAATGTTTATAATTTGTTTAATACCCGTCGTATATGCCTATTATTTCTATGAATTCATCTTCTGTACGTAGAGAAAATGGTGATAATTTTGAACGACCCCTTAGTTGAAACATACACACTATGAAAACTATGACAAAACAACTTATCAAGTTTGGGATCGATTTTATTTTCTAGAGGTCTGTCTTCTCAATAAATAGGTAAAACCAATATGATCTCTGGTGTTACCGTGTACATAAAAAAATACATGCTACACCTGGTAAATTCTTGCATTTATAAAAATAATGTTATCTATCGCTCACTATGTTACACTTATAAGCCACACGGATTGCATACTACTCTACCAAAAATAATGCCACTGATATATCCCACACTTGACGAAATAACATTTTACCGTTATTATTTTGAGGGTTTTGTTCTAGAAGGTCCCAAATATTAGTAGCTGCTGTATTTTATTTGAGTTTTTATGACATACGTCACATACAGGGTGTCCCTAAAAAAGAATTGTGCACATGTTTGCGCAACTTGTTGACCATGAAGTCTTAAAGTTTGGTGTAATATCTTTATACACACCGAAAGGGAAAACACTCAGCTTTCAGATACCGTTTATTTTATCTGATTTGGATTTGTCAATTCTGAGATATGAACAATTAACTAGAGCTACCCAGAATCGATGTTGTGCCACTTTACAGTTTCAAAGGTTTACTCCTAAGATACAACTTCCACTTGAACGATTGCCCTTCACCAGTGTTATGCAAAATAACATTTTTGTATTGAGATTGAATAGGTTTAAATAATAGAATGAGTGCCTGTGTATCCAAGCAGAACATGATTCGAAACCGGGGATTCGAACCAGTCCTTTCGGCGAGGTTTCACAAAATGTTTGGCCTACATTTTCAAAACAAGACAGATGTCCGTATGGCTGGGTGCGGCCTCAATTTCATAGACATGGTAGAAGAGGGTGTTCAATTGTCTTGAAATATCACGAAACGAGAAGTCCAGCAGAAGAGTCACCAGAGAGTTTGCCATTCATTTCTCAAACACTCACGTAGGCCTACCATCTAGGAATACACCTAAATAAAAAGGAGTATTGGAAATGCTTGGTAGATGGTATGGTACAAACACTAATATGAATAAAAAAAATTCTGGAAGACTAAGATATGAAAAGAAGTGGCAGGACACAGCAACACATTGACTTGCGGCTTGCACTTCAGAGGGATCCCAGAATAACTGCTCATAGAAATCCCTTACCACATATTCCAAGGACATCATTTTTGTTCCTCGGCCTCTTGTAAACAATTCTGGTCAAATGCCCACCTCAATGTTTCAAGACCATTGATGCCCATGGACAGACCAATGTTAGTATCGTTTTGACGCTCATAATCATTCTTTCTGTAAAAGTGGCACAACGTCGATTTTGGGTAGCTTTGATAAACTGGGCATATCTCAAGATTGACAAATCCAAAACAGATAAAATAAACGGCATCTGAAAGCTGAGTGTTTTCCCTTTTCGTGTGTATAAACATATTACACCAAACTCTAGGACTTCATGGTCAAAAAGTTGCGCAAACATGTGCACAATTTTTTTAGGGACACCCTACCCTGTAGGCCAAATTTGGGGCTAGGGGGTGAAAAGGATTTTCCGTATTAGGTACAGCTTACCTAATAAAGCCAAGTGCTACCATTTCTTTTCTAGACTTTTGAGTTGATGCCAATGCATTTTGATTATCATTTAATGTACATATGATTTTAAAACACCCAATCATATAAGAGGTCATTTCAAAAGCTATGTGAGGGGAAATGAGACAATTGTTCCCTTCTGTGGTTCAATCTACAAATGCTGATCTTTGTTTTCTGATGTCAGAAGGGTCAACTTCTTTATCGACCGACAATCACACATGGCAGCTATTTCAATTGTCTGGCATTAATTATCAAAAGGATCTCAGTACCTTTTTACAAACTAGTTATTTCATCAGGTATACCAGCGAGGGTGTACACTTTTTGGTGAATTTAAATATGACAGTTAGATTCAATACAAATATGATCTGATGATATATAGCTTTGTTTTAACTCTGATATATACAGTTGATAAATATACAATTACAATATGAACATTATTTACAGGCTATTAGGTGTATACATAGTACACATAAATTGTGATCTACATTGTAGGATAGTCAATAGTAGTGGTAGACATGACTTGCTCCCCTGGACACCACAATATAAATTTGATTACAATTTGGTCTTTCCTATAATCAAAACAAAGAATTGTCGATCACAGCGTCTCAGATTCCTCAGCATCCCATGCACCTGGTGCATACTTGACAGCTGCTGCGTAACCGCAGCATTCGCGTAGAGCAAGGGCGCAGTGAACCAGAAGATGTGATGTACTTGTAAACATGTTGGTAATTGACCAATCGCGACCCTAGTCAAAAAGACCCCCATGTTTATTCATGTCGTACTGGGCATCCCATGCTCAGCACGAGCGTTGTTTTGGAATGCAGTGCATCGCAAGACTGCGTTCAACTTTTGGATGAACGCGAGCACTCAGATCATGAAGCTGTGATCGACAATTCTTTGTTTTGATTATAGCATTCGACACTCTAGCAAGTGTCATCATCAAAGCAATTATGATGACACTCGATCGCTAGAATGTTGAAATCGTCACACTCTAATATGGACCTCTCTGCGGAAAGACCTATTTCCAATCAACATATGACTTTATAGTTAGATCAGGTCACCCACCTTTAATCAGAAAAAAAATCCACACCAGCAATCATAACATAACTGTTAATCCTTAGCAGAACCTATTAATGAGCGTAAATATATCAATCTTACTATATCGGCTATGATTGATTGGTATGTCTCATTGAATGTGATACGATCAAGCAAAATGAGTCTGAAGTCGAAAATATCACAATTTCAGTTTTCTATGTGATTTTATTGGGTATTTGAAATGCTACATTTTGCAGAAAACCCCATTTCAAACAAACACTTAATTCCAAAAATATTAGCAATTGATGAGTATCCAAAACGATAGAAAACAAAAGAATTTCTACCCTTTGTTTGATTATATCTAAAAATCAATATTTGCAAGTTCCAACTCCTTTGGCTTGATCTCATCACAAATGTGCAATTTCATCCTTTAGCATTTCAGTATTAGTATCAAAAGTATAAAATATAAATGTTTTTCTCTATACAAATACAAAATGCAGTGGAAACGCAATAACACTGTAAAGTGAACAAATGGTTGGAATTGGTATCATTGATGAGAGTAAATCATTAATTTCATAGGCCCATTATATTTACACAAAAACATTAGGTTCCAACTTGACATTTAGTACAGGACCAAGTTCTACTGTGAAGGGCGTGAGTTTTCAACATGTTTCTGCTTAAGACATGAAAAACATGGTTTAAAAAATAAAAAACTGAGGATCGCTCAAAATGTTTAATTTCATATTCTGTTTTAAAAATAAAATAAAAGGTCCTTTCCTAGTAGGTCTATAATTTAAATCAGTACTAAATTCTTTGTAAGTTTGGGCAATTAACATTAAGTTTTCCTCTCCAATTCCAGATGCCATTAAATCAGTTGAAGTGATTTTCAATGCTGTTAACCTTTCTCTGTGGAGTGAAGACAGAGGGTATGCCAGTATCAGATTAGACCAGGTGGGTTCATACCTCAGCACAAACATATTGTGTGCTCAGAAACTGTTATGACTTGGCTTATTCTCTGACAGCGTTCGTGATAACCGGTGTCACATTGCGAAATGCACCGCACTTTTGAAGTATTGCGATTCAATTGCACAAATGTGTAGCTAAAAGTGCGACGCAAGAAGATTCCCTACTTGATATTTGATCACGTTCTATCAAAGCCAAACCTAAAAAGATTGAGTTTCATCTTCAAATAACTAAAAAAAGTATGATAAATCCTCAAGTATCGGCAGTTCATATTTGTTTTCATCAGAGTCAAAATCCCCATTGCTTTACATGTGCGCAGAAATGTTACTGTCGGTTTAAAATTTTAAAAATGGCGGTTTCTGCGCACATCGGAGCAATGTTATAACATGACGTCACTTTTGATACTGGTCTTGTTCACATGCCGCCGAGTGTTACGAAAGGGCGCCAACAAAAATGACTTGGAATAAAACTAGTGATGCACCACGGACACAAGGAAATTCCTTGAAGGAATCATATAATAAAATGGCGCTTAGTATGAAGATGATGTAAACAATTATGAAATCCATCGTGACTTGTGACTCGTGAGCGAAATAATGCCTGTATTTCCTTGTGTTTTATTACTAAAATGTGTTAGTTCAAATTGTAAAATCTAGATCGTGTACACGTTACGTATACTGTATTTTGCTTACAGTTAAACCGTGTTACGTGCGCATGCCAGATTATGTAGAACGTGCGAAGTTGATGAAATATTAATTTTATTACTAGAAAAAAAGTGCTATACAAAATTTGTGAATTGCTACACAAAACTAATAGTGCATCACACTTTTTTGCTACACAAAAAAAATACTGGAAATTGAACGCTGTTCTCTGATATCACGGCACAGTGGTAGAGAGAGTAAGAATGGCCATAATGCTGGTTTTAATTTGTTCCAATCTTCAGGAATACTTAAGGATTAAAGCATGTTTTGGCGTATGTGTATCACCAATCTACAAAAGTGTTCGCGTCATCAGCGTGGTTTCTTTCACGAGGCAACGCCTGAGTGAAATAAACAGTGATGCACATACGCTGAAACATGGTTTAATCCCTTTCAACAATGACCAAGGATTTGAACACCATTTCATAAATAGACAATGCAAATAAGAACATCATTTAATTGTAATTCATTTTGAACAGTTTCACTCAAACTATTTTCAAAAACCTTAACACTAAAATGATCAAATTAAAATAATAATAGTCAAGATCCTTTAAGCTTGAAGTAGCGTTTGCACTATCATTCCAAAACAACACACACCTGCGGTTTCTTTCGCGTCACACGTAAACATATTATCTGTGTGGTGCGGTTCGATCAGCGTGCTGGTTTCCCATAGAAGCATGGTTTATCTCAAATTAACAATGCTTTGCTTCTGTACTTAAGGTATGGAGGAGTTGTTGAAATTAAAATAAACAACCTGAAAGTATGCATATTCAAGAGATTATAGGGGTACACCAGTAGAAGGGGCATGGAAGTTTGGTATTGCAAATCCTGCTACCTTCAATAAACATATTTTTCTTCTGATTTTGAAGCATTCTGCATTTACCGAGTTGAGTGTGGTTTTTAACTCACAAGTGGGTCAAATTTAATTTTTCAAATATATTTCATCTCCACCCCGAGAATCTAATGGTGCAACCCAAGGTCATATTAACTATCATTTACTTTTGATATTACAGCATGCTCCAAAAATGTTCACACTATGGGTACAAAGACTTGGTTACGCATACAATTATGTTTTCATAATCGTTATGTATTAACCAGGGGCGGAACTCAAATTATTTTTTGACTGGGGTGTGCCGATGAAGGTTTAAAATCCTGACTCACTTTTAGGAGTGTTTTTACCCACCCCACCCTGCATCAGGGTATTAATATTTATGAATTCCTATAATGTTTTCAAGGTTTGTTTTGTATACCATTCGAGCCACTTTGATAACCATTATCTATTTAGTTGCCCTTTTTATTCCAATTGAATATGTAGAACAGACAACTATGAATGTATTAATTTATGTCCTCAATAATTATGAAAATTTGTGCAACATCCTGTTTCATTATGAATTTGATTTTCAATCTATCAATGTGTTCAGATGTTTGGCATTACTTATTGCAGTATAATTCTAAATTTCATTTAAACGAGATGAGTGGACTGAAATAATTCAATTCATAGAAATATTTGTTTACAAAAGGTTTTATTTTCTATTTTTAATTATCTTTCTGTTCAGGAGTTATGTTGATTCTGTTCAATAATTGGAGGAGAATACTACGTTACATGAGTCATCAAATATTTTCAGACACACCCCTAAACGTGTATTTCATCTGAAGCCAAAATTCACCATAAAACAATGATTTTGTGTTTTTCTTCCCAATTTGACTGACTAAAGTATTAAAGGGACACAATGTCATGTTTAATTTTTTTAATTTACTTCAGAATTCAAGATGAATATTAAAAATTGCCATTATTGTTGTTTCTACTAAAAAACACCCAGCAAAACTTGATTAAAACAATGTTATAAATATGTTGGAATACCACCCTTTAACCTTTGAATCGACGTTTTGTTGTACAAAGAGGGCTGATTTTTCTTAATCCTTATAGGTGTAAGTTCATACATGTAACACAATTGTAAAAATATACAAATCCCAGTTTATATCATATATTTTTGTAATTGAGGGTGCTGCCTCCACCACATCTCTTAATGCCCCTTTAAGTAAAATAGCAACAGGATTTTGAAAAAGTGTGTTTTATCGTGAAAATGGTTGATTTTTAGACCACTTTACTCGTAAACACCCGATCTCAAAAATAACTTTTGTGGGTCACACATGCTTACAGTGTCATAGTTACACCCCCCCACCTCCCTTCACAATTCACATTTTGTTTAAGAATTTTAAAGAAAGAACCACAGATTTAAATCCATACCGTGGTGGCAAGTGATTGTAAACTGCAGCCTATAGGGTTTTCTTATATTGGGTATTCCAAGTGTCTAAATAAACCCATGAAAATACAAAATAAATCTTCTAAATCAAGACAATTTGAGATTGGAATGAACAAAATTAACAGTTAAAATGTAATGATAGATGGCAAGGGTTTTAAGTCATTCTTGGAAAGTAATAAAATGTTATTATATAGGTTTCCCCGGCCAATTTGAACATTTATCGATCAAATAAGCCTTCCAGTATTCAAATTCGTGCTAAATTGAGTGATTCTATTTCCTTATATCAGCATTCAATTTCATGTACGTGAATTCTATTTCGTTTTTACACCAATTCCATTTTCAACTCAAGTATTCAAATTAATTTTGACGCATTCTTTTTACGTATTGAATGATTACATATAAACAAATTGAAATTAAAATCGCTTTTGTGTGTGTGAATAAGGTTTAATGGTAATAATTACATTTTCATTATAAGCATTCAATTTAATATTTGTTTAGATTCTATTAAAAACCGACATGTTCAATCACAGACAGTCAACTGTCCCTGGTTCAATCAAGCAGCATTTGCCTAATATAGGCTTTCAGAGGCCAAGAGTTGAGGAAGGATTCGGGAACATTTTGATTCAGTGTTCATAGCTGATGAGCCATTCTTGAGCCATTTAGCTTTAAAGCTGATGATAATTGGTGGTACATGCTGTTCGCTGGCAGAGTAATGTTTGTTAATTTGTAACTTTTTGATCATTGATACTAGTATGGTTAACCCTAACACTTCCCCCCACTTTTTCAGAATTTTTTCTTCAACGCGGAAAATCGACCAAAATATCCCCCCAATCCCCCCGGGATTTGATCCAGGGACCTCTCGCACCAGAGGCGAGGGATTCCACACTTCACCACGGCTGTATCACAGTTCTGGGCAGTGTATTGCCCAGACTGTATGTATTGGGTCCATTTTTTCATCAAAAAACTTCCACGCCGGGTGGTACCAACGTGCCCAGTCGTGGTATTTTGGGGTATATGGTAGTGTTAGGGTTATTATATTGTTACTATTTTGGGTCAACAAATGTTGTGATTTTCTCAAAATATCAAAATTTTAGGTCAAAATTGACGCCAAATTTAGATTCTCTGATCCATTTCCTTTCCAAAAATATATACTTTTATATGCATTTGATTAATAGTTCAATAATGACAGCACCCACAAAATTCAAAAATTCAAATCAAAAACTTTGTTGATGGTATATTTATTACATATCAATATTTTTGGATATGATGTTTGATACGGTATTTAGGGATTGTCATGAATGTGTTGGCGCTTTCGTTTGACAAAAATAAAATGATAGAAATAATAAGGAATGAAAATAACTTGTTTTTTGTTATTGCTAAATAAAATGCAAGAGATGACATAGTGTCGCGAACGTTTGCGAATTTGATTGCAGTAATATTTATAAGCATGACACCAACATTACACTGATTGCTTATATTGCGAACTGATGTGAGCGCATGTCTTGATTGAATGCCGATATTACTAAATAGAATGCTTTTAGCATAAATTGAAGCTACGGAAATATCGTCATTATACTAAATGCATGAATTTCTAAATTGAGCAGGAAAACCTATAGTATACACCAATTACATTCTTTTCTATGAGAACTCGATCTTTTAGTTATCAACCTGAATGTTTTGCTTTTGATGCATTTGCTTCCATGGTTTTTAATAAAATTGAACATCAAGAGTTATGCAGATTATTAAGTCAATTTCAAATTAGCAAGCCTCCTTAAAGCAGCGAATTAATATTAAAGAGCGTGGGTGCAATATGGCTCGCATTACGCAACAGAGCGAACCATACATCATGTACACTGCCACGCAAAAGTATTTCTCCCCCTGGAAGCTTGAAAGTTATCACTGTGTTGTCGACTAAGTATTAAACCATCAGACCCAATTACCATTTCATTTTGTTCATGGTACATTTTATACCAATAAACATGTTTCCTATTTAGATTCATGATTTAAAAGCATTACAATTCATGATTTTATCGAGCAAGTAGTGAATCACCTCATGAATATCAATTAGCTCATTATCGGCAGTGTATAGCTATAGGAATTTTCAACTGAGATCAACTGGTGATGGAAAACTCCATGTGTAGAAATTTATAAATGATGATTGGCATGCGCAGTTTATTGCAAAACCTTTAGAAGGAACCATTCCAGCTATGTCAAGTTATTTTTCTGACGTCGAACTATGTTTTTGGCAGAAATTCATCTTTTTAAAACCAAATCATATCCGGCCGTAATAACACAAATTCGGCAAGTAAAAAAAGCACCGAGGACCCATTGACTGTAAATAAGTACTGTTAGAGGATGGACACAATAAGTATCCTATTCATCTGATTTGAATAGGATAGTCTAGCGCCCTATTGTTTGAGATTGAGAAGACGGTTTCAAAGAAGAAATAAGGATTTATTATGTCTTGATATGTTGATTATTGAGCGGTCCTTTGTGAAGATGAAATAGTGGGAAACTCTACTGCTTTGAATCATTCTTTTGATAACGTGGTTTGTTAAGTCATGGCAAATAGGTCAATGAACTACGTGCATGCACACTTTGTAATTTTGCTGGTTCTCCATGTTATTTAAGCCCGATTGTATTGAAAATAATTTTAGATGTGCCTTAAATAAAGATAAATATCTGCCAAAAACATAAACCATCATCACAAAAATAACTTTTTAAAGCTGGAATGGTTTCTTCTGAAGGTATTTCAATCAACTGCGCATGCTAATTAACATTTTATAAAATTCTACACATGAAGTTTTCCATCACCAGTTGATCGCAGTTTAAAATTCCCATAGCGTTACACTGCCGATAATGAGCTAATTGATATTCATGAGGTGATTTACTACATGTACAGCGATTTTACACTGGAATTTTGACCTGCCTGATAAAATCATGAATCTGAATAGGAAACATGAATTTATTGGTATAAAATGTACAATGAACACAATGAAATGGTAATTGGGTCTGATGGTTTAATACTTTGTCGACAACACAGTGATAACGTGCAAGCTTCCAGGGGGAGAAATACTTTTGCGCGGCAGTGTGCGTGACAAATCGCGGGCATACGCTTGGATTACTTTCCCGCGTATAGAGATAAAATGTGCATATTTCTAGCCAATTTGGAACTGACGAAACTATAAAGCCCCAGTATCAATACCAGCTTTGGCAGAAGTGACCACAGTGGAAGGGTCAGTGTTTGCCGCATTGGCAACAGAAACTATATTCTTAATAGAGGGAAGTACTGACATGTCACCCCCTGCTTGGACAGATTTGATGACATTGGTGCTACTCTCAGTAGATGTGATCGATACCCCCGCATGATCACCTGTTGAGTCAATACCTTTAATAGATGACTGTGTATTGATGCGTATGCCAGACTCAGCAGAGGTAGCATTAATGGATGAAGTTGTTGGCATAATCCTTTCATGCATGTTTATATTTTGTTTACTGGACGTAAGATGTGTAATATCCTGGGCACTAGTGTGAGCAACTATATGCTTACTGGATACCGGGTGTGTCTGGTCATGGAGGATGGTTTGAGCGATCGTTGATAAATGTTTACGCGACAAAATCAAGGGTTTCACTCCTTCATTGGTGTCGGTTTTAGCTACAGTTGATGAATGTATACCAGTTATAGTTGATGGCTGTGGTCGTTCACAAGCCTCTGTTTTGGCAATTGTTGATGAATGTATACTAGAAGACATGAACTGTGGTGTCCCGTCATGGGCGCTGGTTTTAGTGATAGTTGACGAGTATGTACCACTCAATGATTGTGGCCCATCATAGACACTACTTTTGGCAATAGTTGTTATAGGTCTACTGGTTGTCACCTCTATTGGCGGCATTTCTGCACAAATGCCAGTCTGGGAAACACACACTATAGGCAAACTAGATGATGCTACTACATGTGCACTAGCATAGACAAGAGTCTTGTCAGCAGTGTGTTTACTAGGTAAAGACAACTGTGGTGCTTCTGTCGGTACATCAGACTTGCGAGTACTTGGTAACTGAGATGATCCTAGTGGAAACTCAGTCTTGGCAATAGTAAACGTGGGTTTATTAGTAGCCATTATTTGTTCCATCTGTGATGTTGTAACACCCGGCGTAAGTTTTTCCTTTTTGATTTTGCCACCGCCACTATTTTTAGGCGTTGGTGGTCTTGATCTTTTTACACTTTTCTTGCCTACTGCTGCTATGGTAACGGGTATTTCATGCATAGAATGCATCGAGGTTGCCAAAGTTACTGGGGTAATTGGTACAGGATGCCTTGAAGTTACCATGGTAACAGGTGTGGCAGGCTTAGGAAGTTTAGAAGTTGCCATGGAAATGGGGTTGGTACCTACAGGATGCATTGGTGTTGCCATTGTAAAGGGTGTGGCCAGCTTAGGATGCATTGAAGCTGTTGGATCTACCACCAATCTAGGTCCTATCACAGGATTGTTCACAAGGGTTGTTGTCATAAGGCCTGTTGCCATGGAAACAGTTGTCAAGGGTAGTGTGGGTAATTTTGCTGTGGTCATTCCAAGACCTGACAATGGAGACAAGATAGCTGCCTGTGGTACTGTGGGTGTTCCAGCTGTAATAGGAATTGCCCCAGAACTTTGCAACGGTAATGGAGACATGGTTAATCTTTGCAGAGCTGCTGCTCCTAGAGACAATGATGAGTATGTGGGAGTAGTCACTTGCCCCACTTTGTTTAAGGCAAGTGGTGGTCCAAGCGCAAAAGGTGACATACCTAGTGCTGCCTGCAATGCTGGGTTGAAGTAAGACGCCATTGTTGAATGCACCATGGTAGGGGGTGCTATTGTAGAAGGTGACAGTGAAGTGTGCATCACTGTCGGAGGTGTCACAGTGATGGGGTGTACAGTAGGGGTAGGTGTCGTTCTAGCTGCTTGGGTTGAGACTACTCCCACTTTTATCGAAGGGCCTGTATTCACCGGCGGTGTGGTAGAAATTATCTGTGTTGTCGCAGCTACAGGATGTCTTAAAACAGGTAGGACTGATGGCATAAGGGCATTAGCTAACTGTGATTGGGCAAGGCTGTAGGCAGCTACTGGAGGCTGGGTGAAAAGTACTTGGGTTAAAGCAGAAGGCTGCATGGCAAGAGAAGACAAAAATGAAGGCATGGCAGTTCTTGGTGGCAAGCCAGTTGGAGGAGCTATATTAGCAATTGTCACATTAGTGGATGACTGGATCTGTGCTGGTAAAGCCGGTGAAATTGGTCGAAATGTTGGCGATGGAACTATGGGTTGCCCGAAAGTTTGTCCCATGGTGGTCGCTAGAACAGTAGATCTAAGATTAGCTGGACCTGTTGCTTGGGTCGAATGCAAAGCCGGTGAAATTGACCTAAGTGCAGGACCAATAATTTGGCCTATTGCTTGGCCTAGTGTTTGTGGTTGGACAGTTGGTTGGGCCAGTGGTTGACCTTTTGATTGTACATTTGCATAGCCATGGCACAATGGTTGGGACATAGTTGTAACACCAGCAGTAGTCAGTGTAGATGAATAACTAACACTTGTTGCGGTAGCTTTAGAGGTCACAGAGACAGGTGGAGTGACAGTCAACTTGCCTTGTACAGTTGTGGCAATAGAAGGGGGTGTTGTCACATGGACTACACTTATGGGAATCTGTGGATACAATGCAGGAGTCTGTTGTACCTGCACTTGAGTAATTGGAATCCGTGAATAGGATGAATGATGGGATAATGTTGGTCTTACTGGTGCTGGATTGGTAGGCATTGCCAAATTGGAGGTATGACGGGTTACTGGTCTTATCAGGGATTGCTGAGTCAGTGGTATCTGAGAATATGCTGCTGCATACTGAGACAGAGTCTGTTGCATTTGTGTCTGCGATATAGGCATTTGTGAATAGGATAAGTGATGAGACAATGCAGGCTGAATTGGTGCCTGTATAATAGGTGGCTGTATAACAGGTGGCTGTATAACAGGTGGCAGTATAACAGGTGTATGAGCAGTAGTGGATCCTGAAGGACGGCGTGCCCCAGGGGTTTGCTGCTTGCCCAATAGCTGACTCACAGTTTGTCTGCTGCTTGCAGATTGGTTACTTGACCCAATGGGGATACTAATCACTGACTGGCTTGTGATTGGTGCGCTTGTTCCTGATTGGCTATTTGCGGGTATTCCCAATTGGCTGGCAGTAGTGGATGTAATTGTTCCAGATTTGTTATGGGAGGAATGTGAATTAGTTGTTGGTGGCAGAGGTGGGACTGAACTGTTGGGATACACAGTTTTATAGAGCACATTGCGCCGTTCTTCAAATGCACCGATAATATGTTTTCCTGCTTGCTTACGTGCTAACTGACTAATGATAGGCAGCGTACCTGAACTTGGCATTCTATTATTGGTTGGGTGTGTTCTTATTTGGCGACTGATAACATACGGTTTTGTATGTATATCTTTGGTTACAGACTGTTTTGCCTTGCTGCTAGAACCCGGGTGTTTTGAGCGTTTCTTAGATTTGGTAGCCCGCTGTATAACTGATTGCTGTTGCACAGTAGGTTGGTGTAATAACATTGGTGCTGACTGAGAATGAGGTTGCCCTGGTAACTCTAGAGACCGAGGATGTAACATTGTTGACTTTGGGACTAATACCGGTGACCTGGGTCGAAACACTGGTGATTCGGGGCGCAACACTGGTGATTGGGTGCGAGATTTCCTTTCTTCTTCTTCAGCTTCTGTAACAAATAATAGATAACAGACATTCATTTGCTATCAGACATGGATCTCTTGGGTGTCAAATGGTGATAGCAGTGAGTGATACATATAAAAAAGTAAGCCCCCCCCCCAAAAAAAAAAAGATCACGTTTGCTTGCATAACTACACACACAATTAGGCATTTTGAGAGATTGAACGATTATGAAAAGTCACATTTCCCCAAAATGAGTTATCTGAAAAGTGGTACTTTTCAACGATGCAAGGAAGTTATTGATGTGAATGGTGGACAATACTGGCTAGTCATGCATGAAAGAGGAAAACAATATTTCAAATAAAGACCAGCTAATGAAAGAAGAGACTTTCTTTTAATTGAAAATAAAGGCAATTTAAATTAATTTTTAAAAAGCACTGGAGAAATTTTTGTAACTTTCTTGTATAAGAATCTTGAAAAGTACCACTTTATCTGAAAACAACATTTTGGGAAATGTGACTGTTTTGGGAGAAGTAAACATGATAATGAAAAGAAAAAACTTTCTATGGGTAGTCAAGCGTTTCCCCTTATAATAAACGTTTCAATTTCTCAAAACATCTAAATGTGTGTGGAGTTATGCAAACAACCATGATCTAATATTAGGGGGGACTTACTTTTTTTGAACCCTCTATGATGCAGAGGTGTGGGTCCAAGATGGAACCTTTTTTTGTAAAAGTACTGGCATTTCAATTTAAATTGAAAATGCTTGTATATATTCTACTTCTGGTAGATAGACTTTCTGGGAATGCATGGAAGCTAGTATTCGCTGTTCAGATCAATTCAATACACAACCTTTAATACAAGTGTTACACACAAATGTACTGTTTAAAAAATGACCTATGCATTTGGCGGGTTATTTTCAAACAAGTATCCATCATCAATGTGTTGGTCACAACAATCTTTGAATAAGTTCATCAGGATTGTAGATAAATTGAAAATGAGATTTTATTGAACAAATCCAAGATGTGTTGTCCCGCGAGAGGTGTTTTTCTCGTTCCCAGGATGCAAAGTTGTGATGAGTGGATCAAACATGTTACTCAGAGAATAAATGCCCACGTCGCGGTTGATAATGTTAGGCCCCTGTCGCCACCGCAGGAAAAAGTAGGCAATACGGAAAGCTCCTTGCCTGGAAATGAATACCTCTCGCGGGAAAAATGTAAAGAGTGAGAAAAAAAAAGAAGAAAAAAAAATCAAAAATGTAGGAAAAACAGATATTTTTTTAATACAGTGTGTGTAAAATTTACAAGGCAAGCCAAACCTTATTGTAGTGTACTATAGTGGTACAAAAACTCTCACTTTATTAGCGTATTCAACCCACAATGTGCCCACAACATGACGTTATGGAGGCTACCATTTTGGAATCGGAATACATACATCGTGTTTACGTTGTTGCCAGTTGGTTTACGCTAGGCCATAAATCGCTAGTGTGGTAACATATAAAAATCCCTCATTATTTTTAAATTCATTTCTATAGTTTATCTTCTTTGTTTAATGTTTAATATGACTTTTATATGAATTTTTTCGTTTATGTACATGAATCAAGGGATAAGGGAAGCACAACATTTGTTGATTCTGATTATCGTATCGTTTTTGAAAAGAAAGTTTTTTGAATGAATGTTGTTTTCATTTGAGGGCCGTCATATCTATAGATTAAACTACACATCGCGCCCAAGTGGGTGTTATCAAACATCACATCGTCAATGATCGATCGTGAACAAGGGCGGAGACAGGGCCCACATAAGAGGCAACACTGTCCAAATGGTGTTAGATTTCATCACGAGATTCACGGAATCACGGGCGGGGTTTTATAATGCACACAATCACGCAATCGCCGTCCAATCAGTCACGATACGATCGCTAAATCTTATTTCAATCACGTTTTACTCTGTATTTGGATCATCATCAATCATCATGTACTTATGTATGTTGTAATTAAAAGAAATGTAAGTGAAAATATTTGTAAATTGTAAAAAAATTGCACTGTTTGTAATGACCAAGTCATCGTTCCAATGAAAGATTACGAAAAAAGAACAAAGGCCAAAAATCAGGGGCCGTAATGACCACGTGGTAATGAGTACAACGGTCGACATTATTAGGGATATTCCAATGACGTTATCATGGAAAAGCCCTTTGCTTACGTCATGGGAATGTCCTAATAACGTCATACATGTACTCACATGGTCATTACGCCCCCTGATTTTTAGGTTAGGAAACCAAACATGAAAATTGAAAATCACCGCTACAGCGGTGGCGGTGAGATGAAAAGACTCAGTTCGATCATTCTGCTTCATGCACAGTGCATGCGATGGCGCGTTTATTGGAATCATGATTATTGTAGTTCGCTATCTTTGTTACTGTAAGTATGTGCAGAGAAGGTGATTTTTAACATGCTTTCACTTGTCATTCAATTTGTGAATGTCCATTCAAAAACTATCAATGTTTCTATGGGTGATTTGTAACTTTTTTATCACTTTCAAGGTCTTTCTCTCGCGGGAAATTGCAAGTAGCTTGCCGGGAAAAAAACCATTTTTTTCAGGCGGTGCCTGTCGCCATATCAAAATTGCTTCTCGTATCCATCTTTTCTGCTTGTCTGTGTTTTTTTGTCGAGGATTTTTGCCCCTTTCCAGTTGATAGTGTGATTTTCCTGTGGGTCAAAGGTCAACAAAGGGTCACTATAGGTCAAAATGTCAATTTTCACTCCAGTCACTCAAAATGCTATTTTTTCGAGAGGAAATGACCGATGATTGTGAGAATTGAGCAAAAGATTCCTTGGATCCATGTTCATATAGGTTGTAAAGCGACTAAAAGTGACAAGTCATATGAGGTCACTAGAGGTCATTGACCTAAACAAGGGCAAAATTTTAGACATGCTCCGATTTTGACCGATCATGTTTCATTTTGTAGGCATTGATGAGACAAGGAAAAAAAGTCAATTATTATCTTGTGGTCAAAGGTCAACAAGGGGTCACTATGTGCCTTCGACTAATATTTGTCGTCTTTGACGACAACTAGAACTGTTCTTCTGCTAATCTGTCAGGTTCTTCCGTGACTATGTTCTGCATCCGATCAAACAGGGTCCGGATCACGCCAAGTTTCTGGTGTTGTGGGTGTTGCGATGTGAAATTTAGGTATTGAACTGTGTGCGTCTTTTTACGGTAGATCAACAGAACCATCTGGTTTGCGGACAATCAATGTGTCAAGGAAATGTATCTGTCTATTAGTTTTCTCTACGTAGGTCAATTTGATATTGCCCGTCTTGTCGACTGTGTTGAGGTGATCCTCTCGCGGGAAAAAGAAGTGGATCAAGCCATTAATGAGGAAGTGAACCGACCGGGTTGACGAAACTGTTTAAATATTATTTTCAAGTGTTGGTCACAGATTTAGATATCTGTGGTGTTGGTCTTTTTTTAATTCTGAAACAGACTTCCGTTCCCGCAAATATGGATGCCCTCTATTCTTAAAGACATATTATGTGATCTTTTCCAGGGGGCGCCCTCTATTCATGATTTTTTTTAGAAAGTAGATTTTCTTGCAGAATACATTTTTGATCATAAATCATGAATATATTCTGAGTTACAGAGCGATACAGTTCCTAATTACTTCAAAATCATGGTTTTAGAGTGAATTTAGAGTGAAAAATAACCTGTTTATTTTCACTATTTAAACTATGATTTATCATACTTCAAATCTGATTTAGCTGATGCAACTATACTAAACTTATGGGATAACCAGATTATTTGCATTCATTCTGGAACTGTTATAAAATCCAATTGCTTCCGTTCTATCAGCAAATAGTGTGGGAAAGTCTTGCCCTCCATTTTGATTTTTTTCTAAACATTGGAAAAGCATCCCCTATGTTCCTGTTTTAAAACCCGTAATTAATATTTTGTGTATAATTTGATGTACCCATTTCTTTCAACAGTATTGACCACCATACTTATTATAGAGAGGTTTAAGCATGAAAATATGATCAAATAATGAATTATTTAATGTTTTAATGTTTCAAAGATGGTGGCTACCATGTCATGTCAGATTCGCTGCACGAAGGCCTGGGTCAAACAGGAGTATTGATTTGTCTGTATAACATAAACAGCAATACACTCAAGACGATTAGATCAATTCACTTCGCCGGTTTTATTGACATACATCGCGCTATAGTCAACAAATTACAATGGAAGTGGGAGGAGTAGTTTTCTTGATGAATGTCAAATTTGTGGATCCACAAGTGGAAAAATGATGTGCCTGGTTCTGACATGTGTTGAAACAATCGCAAATTAAGATTTAATTCAAAGAAAATCCTCCATTAAACTAGAACTTTTTTATATTTAAGTTATAATAAATCCATGTAAAGAAAGTCTTCAAAATACTAACATCATCAAGAAAATCTCAAACTTTGGTTCCAGCTTGCAAATTGCAATACGGGAACATTTGAGTAAGTACGCTTATTTTACAGGACACACATCCGTCCGTGGGGCTTTCAATTGTCAAATCCCATTTTTAGGGGTCAGACCTCCTAAAATACACTATCTATCTTGCCTGGTTTTTTCTTTACTTTTTCAGATTTTGTATATTTTTCAAACAAGAAAGTTATCAAAAGAACACATTGTGCCTTGATTTGCATCATGATGAAGAAGAATGTAAGAGGGAATCTAATAAATCCTACAAACACAGATTTAAATTTTAATCCAGAAATCAAATGAAATGAATGCATTCTTGGTCATTCACCCTGTAATCAGTTTACTCACCAGATGCTGTTGAGGTTGATGCTTGATCATCATCATCTACCTTCCCAGCATGCACTTCTACTTCCATCTCACTCTTGTTGTCTTGACTACTTCTCCATGGCAACAGTGGCTCGCTGGTGATTATTCCTTTTCCCATCTTGAGTTTGGCTAGACGTTGTTGATAAGTGATCTTCTGACGTGCTAGCTTCTCCATCTGATGTTCAAGGTCACGCTCCTTACGCTTCAAAGCCTGATAGGGTTGAAAGAAATTTTGAAACAAAAATCAGTAAGATGCAAATACTAAATATAGAATTATCTCAAGAAAAAAATACAGACAAGTCTGAGATAGGTCGTCTGTTATCATGAAAGGAATCATAACCTCCTTGTTAATGAGAATAAAGAATGATAACATTTAATGTACAAAGTATGACTTCATTAACATCAAGGTTTTCGTGTTGCAGCTATGAACCAAGTTTGGTATAAAATTGGATCGATTGAGCCCATATGTATTGGTAGAGCTACATGTATGAGTATTTTTAAACTCATAGCGAGACCAATACATATTGGGCATTGGGCGTAAAGCATCCAATTTTATCATTATTATATTTTGGATTCAATATTATCAACACTTGGACTCATCTAAATTAACCCTAACCCTGGTTTAGGGTTTTGACCGGGATCACAATTTGAGGAAAAAACACCAACTAAATCTCTGGGAACCTGCCGGTATTCGATCCGGGGACCCTCCACTCTCAAGCCCCACATCCCACCCACTAAGCCACGGCCCTCAGCTACACATTCGCACAGTATACTGCGCTCACTATATATGCTCGGTTGACATTCGACGACGTAGTCGCATGTGTTTGGAGAGGGACTTAGGATTAGCATTTTTTAGCACTCAGGGGGTTAGGGTTAATAGAACACCCTCCCCCCCCCCCCCCCAAAAAAAATGTTACCATAACCCTAACCCCGTTTAAAGGTTTTTGACCGGGATCACAATTTTTGAGGAAAAACACAAACTAAATCTCCGGGGACCCTCCGTTCTCAAGCCCCACGGCCCTCAGCTCCCTATTCGGGCAGTATACTGCGCTCACTATATAGGCTCGGTTGACTACGTCATCGAAAACCGCCGGCGCATGTGTTTGAAGAGGGACTTAGGATTAGCATTTTTAGCACTCAGGGGGTTAGGAATAACATAATAATGTTTGTAATTAGACTTGGGTGGTTCCAATCGATCTTATAGTATGTTTGAATGTTTTGTGCTTATTTTACAACTTGATATCAACTGACCTTAGACCTTTATGTGACATTTGACCTTATTGACATATATGCAGGTTGCCCTGCTGCATTTATGATACAAGTTTGATATAAAATTGGATGGATTGAGCATGATACACAAAGATGAATTAATTCAACAAATTGGGTTTCAAAAAATGTTTGCGCCACCAACAGGGAAGGAAGGTACTGTAAGAGACACAAATCTAAAGAGGGCAGTATTTATTAATCATGTATACTACGTCCTATACAAGAAGGTGTATACCCAAAAGTTACTCCCAGTGACTTAGACACATGATCAATAATGCACCTTACCCCTCCCATTCTAGATCTGTTGGTAGCAAAACTCTAAGCTAGAGAGAAGTGTCTTGGTCTTCAATCAGACAAGACCTGTCGAGTTGCTTCTAGCTGCTCAAGATAGGTGCGACATCTTCCTCGACTTCTAGCAGAGTTTTGGTACCAAGTAGAATGGTATTCTACTAACAACTTCTGGGCCGGACCTACTGAAAATAGGATTGCTGAAGCCCAAAATAAATAGAGTAACAGCAGAATGGTCCGATGTGTTTCTTAGTCTAATTCCTTGTTGAAACAACGAACCATGCATTCTGTAATACAGATATTCAAGATATATGAAGGTTAACTGGTTCTACAATTATACCACTTCGCCTATATTATAAAATAACTAATATTACACTGGTGGCCACTATGAAGCTACTGTTTCTTCAAGCCAAATACAACTTTTTACAAGTTGACTATAGATGGGGTGACAGGTGACGTCACACCGGGCAAAACGTGGCTAGTTGCCATTGTTCTTTGCTGGCAGTTTGCGCGCGCATCCTGTTTGTTTAGGACCCGTGCTTTTAAAACTCGCGGCAAAGCATTATAAAGGGCAATACGGCATAGCGGACAGTGTTGTGGTCATATGCTGTTTCCTCAAGCGTGTATCGACAGTCCAGTCCCTTCGACCGTTGCGTTTGTTGATAAACACTTGGATGTAAATAACGGTCACCTCATCTATAAGTTCCAACAATAGACTGTTTCTTCAAGCCAAATACAAGTTTTCTACAAGTTAATTACAAGTTACAACAATAGTGTTTCTTCAAGTTACAACAGAAGCCACAAGGTTTTTTCAAGCTTTCTTCTTCCTCTGCCAGTTTGGTGGGGATAGCAACCATTTGACGATCATTTTGATCACCCTTTGCAGTTATTGTGTTTGGTCATGGATTTCACACAGCTATCAACATGGCGATGTCATGGCTTCAGGAACGTTTTTCACTTCGCGCTAATTAGTTTCCATGTTTCATTATTCAAGTTTAACAAGATGGCTCCAGGAACATTTTTCTGGAGCATTTTAGTTAAACAAGGCGGTTCTCGAACGGCGCGTCTCGCCTGTTCATCAAAAGTGACTTGAAAGAAATGATGATGAAACATATGATACAATGTAGCACTATCACAGAGGTATGCATTGTAGTTAATGCAAGGGATGTAATACCTTGAAAAATTTAATCAACAAAAAAGAACACACCAACCCCCTTCCCTACACCAAATCACATCAAGATAGGCCTTACAGATCTTATTTGACCCCAGATGACCTTAAAAAATTAATCAGCAAAAAAAAACACACCATCCCTCTTCCGCCCACCAAATCCCATCAAGATAGGCCTTACGGATCTTATTTGACCCCCAGATGACCTCTGATGACCTTGAAAATTTAATCAGCAAAAAGAACACACCAACCCCCTTCCCTCCACCAAATCACATCAAGATAGGCCTTACGGATCTTATTTGACCCCAGATGACCTCTGATGACCTCGAAAAATTAATCAACAAAAAGAACACACCATCCCTCTTCCGTCCACCAAATCCCATCAAGATAGGCCTTACGGATCTTATTTGACCCCAGATGACCTTGAATGACCTCCGATGACCTTGAAAATTTAATCAGCAAAAAGAATACACCACCCCCCTTCCCTCCACCAAATCCAATCAAGATAGGCCTTACTGATCTATTTGACCCCATATTTGACCCCCGATGACCCCGAAAAATGAATCAACAAAAAGAACACACCATCCCTCTTCCGTCCACCAAATCCCATCAAGATAGGCCTTACTGATCTATTTGACCCCATATTTGACCCCCGATGACCCCGAAAAATTAATCAACAAAAAGAACACACCACCCCCCTTCCCTCCACCAAATCCCATCAAGATAGGCCTTACTGATCTATTTGACCCCATATTTGACCCCCGATGACCCCGAAAAATTAATCAACCAAAAGAACACACCACCCCCCTTCCCTCCACCAAATCCCATCAAGATAGGCCTTACTGATCTATTTGACCCCCGATGACCCCGAAAAATTAATCAACAAAAAGAACACACCATCCCTCTTCCGTCCACCAAATCCCATCAAGATAGGCCTTACTGATCTATTTGACCCCATATTTGACCCCCGATGACCCCGAAAAATTAATCAACAAAAAGAACACACCATCCCCCTTCCCTCCACCAAATCCCATCAAGATAGGCCTTACTGATCTATTTGACCCCATATTTGACCCCGATGACCCCGAAAAATTAATCAACAAAAAGAACACACCATCCCTCTTCCGTCCACCAAATCCCATCAAGATAGGCCTTACTGATCTATTTGACCCCCGATGACCCCGAAAAATTAATCAACAAAAAGAACACACCATCCCTCTTCCGTCCACCAAATCCCATCAAGATAGGCCTTACTGATCTATTTGACCCCATATTTGACCCCCGATGACCCCGAAAAAATAATCAACAAAAAGAACACCACATCCCTCTTCCGTCCACCAAATCCCATCAAGACAGGCCTTACTGATCTATTTGACCCCATATTTGACCCCCGATGACCCCGAAAAATTAATCAACAAAAAGAACACACCATCCTTCTTCCGTCCACCAAATCCCATCAAGATAGGCCTTACTGATCTATTTGACCCCCGATGACCTTGAATGACCTCTGATGACCTTGAAAATTTATTCAGCAAAAAGAACACACCACTCCCCTTCCCTCCACCAAACCTCATCAATATAGGCCTTACTGATCTATTTGACCCCATATTTGACCCCGATGACCTCTGGTGACCTTGAAAATTTAATCAGCAAAAAGAACACACCACCCCCCTTCCCTCCACCAAATCCCATCAAGATAGGCCTTACTGATCTATTTGACCCCATATTTGACCCCCGATGACCTTGAATGACCTCCGATGACCTTGAAAATTTAATCAGCAAAAAGAACACACCACCTCCTTCCCTCCACCAAATCCCATCAAGATCGGCCTTACGGATCTTATTTGACCCCATATTTGACCCCGATGACCTTGAATGACCTCCAATGACCTTGAAAATCTAATCAGCAAAAGACCACCCCACCCCCTTCCCTGACATCAAGTCCCATCAAGATAGGCCTTACGGATCTCTAGATATCGCGTCACAACGCGTCTCAAAAGTTTTAAGCATATTTGACCCCGATGACCTTGTATGACCCCCGATGACCTTGAAAAATCAATCAGCAACAGAACGCACCACCCCCTTCCCTCCACCAAGTCCCATCACGATAGGCCTTACGGATCTCCAGTTATCGCGTCACAAAGGTATTTCTTAGCACACGGCTGACGGCTGACGGCTGACGGCGGACAGAAATAGTGATAACATAGTCTCTTTCTGATTACATCAGGCGAGACAAAAACTGAAACCTTTTGCACATTTTTACTATAGGTTTCAACATAATAATGGGTCTTGACCCAACCTAAACATTGTTGCTTCCTCCATCACTGGTAAGGAGTACATGGAGAAAAGAAGATAATGAAAAAAAATGTTTGAAGTAAAAGAATTTTAATTTGAGCATACATACAATCATGTTCTTGGTTTGGATGTTGTTTAAGTTAGAATCTAAATGTGCACACTTTGTGTTTCAATTTTACTCCTGTTACCTATCTACAGGGTGTCCCAAAAGTCTATGCACGACTTTGAAGCTTTGTATTTAACAAAATATAAGTCGTATTGAAAATATAAATACATATTTAGAAAGAGGAGATGTGGGAAATAATTTTGATACCAAACATTGGTGTAACATCTGTTTGTAATGCCACCCTAGAAGTAAAATATGTATTACTGCAAAAATGTAATTGTATTACTTCGGAGGAATAAAGTTCATAAATCCATACCTATTGAGATTAACAAAAAGACGGGTAGAGTTGGTTACACGGAAAGTGATCCGTCAATTGTAATATTTAAAATTTTACATTACAGTGATCCCGTCATAATAACAAACTATATCACACATAGTTTACGTTTCTATAATGAAATCTAGTTTAAATGTTTTCCATTTGTACAGAGATGTGTGCTAATGCAAAAAACACAGACCTAAACAAATTGGATAACGTAACAGAAAAGTGAACACACACACATCACACAGCGAATAGATCTCTTTGGACTTTTGGCTACTGCATGTCTTATGACATCAATGTGACTTGTTGATCTACCAGTCTTTTTTCTACCACATCGAGACAAATCATGCACAGTTCCTGTGTTCAAAAATGTATCCACCAACTTAAGAATGGATATTCTTCCTGGTGCGCGTTTCCCTTTAAAATGTTTTCTGAACTTTTATTGAGTAAGTTGAACTGAATTTGTTTCAGCGTAGAACCATACAATTTGTATTCGCTTATCTATGCTGTAAACCATCTTGAATGAAGACTTTTGCTGTGCAATGTTGTCTACTACGCCTATTTATGTTGTGAGTGACCGAGTTTGGTAATAACATTAATGTTGCAAGGTAAGCAGTGACTAATGCGCAACGTTACGTTAATGTATGCGCACCTGTTTTAGCAACAATGTGTGGTAGTTGGTATGGGTGGGTCTCACACAGCCAAAAACTTTCAGCCAGTTTTATAATGTTGTGGGTTCACCAATAGGGTTGTGTTTGGTATCAAAATAATTTCCCAAATCTCGTCTATCAAAACATGGTTAAATTTATACCATGATTTATATTTTATGAGATATGACTCTTCAAAAACGTGCATAGACTTTTGGGACACCCTGTATATGTAGGAATCATTCTTTCTTAGTAGGGATGCGAGAAAATGCCAGAAATACTGCTTCAGAATGCTGAATTGTTACCTTAAAAATGCCTAAAGCCCAGGAGCTTCCAGGAACCCTAAGGCGGGCCCTGGACCCCACCCACTTGGTGGGGATGTTATTAAGTTAGAATTTGATTTTACTCCAATTACCTAATAGTAATTCCTATTATACATGTAGGAATCATTGTTTTTTAGTTAGTAGGCATGTGAGAAAATGCCAGAATTACTGCTTCAGAATGCTGAATTTTTGCCTTAAAATGCCTTAAAGCCCAGGAGAAAATGGCAGGTATGACAGCATATTTGTACAGTATAGTGCCCTCTAGAATACAATATAGCGTCCTCTAGAATAATGCCAAAGATTTATGACTGTAGTGGTTGACATTACATACAAGCATGTTATATATTTAATTCTCCATCCTCTCGCAGCTTCAAGGGGCTTCCCGACGGGCCTTAATGCTGAAAACATACTAAGGTCGCTTAGTGATTTCGGGTTGCTCCTATGACCAGTTTTACGTCATAAATTAAAAACCTTCTCTAATACCGCGACTTGCTGCGACTTCCCGATACATCAATCAAGAGATTGCTCTACTGGAAACGACCGGTCGTGTCCAGTTGACTTTATTTCAACTCGAACGATCGGTCGCTCATGACGTAATGAACACCGTACTTTTTCAACCAAACCAATCAGCAGCCGCTATCAGCGACCAGCGATCGGCTAGTATGATTTGAGCATAAGGCTAGCCCCATACATTGCAAGGTTGCGCAAGCGCGTATTTTCCCAAATTTAACCTTGTCCTTGTGCAACATGGCAGTGCTAGCTGGTTGCGAGCAGGTTGCGCAAGCTATAGGTGTTCCTGCCAGCTTTAAGGTTACACCGCAAATTAACATTGCAAGGTTGCGCAAGGTTTTGCCGCAACTTCGTATTTTTCCAAATTTAACCTTGCGCAAGCTTGCAGAATTGATTGTGATAAAGGTTGCGATTTTTATAAGGTTACCCTAAGGAGTTATGAAACTCTATTTGATATTTGTAATTACTGGTTACTTTCACCATAAATACTTGCTTTCCAGTTGCTTTCTGCTTCCACAGAATGATCTCAATTCTATTGAACCTCATGATTTGAAATACATATTGTATACTCAGTTCATTTTGTGCAATAACATTTGTCCTTATACATCAGATGTGATATGAGTATGCCGTGACCTTATTTCATGAAAAGGGATGCAATTTTAATGTGTGAAAAACATGATATGTCAATAATGTCATACTATCAGTTCGGTATGATAACTTGTTTAGGAAGCTTTCCTTTTGGGGAAAGTATCATTACCTATAATCCCTTGCAAAAGTATATACTCCACACAGTAATTATGGTAATCATACACAACATTATTTATTTAAACCAAAGATGGGACTATGAAACATCAATCAATAAGTCGAGATAAATAAACTGTTTAGTCATAATTAATAGCAATTATTTAGGGGATTTTCCTATTTTATTGTAATTAGGAAGTTATGCTTAATTAGCTTATTAAATATTCAAAATATCTGAAGAGGTGCGAAAGCTTTTTTTTTTCTTCAACAAATGTTTGCATAATTGTATGATCTTTTATATTATTAAATTAGAGCAAGTCGCAAATTAAAATAAAGAATCAATATTCATTTATCGTTTGTATTCTACTTTGTAAACTCTCAAATCAATATAAATGAATTTTAAATTGTTATGTGTTTTGTGCAATGCCTGTGGATGATGTTGAAAGGCCCATTGCCTACTCCATCCTCTAGTCTGGCTTTATCTGTATGCTTTTCAATGTTGTTGATCAATAAAATTAGAATGATTAAATAAAATAATAATTAACACGGTCAACCACGGACAACACATAATTACCCTATGAATTGTGCTAGAAAAGCTTAACGGTCTACCAGAATGAATAGAAGGGAACTATTGATCAGTCTTTTAGATAAATTGGTTGAGCGTGGTAATTTGTATTGAATTTGCAAAATAAATAAATTTTTGCTGAATAATATGATTATTTATATACGGTTAAAATCATCATTAAGGAGAAAGGTTTATTCTGTCTTTTGTTTAAATGAGGTTAAGGCAAAAAAAAAGGTGATGTTAAGGCGAAAAATCAAAGGAAGGAAATTTGCCTTATTCCACTATTAATATAATGATTATAAGGTCAATCGTGGTAGACAGATAATAATAAGTGTATTTCCCTTCTTAAACGTCAAAAGAAGAACATCACTATTTAACAAACAAGGCGGTTCTCGAACGGCGCGTCTCGCCTGTTCATCAAAAATGACTTGAAAGAAATGATGATGAAACATGTGATACAATGTAGCACTGTCACAGAGGTATGCATTGTAGTTAATGCAAGGGATGTAATACCTTAAGGGATGCTCAAATGTTACCCAGTACTAAACATTTTGCGGGAACACAAACGAATCGTTTCCGCTTTATGGCCCTTCAAAGTTTAGATGGTACCCCACCCCCTTTGGACTATGCAGTGGCGGCGCCAGCATCATAATTGGGGGGGGGGCAAAAGGAGGCAAGACATTTTAGGGGGACCCCAGACGATCTTGAATGACCTCCAATGACCTTGAAAATTTAATCAACAAAAAGAATACACCCCCACCTTCCCGCCACCAAGTCCCATCAAGATAGGCCCTACTGATCTATTTGACCCCATATTTGACCTTGAATGACCTCTGATGACCTTGAAAATTTAATCAGCAAAAAGAACACACCATCCCACTTCCCTCCACCAAATATAATCAAGATAGGCCTTACGGATCTTATTTGACCCCAGATGACCTTGAATGACCTCAAAAAATTAATCAGCAAAAAGAACACACCACACCCCCTTTTCTCCACCAAATTCAATCAAGATGGGCCTTACGGATCTTATTTGACCCCAGATGACCTTGAATGACCTCGTAAAATTAATCAGCAAAAAGAACACACCATCCAGCTTCCTTCCACCAAATCCCGTCAAGAGAGGCCTTACGAATCTTATTTGACCTTGAATGACCTCTGATGACCTGGAAAAATTTAATCAGCAAAAAGAACACACCAACCCCCTTCCCTCCACCAAATCACATCAAGATAGGCCTTACGGATCTTATTTGACCCCAGATAACCTCAGATGACCTCGAAAAATTAATCAGCAAAAAAGAACACACCATCCCTCTTCCGTCCACCAAATCCCATCAAGATAGGCCTTACGGATCTTATTTAACCCCAGATGACCTCTGATGACCTTGAAAAAAATTTAATCAGCTAAAAGAACGCACCAACCCCCTTCCCTCCACCAAATCACATCAAGATAGGCCTTACGGATCTTATTTGACCCCAGATGACCTCCGATGACCTCGAAAAATTAATCAACAAAAAGAACACACCATCCCTCTTCCGTCCACCAAATCCCATCAAGATAGGCCTTACGGATCTTATTTGACCCCGATGACCTTGAATGACCTCCAATGACCTTGAAAATCAAATCAGCAAAAGAACACACCACCCCCTTTCCTGACATCAAGTCCCATCAAGATAGGCCTTACGGATCTCTAAATATCGCGTTGTAGTCACAAAAGTTTTAAGCATATTTGACCCCGATGACCTTGAATGACCTCCAATGAAAATTCAATCAGCAAAAGAACGCACCACCCCCTTCCCTCCAACAAGTCCCATCAAGATAGGCCTTATGGATCTCCAGATATCGCATCACAAAGGTATTTCTTAGCACACGGCGGACGCCATACGGCGGACGACGCCATACGGCGGACGCCGGACAGAAATAGTGATAACATAGTCTCTTCCTGATTACATCAGGCGAGACAATTAAAATAGTTACAATTCATGTCCATACTATTAGTAAAACATGTTTTAACCCTAACCCCCCTGAGTGCTAAAAAATGCTAATCCAAAGTCCCTCTCCAAACGCACGCACCGTCGGTTTTCGATGACGTAGTCAACCGAGCCTATATAGTGAGCGCAGTATACTGCGCGAATGTGTAGCTGAGAGCCGTGGCTTTAAGTGGTTGGGACGTGGGGTTTGAGAACGGAGGGTCCCCGGATCGAATCTTGGCAGGTTTCCGGAGATTTAGTTGGTGTTTTTTTGTTTTTGTTGATATTTGTTTTTGTGTGTTCTATTAACCCTAACCCCCCTGAGTGCTAAAAAATGCTAATCCAAAGTCCCTCTCCAAACGCATGCGCCGTCTGTATTCGATGACGTAGTCAACCGAGCCTATATAGTGATCGCAGTATACTGCGCGAATGTGTAGCTGAGAGCCGTGGCTTTTAGTAGGAGTGGGCTATAGAGGGTCATTTTTAGGTCATAGTTTTAGATCACGCTTGCTACATGATTTTTTGATGACTTTATGCATACTGACAACATTTTCAAAAAAAAAATTGAAAAAAATGCGAAATCCAGGGTGCCCCGGACAAAAAACAACAAAAAGTCAGCCATTTTGGAAAAAACAGACTTTTGATCATAACTCAGTCATTTTTGGTCTAATTTATTTGATTTTGGTGGCAATACCCATGTTTTAGGGTACAGTATGTCATTCTATGCTGGTTTCGTCTCATATAACCCCTTCGTTTTCTTGTAATAGCTGATTTTGGTCAAATTTGGACTGTGAGGGCGCTTGGCAAAAAAGTAGCTATCGCATTAATAAAAATGAATTTGAATACATGAAATATGTTAAGAGTGGGTCAAGCAACATTGTCTGAAGATGTGAGCATGTAACCTCATTTCATATTACTGTGGCATCCACTTTAAAATCACAATAAGGCGTTAAAAGCACTTCCATAGGATAGTACAGGGGTCAACGAACTTTCATTAGTGTGTGTTTCAATGGAGACAATTCAAAGATGTTCAAAATGGTGTAGCTTCAAAACAACAAATGGTATTTTGCTCAGATTTTCAGGAAATGCCTAAAATGTAACTCCTATCATATTTCAACATTAAAATTTGAGATGCTTCGATGCGAAAGGTATTTTTTTAAACAGCGCCCTCACAGGGCTATTTTCACTAAAAATGCCATTTTCAGGAAAACGAAACATCGTCATGCGATAAAAGTTGTGTAAGATTATTCCATGTCCCAACAAACATGGGTATTGCCACCAAAATCAAATTGATTGGATCAAAAATGATTGATTTATGATCAAAATACTGTTTTTCCATAATGGCCGACTTTTTGTGGTTTTTTGGCCGGGGCACCCTGGATTTCGCATTTATTTCAATTTTTTTTTTGAAAATGTTGTCAGCACGTATTTAGTCATCAAAAAATAGGGACATCGGTCCCAAATAGGTCGTCCGTTTATATGGGTAGATTAAAAACAAGGTGGATCTCAAACCACAGGCATCTAGAAAGAAAGAGGTTAGACCACTAGCGGATCCAGGATATAAAAAATAAAATAAACATCCTGGAGTTTGGTTGCAATTGTACTTCACCTGTTTAAATGTAATTAACTTTACATATGCAGCTAATTTTACATCTTGACCTCATATGACCTTTGACCTTGGTATGTGACCTTTGACCTAATTAACATATGAATGTTTCCATGTTGCATCCGTGACCCAAGTTTGGTTGCAATTGGTCATTGTATGGAAAAATGAACAAGAGACAAAAAAAAATGAACAAGAGACAAAAAAAAATGAACAAGAGACAAAAAAAAAGTGTACTAAATTTTACATCTTGACCTCAGATGACCTTTGACCTTTCTATGCGACCTTTGACCTCATTAACATATGCGGGTTTCCATGTTGTATCTATGACTGAAGTTTGGTTGCAATTGGTCATTGTATGGAAAAGAAATGGAAAAATGTAATCAATTTTACATATGCAGCCATTTCTACATTTACATCTTGACCTCAGATGACCTTTGACCTTGGTATGTGACCTTTGACCTCATTAACATATGAAGGTTTCCATGTTGTATCTATGACCAAAGTTAGGTTACAATTGGTCATTGTATGGAAAAGAAATGGACAAATGTAATCAATTCTACATATGCAGCTTGACCTCGGATGACCTTTGACCTTGGTATGTGACCTTTGACCTCATTAACATATGAAGGTTCCCATGTTGCATCTATGACCGAAGTTTGATTGCAATTGGATATTGTATGGAAAAGAAATGGAAAAATGTAATCAATTTTACATATGCAGCCATTTCTACATTTACATCTTGACCTCAGATGACCTTTGACCTTGGTATGTGACCTTTGACCTCATTAACATATGAAGGTTTCCATGTTGTATCTATGACCAAAGTTTGGTTACAATTGGTCATTGTATGGAAAAGAAATGGACAAATGTAATCAATTTTACATATGCAGCCACTTTTACATATACATCTTGACCTCGGATGACCTTTGACCTTGGTATGTGACCTTTGACCTCATTAACATATGAAGGTTCCCATGTTGCATCTATGACCGAAGTTTGATTGCAATTGGACATTGTATGGAAAAGAAATGGACAAAACAAAAAGTGTATACCAAATTGTAACAAAAAGTGTATACCAAATTGTAACAAAAAGTGTATACCAAATTGTTGACACACACACAGACTACACACACAGACTACACACGAAGGATGCTGCCATAAGGTCTCTTCCTACGGACGACCTAAAAATCATGTAGCAAGCATGATCTGAAACTATGACCCTCTATAGCCCACTCCTACTTTTAGTGGTTGGGACGTGGGGCTTGAGAACGGAGGGTCCCCGGATCGAATCTCGGCAGGTTTCCGGAGATTTAGTTGGTGTTTTTTCCTTGAAAATTGTGATCCCGGTCAGAAACCCTAAACCGGGGTTAGGGATTATATATACAGGTCACAGGTGTATCAACAAAATAGGACTCTTGTGTCATGACAGTTTCATACTTGTCAAAACCACTGGACCATGACCAAGCCCATTTAACCACTTCAATGGGCTATCCTATACTTACTGACCTACACCTAGCACATAAAGTCCCTGACCAGGTGCTTTGAGGTTAGCTAATTCAAAATAGATAATCGGTACCAAAAATCTGAGATATACATTCATTCATGTGATTACTGTCATAACTGTGTGCTATCTGAACGAGCCAGAGGGTGTGACTAGCTGTGAAGAATAAAAGTCTTAGCTGATTAGGCCAACAACAAAAAAGAGTTGACTTGCCCTTTCCAACCGACCCTAATTTTCGGAAATCTAGGGTCGCTATTTTTTTTTCTTTTTCAAAATTTTTTTAATAATTTTTTTTTTAAAAAATTAAAAAAATTGAAAGAAGCACATAACAATAAAGAAAGATCAAAACGTGTTTTTAAGTAGTATCTGCTTGTTTAAAAATAAATTTAAAATTTTTTAAATAAATAAAAAATTTAAAATTTTTTAAAAATTTCTTTAAAACGTGTTTTTGTGCAGTAAATTTTCAAAATATTTCAACAACAACAACAACAACAAAAAAATCCGACCGTCCGACCCTGATTTTGACCCTGAAAGGGCAAGTCAACTTTTTTTTTTTTTGGCCTTAGCTGTGAGTTTTTTCAGTGCGTAATCACACACAAATCAATGATTTTCTATCCTAGTGCAACTTTGCTGTTGTTATGCGCGGTCATTGAAATCGCCATAACTTTAAAAGAATCCATTAGATTTTGTTGAATGAGGGATCAAACTGCGGAGAAGAAATTTGCTCATTTAATGTATATCTCAGATTTTTGGTACCGATTATCTATTTTGAATTAGCCAACCTCAAAGCACCTGGTCAGGGACTATACACCTAGCACACAAAGTCCCTGACCAGGTGCTTTGAGGTTGTCTCGTTCAGATAGCACACAGTTATGACAGTAATCACACACAAATCAATGATTCCTATACCTAGTGCAACTTTTCTGTTGCATGCGCGGTCATTGAAATCGCCATAACTTTAAAAGTATCCATTCGATTTTGTTGAATGAGGTATCAAACTGCGGAAAAGAAATTTGCTCATTTAATGTATATCTCAGATTTTTTGTACCGATTATATATTTTGAATTAGCGAACCTCAAAGCACCTGGTCAGGGACTTTATGTGCTACATTGTAGGTGTATGTGCTAAGTGTATATGCGCCAACATTGGTTGGGGCGGAAGTCTTTTACACAAACTGACAAAAATAATACATGTAGCGGCCCAACAGGTTTTGAACAAGCCATGATTAGCACCATTTAATGAAAATCTGTGCCGTTTCCAAATTTGCATCTTCAACACACTAGGCGGGGAGAACAGACAGAAGGTTACCTAAGCATATCCCATATTTGTCCTGTATTGATAACAGCACATTTCCCCTGCGCTGGGTATTTCAAATTAAACCTGTCATGCATGGGTAGTGTTAGTGTACATGATTTCAAAGTGTGATCGATATCCCCAGCGGTCATCCAGGCCATGCAATGCCATATACACAGCAATGTCTCTCGCGTAGCGTATTGAAAATGCTTATTTGGAAACGTCACAGATTTTTTTTTTTAACTGCTAATCATGGCATCTCTGTTGTTTTGTGGCAAATGCAACGCATGGGAAATGGGAACCTAGACATTGACTTTCATTAGCCTATAGTAAGTGTGCTTTTATGATAAAAGCAACATCCTTAAATCAATCAAAATAATATGTCAAGTTTTAAAACAAATTTATTTTATCACAAAACCACTGAAGTTGGAAAATTCTCTTTTGAGGTTTAACAGTAATCATCTGTCATGTATTTTCAAATACAATCTTATTAACTTCACATGCCAGATTTATTATCCCATCACTTGACAAAGTGAACACTTCATGCTGCCATTGACTGGACTCACCTGTAAGTACCGAAGCGCACCCTGTAATATACTCAAATTTGAAGTCTTTATCTTCTTGTCTTCCATGTTTGGTACTTGAGCTTTAAGGGCATCAAAACAGTCCTTCAGATGTGCACGACTAAATAAATGAATTAATGAATAAATATGAATAAATGAATATAAATAAATAAATGTGGCCATGTGTTTTGAACTGGTAGTCTGATGGGTGGAGCCGAGACAGTGGCACAACATTTTCTATGTTCTTCAGAGGTGTGAGAGGCCACAAATAAAAAAAATACTGCAAGTCACGACTTGCGAATCCCCCTGGCTGGGAGATCAACTAAATGAGATCAAAGGTCACATAGGGGTCATGTTCCCCGGTGTTCATGTTTCTTTTCTCCAAGTTTGATGTCAATCGGGCAACTTCAACGATTTGATCTCTGGATGACCTTTGACCTCAGATGACCTTGGATGACCTCTAATTATTTTTTGACATGTTCCTTTTGTGTTCATTGCACGATTTAACCCTTGGTGACCTTTGACCTTGGATGACCTCTAATGACCGCTGACGTCCTCGGATGACCTCTAATTAATTGTAGACATGTTCACCCGGTGTTCATGTTTCTTGTCTCAAAGTTTGACGTCAATCGGGCAACTTTTATGATTTGACCTCTGGATGACCTTTGACCTCAGATGACTTTAAATGACTTCTAATGGACCTACGGCACATAATCTCCTGGCCACAGTTCGACATACGTGGGCGCACTTCGATCAGGCTGAGCACGCATGCTTGAACTCACAAAATACTGCCAACCAACAACACCAAAGCACCTGATTGGTCAAATTTAAACTGAAGCCTTTTAACGATCGTCACGCTGCGCCGTATCCACCAACGCAGTGCTCCCGCTGCGCCATAACCACCGACGCAGTGGGGCGTGATGGCGCGTGGAAAACCTCATGAGTTTTTTAGTTCTCACGTTTGAGCACCAACCAATCAGAGTCTTGAGGTCGAGATGACGCAGTGCGCACAACGGATAACCACGGCACCGATTTGGGGTGAGGTTGAGCAGGCGTACTTTACGCTCAACCTCATGTGACGTGGGCCCATTTATTTTGTACATGTTCACCCGGTGTTCATGTTTCTTTTCTCCAAGTTTGAAGTCAATCGGGCAACTTTTACGATTTGACCCCTGGATGACCTTTGACTTCAGATGACCCATGCAAATTAGACCCCAAAAAAATATTCACCCAGCGTTCATATTTCTTTTCTCCAAGTTTGAACTTATATGATTTGACCTCTGGATGACCTTTGACCTCAGATGACCTATGCAAATTAGACCCCACAGCTTTTGACCATAGCCTACCTATCGCTGAAGGTTTGAAGTCAATCCGTCCATCTGTTCAAAAGATACAGCATTCGGGAAAAAAGCTAACCAAAAGGCACACACGGACACCCCCCCCCCCCCCCTACATACGCATATTGACATGACAAAATCCCTTAACCAGGGGTATAAAAAGAGAAAAAACAGTTGGGCTGAAAAGTTGGGTCAAAGGTCATCTGAGGTCAAGATGTAAAATTTAGTATACACTTTTTGTATTGTCCATTTCTTTTCCATACAATGACCAATTGCAACCAAACTTCGGTCATAGATGCAACATGGAAACCTTCATATGTTAATGAGGTCAAAGGTCACATATCAAGGTCAAAGGTCATCTGAGGTCAAGATGTAAAATTTAGTACACACTTTTTGTATTGTCCATTTCTTTTCCACACAACTGGTTGCTAATCTGTGTATACCAGGAAAGTCGTTGGTTATTGCGGACGTGGTTGTAGATGCCAGTTATCGCGAATGTGGTTGTAATTAGGTTATGCCTCTGGAACAATTCGTAAGGTCAGAACTTGCGGCACTTGGAAACAAGCTCAGATCTTTTGTTGAGGAGTCTACTTTTGTCGCCCTTGATGATGTGCTTGCTAGGCAGCTTCTCCGTGAGGCAAAGGTCGCACCGCTTGGATCCGTTGACGTATGCACGCGCTCTGGTGATGATAGACCATTTGATGGTGAATGGTTGGTTCTTCTTCTTAAAGGTAGATGAGACGATCACATTCCGATTTTCAACTTGAAGTTTTCTATTCTACATGAAAGGTCATCCTTAAAAAAAGTCGTGTTCCAAAGTTTGAGTTGCATAGCTCTAATGGTTCTTATTTTAGACGCACAAGATGCTGTGAACTGTACCCATTGAGTTGTACACAAACTATATCGGTGGTTACCACCATTCGCGGTAATTCGACGTTATTTCATCGATTTCTCCGTAATTATACCGATCTAGGCCGTCAAATTTCAGTATGATGATGAGAAAAATACGAACTTTCATATGATATGAAAATCTCCGTATGTTTGAAATAATTCTGTGTTACGAAAATGTGATCTACCTTTAAGCTGCCACACGTGTCTTGAGAGCTCAGTGCTGCGTTGGTATTTTTCCTTTTTTAAGGACTGCATGTAGTTGTAGTATCTCAGCTTGAAGGGAAGTTCTGTGGGTCCGATGTATTCCTTGATGACATTGTTGTTGATGGATGTGATCTCGGCGCTGTAGATAATGCTGGAAGCTAAGCAATTTCCTTGGAGTGGACAGTCTTCCTTCTTGCTTTTGGGGCAGTTGCATGGATTGGGTGTTGCTTCGTGCACGGTTTCGTTGGTGTTCGGTGTGATTTTCTTGTTGTGCGACTTGATGATACTGGCTATGATGGGCATGCAGCTGTAGCTAACTTTGACGGTGTTTCTGTTGAATATCTTGTGGAGCTTGGAATCCTTTGGGAAATGCTTGTCGATGAGTTTCAAGAAGGATCTGCCGATGTTGGTTGATACGCTTTTGCTGTATGGACCAGATATATTGCACTGCCGATGTCGCGTCTTCTAAGGTTGCTTTTCCGTGTACAATAAGTGCTGGGTGAATCTGCTAGATCTTAAGGCGTAGTCGTATGCTGGCGCAGCGTCATCGAATGCTTCTTTGTCATATGTAATGTCGGACATTCGTCCGCTTATAGATGCTGGTAGGTTGTTGATGATGTTAGGTGGGTGGTGCTGAAAAATTTCCCTGTATAAAAGTTGACTTGCCAGGGTCACATAATAAATTTGACCTTCGCAATGAATTTAAAGATCAGCCCCATGGTTATGTCCCTGATTTGATGATTGATACCTATTTTATGTAACTGAAGGAGTGCTTTAGGCAGGGGTGAAATTCACGCTCCATTGTTTGTTTTATTCATTTTTAATTTTTTCCTCACTTAACATCATATTGTCACGTACCGCCCTAAACATATATAATTTCATGAGATATACAAGCAACATTTCGGAGCACCAGCCGGGAATCGAACCCAAGACCTTCCGATTAAATGTTGAACGCGCCAGTGTATAGACCAAAAGAGGACTTCACCATCAGGTCTATGACACTAACACACTTATATCTCGTGACAATACTCCCCCCTAAACAAGGCATGTCCTCATGTTGTAAATACAACTTAAATACATTACTAAATACGCTCCACGATGGGTGGGCCCGCCTGGGTGTTAAGAAACACCAGGGGCCACCGCTGCCACCAATTTGTCACATACCACCCTAAACATATATAATTTTATGAGATATACCAGCAACATTTCGGAGCACCAGCTTGGAATCGAACCTGGAACCTTCGGATTAAATGTTGAACGTGCCAGTGTATAGACCAAAAGAGGACTTCCCCGACAGGTCTATGACCATAATATTAAAAAATGTGACCTGTTATTTACGTATGCGCAGTTTCCTATCCTAAAATAAATAGTATCTCTAATAGTATCCCTACTTTTTAGGTCCCACAGACTCATCAATTACACAGTTGAATTGAGTGGCTTGTTGTACACATTATAGTACCGTATGGACATGTGACTACAGGGCGAGTCAAAAAAAATGGGCACTTTGTTAGTAAAGGTGTCAAAAAAGTGTTGCATATTCAGAACAGATGGTAGTGATATAAAGACTCCTAATTTGGCTTTCATTTAAGAAAAGAATTTCAAAAATTTAACATCATGTTACACTTATTTTAGTAAAGCCCAAAATGTGATAGCCAAATCCATGGGATCCGATGGTCGAACTATCACATTTTTCAATGTATTCTAATCAGACTCGCTTTCTTAATCAGTTTTTTCACATGCAGTCAACCTTTTTCTTGTTCATAATTCCAGTTTTAAATATTTTCAGTCATTTTAAGATCTTGTATTCAACATTCATGTACCTTTTCAGGTATTTCACTAGTTTCATTCACCACATGTTATTGTCATCCCATGGAATTGCTTTAAAATACTTTGTTTTACTAAAATTGATGTAACTTATGAGTTATGACGCAATGGCCAAATTCATAAAAAGAAATTTAAATGAAAGCCAAATATGTGGTCTTTTTATAATTAGTACTACCATTGGTTTTGAATATGCAAGCCTGACATCTTTGTGGTGCTTTTGCTAAAAATGTGCACATTCTTTACGACTCACCCAGTATGACACAAAATCATAAATTAGTCTTACCGGTTCTTTTCTAACTTGTTGTGTACTTCACGTGTGTCGGATCTGCGAGGGTGAAAAAGACAGGTGAATAGATAACCAGGACTATCCAATTCTTTAATGAATTTTCTTTCAGACAGTAAGTGGGGTTCATTCTCTTACCCTTTTTTAATGAATTGCCCTTCATCTAAACCCCCCCCCCCCCCCTTCCCCATCTATCTTTGAGTGCATGAGAGAAGAAGTCTTACTTTTTGTCATCTGCATCTCCTTGGTATGAATCCTCGGATTGGTTAGAATTGGTATCAAAATCTAGCTGACGCTGATAATTAGAGATATATGGCGGTGAAAATGAAGGGCTTGGATTCATCACAGGTTGTGGCGATGATGTCAATGCAGATCCTTGTGGTCTGGGGCTAATTTGATGATGAGTTGTTGGCGATGTCAGTTCTCTGCTCTGGCTGGTGTGATGTAATGATGCCAAATCATGTGATCTGGGGCTGGGGTGATGACGAGGCAATATTGGTGACATCTGTGATTTATTCTGGCTAGTTTGATATGTCACTGAATCATGTGATCTGGGGCTGATAGAATGATGAGACTTTGGTGACATTTGTGTTCTGTCTTCGCAAGGGTGACGTACAGTTGTAGTATCATATGATCTAGGGCTGATGTTACTATGAGACATTGGTGACTTTGGTGGCATTTGTGTTTTGCCTTCGCAAGGGTGACGTACAGTTGTAGTATCATGTGATCTAGGGCTGATGTTACTATGAGACATTGGTGACTTTGGTGGCATTTGTGTTTTGCCTTGGCTAGAATAATGTATAGTTGTTGTAGTATCATGTGATCTAGGGCTGATGTTACTATGAGACATTGGTGACTTTGGTGGCATTTGTGTTTTGCCTTCGCAAGGGTGACGTATAGTTGTAGTATCATATGATCTAGGGCTGATGTTACTATGAGACATTGGTGACTTTGGTGGCATTTGTGTTTTGCCTTGGCTAGAATAATGTATAGTTGTTGTAGTATCATGTGACCTAGGGCTGATTTTACTATAAGACATTGGTGACTTTGGTGACATCTGTGATCTCTCATGGACATGCACTGATTGAGTGTCATGTGATTTGGCACTAGTATGATATCGAGGTGATGTAATTGGTCTACTATTTGCGGAAGTTGAGGTAAAACTTTGAGCCTGTAATGTCTCACTAGATCTGGAGGTTCTATTATGCAACGCTTCCCATTGGAAAACATCTTGTGATGTGGTAGGTCTGGGACGGTCAATTTGAAGGTTAGATGATGCTGCCAATGAGGTAGGGGTCGGCACTTGAGAGCACTGTGTGCTGACTGATGCTGGATGAGGCTGTATAGCCACTGGACCATGCAGTCCTTTCTCCTGATGACCCTGATGTTTGTCATCTTCTGTAAAAAAGACACATTCAAAAACATGTACTGTTAAGTCATGATTCAAAAAGACACAAAACTAATTATTTTTGTAGGGTAGGATTATGTGCTCATTAGAAAAATCTGTTATAAAATAAAAACATAAAAATATTGAAAGTGTAGATTTGGAATTTGAGCCATTGGTCAAATCATTCAACACCAATCAATCATTCTAGCTCTCACTAGAGACTCCATTTTGGCTCTCACCAAACTTGAAATGAATGACCCACCAGTGGGTGAGGCAGATGCAATGAAAATTGCTGAATATAACCCACCAGTGGGTGAGGCAGTTGCAATAAACGATAAACATTGCTGAATATACCCACCAGTGGGTGAGGCAGTTGCAATAAACAATAAACATTGCTGAATATACCCACTGAGGCAGTTGCAATAAACATTGCTGAATATACCCACCAGTGGGTGAGGCAGTTGCAATAAACATTGCTGAATATCCTCACCAGCGGGTAAGGCAGTTGCAATAAACATTGCTGAATATACCCAATGAGGTAGTTGCAATAAACATTGCTGAATAACCACCAGTGGGTGAGGCAGTTGCAATAAACATTGCTGAATATACCCAATGAGGTAGTTGCAATAAACATTGCTGAATATACCCACCAGTGGGTGAGGCAGTTGCAATAAACATTGCTAAATATCCCCATCAGTGGGCAAGACAGTTGCAATAAACATTGCTGAATATACCCAATGAGGTAGTTGCAATAAACATTGCTAAATATCCCCATCAGTGGGTGAGGCAGTTGCAATAAACATTGCTGAATATAACCCACCAGTGGGTGAGGCAGTTGCAATAAACATTGCTAAATATCCCCATCAGTGGGCGAGACAGTTGCAATAAACATTGCTAAATATCCCCATCAGTGGGCGAGACAGTTGCAATAAACATTGCTGAATATAAATACCCACCAGTGGGTGACACAGTTGCAATAAACGATGCCCTCCAATTACCAAACAAAATGTTAATGCTGCTGCTGCATGCGTAATATTCTACCAGGAAATCATGCCAGAACAAGGAAAGCTTTTCTAGGCCATTCAGATATGCTAAAACCCAATAGCTACAAACATGCACACCTCTAGGACTGTAAGATTATAAACTTGTAAATATTCCCTCCCCCCCCCCCCCCCCCACGCACCCCTTAAATTCAGACAGTGGCATAGCTAGGATTTTTTCAGGGGGGGGGGCAAGATTTCTAAAATGTTCGTAAAAGGTTGCCCCAAATTTTTTCCCAGTAAGTCACCTCGTGATTTTCACGTAAGTGGGGGTAAGGTTTATTTATTTATAAAAATCAAGCTTTTAAAAATGGTTATAACTGCCCCCTTGCCCCCCCCCCCCCCCCCCCCCCCCCCCGAGCTACGCCACTAAATTCAGAACCTGGGTTCGCCCCTGTGTAGGGTTGATAAAGACCACCCAAACATAATGCTGATGCTTGAGGCTAATGTCAAGTCATTGGTGTCAGATGTGGGATTCCAATTATCAGTTCAAAATTGGCGAACCTGCTGTTAGCATACAATACAAAACAGAAGAGTGTGGGCACGCAAACAAATATTTATTTAAAATTCCAAATTGCAAACACTCACATTCACCATATCAGGTGACAAAAAAAAAACCTGTTCTACAGGCCCGATGGGTGAGAAAAAAATTCATGTACAAATGAATGTTGCCGCAAATAGTTTTTCTTCTTCGCATGTCAAATTGCGGCAACATTTTAACAGGTTTTTACAGTCATTTTGAAGGGGAAAAATTTAAATAAAAAACCCCGACCGATCGACCCACCTGAGAGGTTCGTTTGCCCATGGAACAGGGTTTCTTTTTTGCGTTACCTTGAAGAGAACATTTTGAAATTTCACAAACACCCATCTCCTCGAGGCTTTCCCTATTTTTATTATTACCCTACATGTACCGTACTGACGTGTGTATAGTCCCATACTCGATTTAAGTCCCATCCCTTAATTAAGCTGATATCTCGGACTACGGTGGGCACCCGGCTTAAGTCCCAGAAAAATTAACTTTCAGTAACTCAGCTGGACACAAACATCATTGAACTTTATTAAAAGTAGGCATGAGTTATCCCGTGCAATTCAGGGCTGTCACCAGGGCAATTTGAGTGCCGGCTAATTTTACTGATGGCGAGCGGAGTGTAGCGAACGGAGCACAGCGGATCACGGCGCGGGGTCCAGGGGCCTGCTTAGGGTTTTTTTAGGTTTTTTGTAATGCAATTTGGCCTATTTGGGGGTTCCTGCCACATAATTTCTTATTTTATGAGGCAGTTTAATGATTTTATCCATGTAGAATAGAAAAAAAAAGGGGAAAAAAAGAAAAAAGGGATACCTAAACATAACATCAAACAATCAAAGAAACGTAGACACGCACACATAATAAGCAATACAACCCACCCAACCCCACCCCCACCCACCCGCCCAAACCCACGCCCACATGAAACACAGAGACACCAGGCTATGCACAGAGATGGAGGTGGAGAGCAGTTTTAAAAGCAGGCAGAGAGGCATCACTATGTCCTCAGGAAGGTAGTTCCAAAATGTCAATAGGCAGGAAAATAACTTACGGACATTGCACGGCGCTCAGTGATGTGTGTTTTGCTTTCAAATAGTATGTATGCAGCAGGAGTTAAAATACTTTTTGGGCTATGAGGGCTTTTTTGAGCAAATTATGCCCAAAATCGCCCCTTTAATACATTCTACCATAGACCAACATTTTTTCAGGGGGCTATTTTGTGAAAACTGGGGGCTGATCGCCCTTCGCCCCGTGTATTTTGAGCCCTGGTATGCAGTAGTCATGGACTAGTACCTCTACATGTCTTTAGACCAGGCGCTAATCAATTAAACACTACTGATGTAAACAACGGTCACCTCATCTATATGATTGTCTTTTTGTTCTCGTCTCCTCATGCCCCTTTATCTTGTAAGCCTACAGTACGGTTTGCACTGCGGAGCCACGGACTGCCCAGGCTCCTTTTACCTGCCCAATAGCAAAGAAAAATACAGCTTGCACCACAAACGCGTACACACCTTACGGTCTGCGCCATTACGTGTGCGCCGACAATCGTGTGCGTCATGTTTTGTTTATAGAAAAGTTTGTAACATATTTTATTTGTCGGTCGTATTATCCTGTATAAATGCTTATTGAGATGCGATCTTTAAGGATAACAAACAGCCACAGAAATGTAGCTATGTCCATAATGACAATATTTTGGGTGAAGACCATAATGTCATCACTCAGTCCGTAAGCCACAATTTGAGTCCAAATAGTAGCTACCAGGGTTTAAGAAAATCAAAATTTCGGTAGCGGGCCGTGCATGACACTTTCGTGACTGTTGCATGGCACTGGTTGCTACGTGGGGCGAAGATCCCTGCGCATAGCGATTGCACGGACTGATGGGCAGGAATCTACACTCGGAGTCATTGGACAGACAGAATCGCCACAAATAGTATTTAGATGACCTTGGATCACCCATATTTGACCCAAAATAATTCAAATAATAATGAATATCCCATGACCCACACCATAGCTATGGTAATTTATAATTTAAGATCCTAAATTACTATAGTACATTTGTATTTCATAATATTCTGATTGAAAGTGTGACTTTTGAGGACCAATTTCAGTGTAAAAAATACCATTTATTTTGTACGTCCATATAAAACTAAATCTGTATGTTTTTGTATTGCGGCCGATACATGTACTGTACCATGGACTTATCAGTCCATGCATGTACTCCCCAGAGGGTAAAAAAAAGAGGGGAGGAGAGGAGAGGAGAGAAGGAGGGGAGGGAGAAGAGGAGGAGGGGAGGGGAAGGGAGAGGAGGAAGGGAGGGGAGGATTAGAGGATGAGGAGTTGGGGGAGGGAAGGAGAGGCCGGGAGCTTTTATAAGCGTCTCTCACTTTATCTCTACGTCTCTGAACCATGAGTGTTTTATAACGAAAGTAAATATTAATAGCAAGGAGAGTTTTAGGTCATCCAGGCAAGTTAAAACCCAACAGCTTGGAGTAAAAAATAGCAAGGAAGATAAGGAGGAAGGCCAACGAGCATAGACAATGCAAGCGGGGAGTCCCCCCCCCCCCCCCCCATCATTGTCACGGTGGGATTACAGTGGCGTTTCCAGGGGTGGGGGTGGGGGTGGGGGTGGGGGCAGCAGGCCATGCCTCCCCCCCCCCCCCATTGAAAAAGGGTAAAAAAGGGAGGAAGAGGAGGAGGTAGGGGAGGAGGAAGAGTAGGGACATATGCGGCGCAAATGGGGGGGGGGGCTTTATGGGGTCACGTCCCCATACTTTTAATGTGAGGGACGTTAAAAAACGTTAAACTAGACCTTTTTAATGTTAAAATTTTTGCGCGCTTTGAACGTACATGTATTAGTTTCAATGTTTCAATATTCAGAGGGCTTCGGGAACGTTTTTTCTGGACCATTTTAGTTCAAAAACTGGGGTTTTTTTTGCTCGATTCGCACTCACTTTTTCAACAGGTTTCAACATTATAATGGGTCTAAAAACACACCAAATATTCTAAATATTATGTTTGGACGTTAAAAACGTCAAACTGGACCATTTAAGTGTTAGAAATGCCAATTTTTGCTCGCTTTGCGCGTATTTATTTCAATATTTTATTATTTAAGATTAACAAGGTGGCTTCAGGACAGTTTTCCATGACCAATGTTAGTTCTTATCATACTGGACCATTAGTGTTAGAAATGCAATTTTGTCCGCGCTTTGCGCGCATATGAATTTTAATATTTTATTATTTAAGCTTAACAAGGTGGCTTTCAGGACAGTTTTCCATGACCATTTAAGTTAAAACTCACGATTTTTTCGCGCTCCGCGTGCATATTTTCTACAGGTTTTAACATTATTATGACACTCCACACCAGAAATTGTAAATGTTATGTGGGGGACGTTATTATCATATTGGACCATTAGTGTTAGAAATGCATTTTGTTTGCGCGCTCCGCGTGCGTATTGGTTTAAATATTTCATTATTGAACTTTACTGATCCTTTTAGTTCAAAAACTCCAAATTGTGCGCGATCCGCGCGCATGTTTTCTAGAGGTTTTTATATTATAATGGCCCTCAAACCACACCAATCTCTCTATACTAAATATTATGTGGGGGAGCGGCAAAAACGTCATACTGTACCTGTTTAGTGTTTTAACACTAAAAAATCACAATTTTTGCGAGCTTCGCGTGTATAAGGTTCAACTTTTCAATATTTAAGATCAACAAGATAAGATGGCTTCAGGTTTTTCTGCCCACCCCCCCCCCCCCCCCCCTCCCCCTCAAAAGAAGCCAATTTTTGAGCAAATTAGTTTCAATGTTTAACTATTCAATCTTAACAACATGGTTTCAGGAACGTTTTCTGGACCATTTTAGTGACATAACTAGAAATAAAATTGCGCGCTTCGCGCGAGTTAGATTCAATGTTTCTTTATTCAAGTTATAAAAAGAGGGCTTAAGGAACGTTTTCCTGGACCATTTTAGTTTAAAAAAACTGACAGTTTGAACGCTCAGGAACGTTTTTCTAGAGCTTTTTAGTGTTAAAATAGCCATTTTTTGTGCGCTTCGCGCGAATTGGTTTCAATGTTTATTCAAGCTTTATAACAACATGTTTCAGGAGCGTTTTCTTGACCATTTTAGTTAGTAAACTAGACATTTTGGCGCGTTTCGAGCGAATTGGTTTCATTTCTTTTTATTCAAGCTTAAACAAAATGGCTTCATGAACGTTTTTCAGAACCATTTTACTGTTAAAAAACCAGTTTTTGCACAAATTATTTTCAATGTTTTATTATTCAAGCTTAACAAGATTGCTTCAGGAACGTTTTCAGGACCATTTCAGTGTAAAAATAACAAATTTTTGGCGCGTTTCGAGCGAATTGGTTTCATTTCTTTTTATTCAAGCTTAAACAAAATGGCTTCATGAACGTTTTTCAGAACCATTTTACTGTTAAAAAACCAGTTTTTGCACAAATTATTTTCAATGTTTTATTATTCAAGCTTAACAATATGGTTTCAGGAACGTTTTTTTAACCTTTCTTTTTACAATAGCCATTTTTTTTAAATATTTTGTTATTCAATTTGAACAAGACTCGCGTATTAGTTTCACTGCTTCAAGCTTAACAAGATAGCTTCAGGAACGTTTTTCTAAACCTTTATTTTTACAATAGCCAAGTTTTTCGCGCTCCGCGGGAATTATTTTTTACTTTGTATTATTCAATTTCAACAAGATGGCTTCGTAAACGTTTTCTGATCCTTTTTAGTTTCACTGTTTATTTATTATTCAAGCTTAACAAGGTGGCTTCCAGAACGTTTTTCTAAACCTTTATTTTTAAAATAGCAAATCTTTTGCGCGCTCCGCGCCTATTATTTTGATACTACGTTGTTATTCAATTGGAACAAGATAGCTTCTGAAACGTTTTCTGGAACTTTTTAGTGTTAAAATAGACATTTTTGGCGCGCTACGCGCAAATTAGTTTCACTGTTTAATTATCAGTCAAGCTTCAGGAACGATTTGTTAAACCTTTCTTTTACGATAGCCAATATTTTCGCGCTACGCGCAAATCCTTTTTAATTTAATCGCAATTTCAAACCCTTACGCTGTGTTGTTGGCTTTTTCAAAATTGAAGGGGAAAAAAAAATCAAATTTTGAATGATATTGATAATATTGAAGTTAAGGCTAAAGTTAAAATATTGGTCAAAATTACACACCAAATCGCACCAAATGGGTTCGAAAATTCAAAACAAACAAAAAATTCCAAGGTGGGCACATCCCCCCCTCAGACTCCCCCTGTCAGCGTTACCGCCAATAGCGATGCGAACCAATGAATTTTTTTTAAGCCCCCGGGTAAAAAAATCCTGCGCACGCCTATGATACCCATCAAGAAATGTGTATTAGTATTTAGTGATGGATCGAAATGAGTCGAAATGGGTCGAAATGGATCAAAATGAATCGAAATGGATCGAAATATTATGGAAATGATACGGAATGAGTCCAATCCAAATTTAACTTTACTGGTAAGCGGTCAAAATTGACAAAAAAACGTATGAAGAAAATCTGTAATTTCTGTGGCCAATTTCACAAAACGTGATGATTAGGCATGGGCGGTATTGAGTATCGACAAGTGTTATTTGTTTGCAAATCAATTGAGTAGATTTAAATAATTTATATTGTTAAATCTTTTGGGATTTTACACAGAAAATAGGATGGTGGTCATGAAATTATACCATTGTAGGGGGGGCAAAATTTTAGTTTTTAAAACTGATTTTTTTTTTTTATAAACATTATAAAACAAATTTGGGCTTGTGGATGTGGGGGAGTTGGGGGTGTATACAATAATCAACATCTGAATAGATGACCCCAATCAAAGAAAATGACCCCTTCATCTTTCCTATCTTTCTCGTTCTTTCATCGGTATGCCAGTGCCCAAAGGGGGGGTTGTCGGCAAGCGCCCCCCACCTTTTAATCATTTTGCAGTTGAATTACACATTCGGGGGGCGGGGGGTTAGTGGTATCGACATTGATGACCATTTGTCTGTGTGGGAGCAAATGTGTGATGTCATGTTACTCTTTTGAGCAAAGGCGTTCATACAGTGAGCACAATATTGGAATAGTTTTTCCTTTTTTGAGTGCGTCTTGACTTTGTATTGTTTTTGTCCTTTCTTTTCTCTATTTTGTCCTTTCTTTCTTTCCTATTTTCAATTTCTATCTTTATTTCCTTATTTTTCAATCTCGTTCTTTTTATTATTTCACAAATTCCGACTTGTTTCAAATAGAACCGGGAAGTTGTTTTTTGAAGCTTGTCTAGCCAGTTGTTATTAATTTCCATCTCATGTGCTTCGTTTATCAATACTTCAGTTTTGAATATTGCCAATTTTCATTCTAAGACTAAGAGTCTTTGAAAATTCTGAATCTAGACATCCTCATCTATCATTTTCAGCGATCCCCATTTCACGGTCATGTCGAGCTTACACCACTACTACTAGTATATGAAAATGAAACAGTAACGATATACTGTCCGCCCATCCTCATCCTACGAGCTCCGTCGACGATAAATGGCGATAAAGTAGACTAGTAGTATATTTTTGGCTTATTACATACAACCTCTCTTTTAAAGGTATATTATGTGATATTTCCAGGGAATGCCCTCAACATCAACAAAAAAAATTGAAAGCAGATTTTCTCTTGCGATACGATTCTTAATTACTTCAAAATCATGGTTTTAGAGTGAAAATAAACTGTCGATAACACAACAGTTTATATTTTCACTCTAAAATCATGATTTTGAGGTAATTAGGAATCGTATTGCTCTGTAACTTGGAACGTGTGTACGATTTATGATCAGAAATGTAAATCTGCATGAAAATCTACTTTCTAAAAAAAAAATCATGAATAGAGGGCGCTCTCTCTCGAAAAGATCACATAATATGCCTTTAAGAAATGAGTGATGCTTGTGCGCATTACAAACGTATTTCAATTCCCTTTGACTCATTTCTGTGTGATATTGTTTTTTTGTTATTTATCTGTTTTATCGCGTTATTTTCCCTTGTTTTATTACCTGTTTCCCCACACCCTGTTGGTATATCTTGCTTTTTACTCTTAGTCTTAGCATTTTTACATTTTCAAGATATATCCTCTTGTATCAGTTTTCTGATCCTCGGTGTGTTTGTTCCTGGTTCCTTTGGATTCATCTTTTTACATTTTATAATATTATCATAATTTATTAATCTCTTTCAAATTACAATACAGACTATATTCAATATATAACCCAGATGGCCGCCCATACAATGTTCGGCAGGGCTGTCAACTTTTGGGATTTACTGGGAGGGAGAGATACAATATTACAAATATGATGGCCAAAGTGTACCAAACAAACAAAAAATAGTAAAAGGTAGCCCCATAATATTTTTGGCAGTCACCTCGTGAATTTCAAGTACGGTAAGTGGGGAGGGGGGACGAGGTCAAAAAATGTTGCACGGTCAAAAAAATTGTTCTACAGCTATCTGGACTATACTACATCTATCTATGCTAGTACTCGTCCCCGTACTCGTCGTCAACGCCTTTCACCAGGGTAGGGATGTTCATATCATTGATAGAGGGCAACATATTTGACCAAAATATGTAGAAAACTCATGTTTTCCTCTTTTAAATTCAGCGGAAAAGTATGAAACTGCTGGGATGTATTCACTGATGTATAAATAACCCCACACAAGCAACTAGACATCATGAAAGTAAACCCTTAATTTACCTAAAATGGTTTTAAAATGTGCATGACTTAAACTACTTTTGGTTATAACTTTTTTATTATTCAGCCTGCAGACAAGGTTGAACCATCATTTTTTACTGTAAAGTACTTTGTTTCCATGTATTCCATTTTCAAAGAGATAATTTTATTTTCAAAATTTTATGAACATGCCTAACCAGGGGTATGCCACTCAGCTTGCCGATCGGAAGCCACTTTTAAATTAAAATTTGGTTGGCATAGAATTGGTGGCGCTATACCGATAAGGCGTGATTGTTGCAGACGACGCGATGCTGGCCACGCGTGTCTCAGACGACCCAATATGGCAGCGGGAGTGCACCATTTTGAATTATTTTTAACAGTCATCGCCCGGTTAACGATTAAAATTCTTCTAATTATGATGAATTTGTCAAAATGATAAGATTAACATTCGCATTTAGGTGTTATTCCTATATGAATTCAAAATAGGCACGCGACCGTGTCACGGTTCGACCGTGTAACGCACGTATAACCCGTGGCCCGTAAGCAAAACACAGTATACGAAAACACGAACTAGATTTTACAATTTTGGCCATTCCCAAATCGTAACATTTTTGGCGACTTGAGAACAAGACTAAGCATCAAAACAGTGACGTCATGATTATAAATGCGCAGAAACCGCCATTTTGTACCGATTTTAAACCGACAGAAAAAATGCTGCGCATGTACATGTAATCCAATGGGTTTTTTAACTCTGACGAAAACGAAATATTAACTGCCAATACTTCGGGATTTATGATACTTTTTCTAGTTATTTGAAGATGAAACTCAATCTTTGTAGGTTTGGCTTTGATGCTACGTGATCAGAGATCAAGTTGGGAATCTTTTTGCGTCGTACTTTTGCTAAATATATGTGCATTAGCATCGCAGAGTCTTCTAAAGTGTTTCGCATTTCGCGATGCTACATTTGGTTAATGCACTATGCAGGTTATTGCTGGGCTTGAACTCTACTCCTGGTGGGTTTGAGGGAATTCACGGAGAGTGAGACTTACGGGATACGGGTACCCATTACACGCACGTATAGAATGACCCGTGTCACGTAAGAGAAAAAACACGGGATAACTCAACACTAATTCAAAATGTAGGTTTCGCGTGGCCACCGTCGTCTGTGTAAATCTACCGCGAGAACAGCGCCACCAAACCTATGTCGACCAAAAATGATGTTAAACCAGGTTAAACCCTGGTCACGGACGCATTCCGGACGATTACCATAATTTATGTAGATATGCATAAGGGACCGTTTTCGCTACGTACATCAGTATAATAGCACTTTCCTATCCCAAAATTAATAGACTCCCTGCTTTCACTTTCAGCACAAACAAATCAATACAATATTTCTACTATTCAATACACCGCTTGGGAATTGGGATCAACCAAAGAAGGAGTTATCATTCATTATAATAATATTTTATAACTCCTTTTAGGCTTAGGCTTGGATCAACCAGGGTCCAGCCAGGGAGGTGTATCAACTGACAAACTGAAGAAAAATAACGGGAACAGTTCGATTCCGCAGAATCTATTCCCATATCGAATCGAAGTAAGCTCCGCCCTGTCTACTAGTACTACACTGTCGGGCTCCGTGCTGCGATCACCGTGAGACAGCCATTGTAAAACTATGATGGCAGGAAAACAAATGACGTACATGTATGTGCCTTGACAAACCAGTTATACATTGTACATGCACAAAATACACATCGTACACATCAATTCACATGTGCTTTATACATACCACGTGCATGTTGTATCTGCGCCGACCACTCGACGAACTTTGCCGCCTCCAACAGCGTTTCAATGCTCATAATTTAACGCCAAATTTACACCACTTTGCGGGGTAAATGTTAGCGTTGATAATCTCACCCTCTAAATTCCGATCGTATATCGACGAAACGATCAAAATCTGAGGCAAAACGGAGTAAAATTAGTAAAATGGCCGTGTAAGCAAAAGGTTGTCGACTTCACTTCGTCGATCGCCGGCAAACTAACACCATTGGGTGTGTGCATATTTAATGAGGGCAATGCGGAAGTCGGTATTATTATTAGTGTATTTGCTCTCAATGAATAATACAACGATATATATGTGGATGCAAAACTGTTTCTATTACTGAATAAAACTCTATGATGGATACGCGTCTCAAATCCAAAACTAATCTTAATACCGGTCTTAATACCGTAGTCTTTACTCTAGTTATTAAATTAGTTTCCCTATAAGATAATGGTAACAACCGTTGGATAATACAGCGTGACAGGTAGATACCCAATCAAATCTTTCAAATTTGTTGTTTACTACAAGCTGATTCACGTGGCACAATTTTTATGCAAATTGGCTGTGTATGCAGTAAAACATGGTGCTACTACATTTAACTAAAATTAACAATTAATTTGTCAAAATACACATATACAATCAAAAATCATATCATTTCCTGATACCAAAGTGTACTTATAAGTAATTGACTAAATAAATTATATCGTAATTATTCCATTCTAAAGATGGGGGGTTTTATTCGGCAACATAGAGATGTGTAACTGGAAGTAAGTGCAACGATTGTAATAGCCAGGAAATCAACCCACAAACAAAGTCACATGGCTCATAAGCACGTGGACGTTTCCAGGGTAGGCACGATTAATAAATACGGCGTCATCGTATTGGCGTCATCGATAAATTTATAAATCATCGAGATTTATAATAAAATTCCTTTAAAAAGGAAATGGACGATCAAACGAATAATATAAAGGAATGGCCGGTGTGGCCTGCCGCCGCGCCGCGTATTTATTTACCGTAGGCGTAGACATACACTTAGATTGAAAACTGATATGTATACAAGTGCAAATATTAATTTTATTTCATATCCGTCGACAAAATATCGAGGGGCGGGCGTCAATGTGGGGTGGGGCCATAGATAGCGGCGGAGCGTAGATGGGATCGGCCATGTTGTTTCCGACGCACTCCAGTACGCGCTCTATCTCACTGTAGCGGTGCCACTGTACACAGACATTGAAGCCTCTAATGTTTTTCGCCCTCGATTTACAAGTCGTCCTCCACTAAGTTAATTTTCATGAGTTTAGCGCGCCGGTTCTAACTGCATCATTTGCGTTTGAACTGCGTTGCGCTACGCCGCGTAATCCGAAATGAGCTGAATTGTTGACAGGCGCGGCTTGCGTAGGCTTCAGCGAGGTTACATTTACTCGGTTGGCTTACAGTTTGCCATTCCCACCTTTTACCTAAACCCAAGTGAACGTGATTATTTTGTTGATGTTTGGGGCAACGGTTTATATCCGGAGTTCGTGAAAGGACAGTGTAGGCCTATCACAACGTTTATGGTTAATTAAACCTAACAAAATAGCTTGCTTCTTCACCCAATTACATTTTCAACGTAATATTCAAAGTTGATTGAGGATGACTTAAAAAGCTGAATAGGCCTATACACATAATATTAGGCCGCGATCAGATCGGGTCCACTTTTAAATTAAAATTTGGTCAGCTATAGAACTGGTGGCGCTATACTGATCAGGCGTGATTGTAGCAGACAACACGACGCTGGCCACGCGTCTCTCAGACGACCCAATATGTCAACGGGAGTGCACTATTTTGAATTATTTTTAACAGTCATCGCACGGTTAACGATGACAATTCTTCTAATTATGATGAATTTGTCAAAATGATAAGATTAACATTCGCGATTACGTTACCTTATTCATTACGTATTCAACATTTAGGTTTCGCGTGGCCACCGTCGTCTGTGTAAATCCACAACGCCCTCAAACCTATGCTGACCAAATATTACGTTAAACCTGGTTAAACACTGTTAAACGCGTTCAACGCCGGTCACCGACACATTCCGATGATTACCATAATTTATGTAATTTATGCAAACGGCACCGTTTTCGCTACGTGTGTTAGTATAGGACTTTCCTATCCCAAAATTAATAGTATCCCTGCCGCGATGTGAACGTCCATGTCTAACAACAATGATAAATCTTGATGGACTTTAAATCATTACATTTTGCGCAACGAAATGAAACGAGCTTATAGCGACTTAGGTTGAATCAAGACAATGACAAGAAATGCTTATATAGTTAGGAACAACAACAGTGAGCCCTTTCTCATTTTATCACTTTTTGGGGGCGAAGCCACCCAGTGGCGTAGCTAGGATTTTTTTCAGGGGGGGGCAAGATTTCTACAATTTTCGTAAAAGGTTTCCCCCCAAAAAATTACAGTCCCAAAAAAATCGCGCAGTCAAAATAAATCGCACAGTAAATGTACTACATGTACAACTTTGCCTTCTATTTGGCTAATAACCTCGGTCTTTTTTCTCAATTTTTTACTATTTCCTTTTTTTAGTGGGGTGGGGGGCGGGGGCACAAATTGGGTTATTTCGTCAGGGGGGAATTCCCCCCCCCCCCCCTGCTCCCCCCCCCCCCCCCCCCCCCCCCCCCTTGAGCTACGCCGATGAAGCCACCATGTAGCATGGGATTGCAAAAATACCTATTTTTTTATGCAGTTTATTTTAACAGTCCTGCAGTCTGTGATGGAGTCAAAGCTATTTTTGTTTAGTTGATGCATAGACGGTTGATGATTTATTCAGAGAGATGATTATCAGACTCCCCACACAGAGAGACATAATAGCTTATCTTGATTGACCAGGGAGGTGTAATAATTAGTATAACATCTATCTGGTTTGACTAAGGAGAAATCTCCCAATTGTTGTGGGGTTTTCTAATAATAAGTGGTTAGTTGTGGATGTTTGAGTTTCGGGTTATATAATAATAATTCCTGGGTTAATTTAATGAAATGTCAATATGGATAACCATGATCGCGGAATGCCATTTTCAATTAGTATAGCAATTCCTGGACCAACGTTTTAGACCAAGTACAATGTCATATATACCTAGATTGTTCTTCAGACGGTACCCCCCCCCCCCCCCCCTCCCCCCTCTATGCACACAAATCAACTTTATTGGTTTCCTGTACTACTATTTTTAGACTGCGGTGTCATCTTGATTTGTTTTTTGGTTTGAATTATGGAATATACATACACCATTGCCCTGGTATTTTGTTTTTCAACAGATGCTTCAGAAAATGGTTACAAAACATGCTTCTTTCTTTTGGATCGCCCCCATTCTTTTTTAAAAGGTTCTTCAGCTTGTCCTCTATTTAGAACCCTCGAGGGTTCCCCCTGAGAACCATTTTTTAATGGTTCTTCAAAGAACCCCCAAGAAAGGTTCTTAAAAGAACCTTAAATGGTTCTTCAGATTTGTCCTCTATTTAGAACCCTCATGGTTCCTTGAGGAACCATTCATGTAGGGTTCTTCAAAGAGCCCCCAAGAAAGGGTTCTAAATAGAACCTTAAATGGTTCTTCAGATTTGTCCTCTATTTAGAACCCATGGTTCTATCAAGAACCCTCTGAAATGGTTCTTGAAAGAACCTAAAAAGGTTCTTCAGTTTTGGCATGTATGCCGAACCCTTAAGGTTCTATTAAATGATGAACAAACTGACTGTGAATCTGACTAGATAATATTTACAAAATACAGAATCAATGGTGTTAAATTAATAAAAGTCAGCAAGTCAAAGTCTTAAGTCATTGATTATACTTGGTTATAATCATATCAATAAAGAAATAAAGTAGAAAGTAAATAACTGTAATTTTTTACACAGTACCGTTTATTAACAGGGTTACAAAACAATTATTACATTGCGAACTCATTTATTAAGATGTACGTATGCAAATTTCAGCATTTGCGATAAGTCTACCAAGAACCCCATTTCCCCCAAATAAGGGTTCTTTCTGGAACCATCTCACTACATAGAACCTTTTTGCGGTGTTAAAGAACCCCTAACAAACCTTTTTAGAGAAACATGGTTCTGCCAAGAACCATTCGCCATTTCAAGAACCCCCGCTAGAACCCTTTTTCTTAGAGTGTAGGAGAACGGGTTATAGCTTAGGTCTAAGATTAAAAGTTTCTTTATCTTTT